>OZ035836.1:4229505-4329505 GCA_964034765.1 Knipowitschia caucasica
CTGCGGATTTCCTCAGCTTCAGGCGCTGGAGCTGACTCCTCACCTGGTCCGGTGTGATGGAGAGGGGGGGGGGCCCGGGTGTACTGTCCGAGGTGGGGGCTGGGGATGCGGGGGCAGGAGGGCCCGGGGATGCAGGGACAGGAGGGCCCGGGGCAGCCGGAGGCAGTGTCCACTGGGCGGTGTCCACTGGGCTGGGGACGTGTTGAAGAGGTGGGGGCGGGAGGGGGGGCAGATGGAGAGGGGGGAGAATCAAACCGGTTGAAGTACTGGTTAAATTCATCCGCCCGGTGCTGGTCTCCATCCGCTGTCCCTCTGGCACTCTGTCCAAAGCCGGAGATGTTCTTTAGTCCTCTCCACACGTCACGGGCGTTTCCCTGGGCCAGCTTCTGCTCCAGCTAAGGCTGCAGCTAACGATTATTTTTCTATCGATTAATCTATAGATTATTTTTTCGATTCATCGATTAATCTATAGATTATTTTTTCGATTAATCTATAGATTATTTTTTCGATTAATCTATAGATTATTTTTCCTTTTACCGATTTATTTTTTCATTTAAAATGAAGGGGAAAAAGTTGACGTAGGCCAGTATTTTCAAATGGCATGGCTTTTATTTAACCAAATAAAATTATGGCTCAATGGGCAACTCAGTAAATCAAAATATTCTGGAACACTCACTGTAAACATTTGAATAAAAGTATAGCTTATTTGCTTTAAAATGTGCAAAATAAAAAATAAATAACCAGCACAAAACAAAGTGCAAATGAAAATATTCTGGAACACTCACGCACTGTAAACATTTGAATAAAAGTATTGCTTTTAAAATAAACATCCAGTCCAACACACAATAACTAATTCCACTCATTCCAGTCTAACAGTTGTAATGAAGAAAGGTTAGCATGTCTACATGCTCTGGGGTAAGGCTGGTTCTTTTCTTGTTTACAATATTCCCAGCAGCTGAAAATAGTCGCTCAGAAGGGGTCGATGTGGCTGGAACAGAGAGGTAAGACCGAGCCAGCATTGCCAGATTTGGAAACCTTGCCTCATTTTCTTTCCACCATTTTAATGGGTTTTCATCCTTGGAAATGGGGGATTCTCCGAAATAAGACAGTAACTCATTTCTGACCACTTCAGCATCATTATTGTCATTGTTGTCTTCCTCATTGTTGCTGAGTTCATCTGAATCTGAGCCAAGTAGTGTGTCTAGTAAAGATACAGGCCGCCTGTCAGCAACTGGTCTTTCCTCTTGTATTGCTGTGTCCTGTTGTTGAGTGTTTGTCTCATTTGCCCTTCTTTTCTCCTCCAGAATTATTGCTTTCAGCTTTTCTTGAACGTTTAAACATTCATCTGCAGTGAGGAATTTCAGCTTCCTGAATCGTGGGTCAAGTGCAGCTGCTAATATGCACACATTTGGTCCATCATCCTTGAATGTGGTCTCAGCTTCCCACCTGGATGTTATCTCATGTGCAGCAGTGACCTGAAAACACTTGACTGAAGCATTTTCAAAAGCAGTTTGTGTAGCCTTCCAAAGCCCTTTCACCAGCAGAGGTACAGCGGAAACTGTTACATAAGATTCTCCACTCAGGTACACAGTTGCGCATTCAAAGGGTTTAAGAGCTTGTTCAAGTTCTTCGAGCATACTCCACTGATCAGCCTTAAGATCCAGAAAACGCTTCCCTCTTTGAGTGACCTCTGGATCTGACAGAGTTGCTGTTATTGGCCACCTCTGCTCAAGCAGGCGACTAATCATGTAAAAGGAACTGTTCCATCTCACAGACACATCTTGTATGAGGCTGTGGTCAGGAGAACCCATTTGTTTTTGCTTAACCTTAAGTTTAGTACTGGCCAGCTCACTTTTTTTAAAGTGCTCCACCAAACTTCTTGCTGCTCCTAAAGCTCTGCTGATGTGGTTGTCCTTTAGAGCATGGTTAACTACAAGCTGTAGAGTATGGCCAGCACATCTGAGGGATGAAACACCATGTCTTTCCTCAAGAAGTCTTAAAGCTGCAACAACATTTGCAGCATTGTCATGCACGATGACTTGAACATGTTTTATGTTTATTTCAAACTTATTGACAACATCCTCAACCCAACAGGCAATATTTTCTGCAGTGTGTCTTTCCTGGAGGGGCATTGTTGTCAGGTTAATTGAGGTCAGCTCCCACTCATCATTAACAAAGTGAACGGTGACACCAAGGTAAGCTTCAGTGGCCATACTGGTCCATGCATCAGTTGTGAGTGTTAGTTTTCCTTTCACATTTTTCAAGAATGCCTTTACTTCCTCCATTTTTTTTGTGTATTTTTGCTCCATAAGCTTAGTGAAGTGGGTTCTTGATGGTAATGTGTAGCCAGGGTGAAACCTTTTAATCATTTTTTTAAACCCTTCCCCATCTACCATATTTAATGGCCTCATGTCCACAACAATCATCTCCAGGACACCGTCAGTCAATTCAGCGGCCATTTGGGGTGTGCATTCATCAGTCCCATGCCTCTTCGGGAAAAAATTCTGAACGCTGGTTTGTCGTTTGCTGCAACATAAGAGATAATATTTAATTTTTCATTTTAAATATACATGAAAATTAACTACAGCTTACTTTAATACAAAAGATGAATTAAGCTACACACATTATATTGTTAAATTGATTTAATAACACAACAATGATTGTATGATTAAAGTTAATTGTTCGTTTGTACATACAGTAACTGTTAATGTTGTACAAAGGTAGTTTAGTTAGTTACACAACTAACGTGACGTTATGTAGCGATAGACACGCGCGTTTTTGACGCCTCTCAGAGCGAAACAGTGCTTAAATTATGAATTTACAACGCAGATACAAATAATACATTAATGTTTTTGTGTAATGAAAAATACTCACGCGGCCGATTGACTGGTTGATGGCGATGGCATGAACGCTGTCGGGTGTTTTCGTTTTAAATGTTCGTTCATAGCCGTTGTGCTGCTGTGGTAGGCCATTTCCGCTCGACACAGTGTGCATAAAACAACATTATTTGGCCGTTTCTGGAAATACTCCCACACTTTTGATGACTTTTGGCGTGCCTTTTTCCCCTCACTCGCATCGCCAGCATCGCGCGCCGCCATGATGTAAACAAGCGACGCGTCGGCGCACAAAAACTGCGTCGACGTATTTACGTAATCGATGACGTCGACTACGTCGACGCGTCGTTTCAGCCTTAGCTCCAGCTTTTTCCCATAGTCCTTCTTGGCCCTCCTGATCCTCCACTGGAGCTCGTGCTGGATCCTCTTCTGCTCCTCCCTGTCCCCTGAGATGAAAGCCCTTTTCTTGAGGTTCAGGAGGGCTTTAAGCTCAGGGGTCACCCATGGGTGGTTGTTAGAAAAACACCGCACCTTCTTAGTTGGTACAGTGTTATCCACACAGAAGAGAATATAGTCTGTAATGCAGTGTGTCAGGCTCTCGATGTCCTCACCATGAGAGCTGCAGATCATTTCCCAATCAGTGTTTTGAAAACAATCTCTCAGCATCTCATCCACATCATCGCTCCACACTTTTACAATCCTCTTCTGCGCTGGATTTCTTCTCACCACTGGTGTGTATTCCGGAGACAGACGGACCAGGCTGTGATCAGAACGTCCGAGAGGGGGGAGGGGGGAGGAGGCGTATGCGTCCCGCACATTAACATACAGTAGGTCCAGAGTCTTATTGCCACGAGTTGGGCACGTGACATACTGTTTAAATGTCGGGAGAGTGGCGGAGAGGGAGGAGTGGTTAAAGTCTCCGCTGATCAGAATCAGAGCGCGGGGACTGCGGGTCTGGATCTGGGTCACAGTTTTGTGGATCTCCTCACATGCTGCGGCTGCGTCTGCTGACGGGGGGATGTAGACACATAGAACCACGGTGTGTGAAAACTCCCTCGGCAGATACCTGGGTCTCAGGCTCACAGCGAGCAGCTCCAGGTCCTGGGTGCATGTACGCTGAACCACATGCACATGCGTCGGGATGCACCACTGCTCGTTCACGTAGACCGCGACACCCCCGCCTTTCCTCTTCCCGCACTCCCCTCCGCGCAGCGGTCCGCTTGCACAAGTTTAAATCCCTCCAGCGCGTCCACAGAGTCCGGTATATTCCCACACAGCCACGTCTCAGAGAAACACATAAGTCCACATTGTCTGTACTCTTTTTGATGGCGGACCAGTGCGGTCACCTCCTCAGTCTTATTAGAGATGGACCGTACGTTCTCCTCTGGAGCCCCTGCGTCTCCTACGGATCTCCAAGGGGATCACCGGCTTCTCTGAGTGCCGGAAAGCGGAGTCTCTAAGTCCGAGAAGCTGCTCCGGTGTGTAAACAATGGGACACGCTGGTCTCGTGGCTCTGTGAGCGGACTCCGAAAAAAGTGCGGAAGACATGTTAATCCAGTGAGAAAGTCCACGAGGCTAGGCTTTCCGTGTGCACAATGCACAAATAAACGCTTGCCTACGAAAAATAAAAATAAAAAAGCACATCTACAAGAAATAAATAGAGAAAGGGTCAGAAAGAGAAGAGAGCCAAAGTGACGAGCTGCACAGCGGGAGCTGGCGCCGGAATTATTACATAAAGAATGTAGAACACATGTTGATAAATGTCATGCATGTTGCAGAATGTTAAAGTGTCCTGGATCATCACAGTCCTTCTGTTGGACACTAACTGTCCCACAGACCCTCCTGCATTGGCAAGGAAAAACTCACAAAAACCCAGTGGGAAAAAAATGAGAAACCTCAGGAAGACCCATAGTTTAAGAAAGGGATCTGCTCCTCCGGACGGACAGGCTCTAGATCCAGGACCTAAGCTAGCTACAGAACGTGGACCAGTGGCCGCTGAACGTGGACAGGTCCGGTGCAGGACTGAAGCACTCCCAGGCGGGTCGGGCGGGGCAGTCCGCAGGTGTAGATGGAAGAGGCCAGGCTCAGAGATCCCGTCATCGTACTATGAAACAGACAATGGGACAACGGGTGAATAGCAATGAACAAACTACAGTCAAAATCCTAATAATGCTAAACAGGTAAAGTAGGAAGGAGGAGAGGATAGTGCTCAAGTTACCATACTTCTCCAGCAGGGGGCTCCCTATGCAGCTTGACTGACAGTCTGAGGAGTTTAGCCTTCCCTGAGTCTTACCTTCCTAACCATATGCTAAACTAAAGAGGACTGTTTTAGTCTAGCCTAGAACGTAGGGTTGAAGATGCAGCGGACCGGGTGGCTGAGTGGATAGCACTCTCGCCTCTCAGCAAAAAGGTCCTGGGTTCGAATCCCGGTCGGACCAGGGCCTTTCTGAGTGGAGTTTGCATGTTCTCCCCGTGTCTGCGTTGGTTTCCTCCGGGTACTCCGGTTTCCCCTACCACTAAAAATATGTCCAATAGTTCTGGCATGTGCCTCCTGTACTGGCGACCCCACTCCCATCTCTGTGTGGAGTGAGAGACAAATGCCCAAAATTAACAATTGTAAACCGCTTTGAGACTCAGATCTGCAGTGAAAAGGCGGTATATAAATAAAAACTTACTTACTTACTTACTTACCGGGTCCCATATACGCAGACTCCAAGACCGGACGAGACCTGACCAGACAACAACCCTAGCCAAATGCTAATTTGAAAAAGAATGTTTTAAGCCTGGCCTTAAATGTAGAGACAGTGTCTGCTTCCTTAACGTACACAGCCTAAACCCCGGTTAAAGTGTGCCTGGGCCCACTTCGCGATTAGATCCAGGCTTTAGATCCAGGCTTTAGATCCAGGCTTTAGGTCCAGGCTTTAGATCCAGGCTTTAGATCCAGGCTTTAGATCCAGGCTTTAGATCCAGGCTTTAGGTCCAGGCTTTAGGTCCAGGCTTTAGATCCAGGCTTTCACTGTGTCAGGGTATGAAGACTTATTCACTGTGACAGGGTATGAAGACTTATTCACTGTGTTAGGGTATGAAGACTTATTCACAGTGTCAGGGTATGAAGACTTATTCACTGTGTCAGGGTATGAAGACTTATTCACTGTGTCAGGGTATGAAGACTTATTCACTGTGACAGGGTATGAAGACTTATTCACTGTGACAGGGTATGAAGACTTATTCACAGTGTCAGGGTATGAAGACTTATTCACAGTGTTAGGGTATGAAGACTTATTCACTGTGACAGGGTATGAAGACTTATTCACAGTGACAGGGTATGAAGACTTATTCACAGTGTCGGGGTATGAAGACTTATTCACAGTGTTAGGGTATGAAGACTTATTCACAGTGTTAGGGTATGAAGACTTATTCACTGTGACAGGGTATGAAGACTTATTCACAGTGTCAGGGTATGAAGACTTATTCACAGTGTTAGGGTATGAAGACTTATTCACAGTGTTAGGGTATGAAGACTTATTCACAGTGTTAGGGTATGAAGACTTATTCACTGTGACAGGGTATGAAGACTTATTCACAGTTTTAGGGTATGATGACTTATTCACAGTGTTAGGGTATGAAGACTTATTCACTGTGTTAGAGTATGAAGACTTATTCACTGTGACAGGGTATGAAGACTTATTCACTGTGACAGGGTATGAAGACTTATTCACAGTGTTAGGGTATGAAGACTTATTCACTGTGACAGGGTATGAAGACTTATTCACTGTGTCAGGGTATGAAGACTTATTCACAGTGTTAGGGTATGAAGACTTATTCACAGTGTTAGGGTATGAAGACTTATTCACTGTGACAGGGTATGAAGACTTATTCACAGTGTCAGGGTATGAAGACTTATTCACTGTGAGAGGGTATGAAGACTTATTCACTGTGGCAGGGTATGAAGACTTATTCACAGTGATAGGGTATGAAGACTTATACACAGTGATAGGGTATGAAGACTTATTCACAGTGTCAAGGTATGAAGACTTATTCACAGTTTTAGGGTATGAAGACTTATTCACTGTGACAGGGTATGAAGACTTATTCACTGTGACAGGGTATGAAGACTTATTCACAGTGTCAGGGTATGAAGACTTATTCACAGTTTTAGGGTATGAAGACTTATTCACAGTGTCAGGGTATGAAGACTTATTCACTGTGGCAGGGTATGAAGACTTATTCACAGTGTCAGAGTATGAAGACTTATTCATTGTGTCAGGGTATGAAGACTTATTCACTGTGGCAGGGTATGAAGACGTATTCACAGTGTCAGGGTATGAAGACTTATTCACAGTGTCAGGGTATGAAGACTTATTCACTGTGACAGGGTATGAAGACTTATTCACAGTTTTAGGGTATGAAGACTTATTCACAGTGTTAGGGTATGAAGACTTATTCACAGTGTCAGGGTATGAAGACTTATTCACAGTGTCAGGGTATGAAGACTTATTCACAGTTTTAGGGTATGAAGACTTATTCACAGTGTTAGGGTATGAAGACTTATTCACAGTGTCGGGGTATGAAGACTTATTCACTGTGACAGGGTATGAGGACTTATTCACTGTGACAGGGTATGAAGACTTTTTCAAAGTGTCAGGGTATGAAGACTTATTCACTGTGGCAGGGTATGAAGACTTATTCACAGTGTCAGGGTATGAAGACTTATTCACAGTGTTAGGGTATGAAGACTTATTCACTGTGACAGGGTATGAAGACGTATTCACTGTGACAGGGTATGAAGACTTATTCACTGTGTCAGGGTATGAAGACTTATTCACTGTGACAGGGTATGAAGACTTATTCACTGTGTCAGGGTATGAAGACTTATTCACTGTGACAGGGTATGAAGACTTATTCACTGTGACAGGGTATGAAGACTTATTCACTGTGACAGGGTATGAAGACTTATTCACAGTGATAGGGTATGAAGACTTATTCACAGTGTCAGGGTATGAAGACTTATTCACAGTGATAGGGTATGAAGACTTATTCACAGTTTTAGGGTATGAAGACTTATTCACAGTTTTAGGGTATGAAGACTTATTCACAGTTTTAGGGTATGAAGACTTATTCACTGTGACAGGGTATGAAGACTTATTCACTGTGTCAGGGTATGAAGACTTATTCACTGTGACAGGGTATGAAGACTTATTCACTGTGTCGGGGTATGAAGACTTATTCACAGTGATAGGGTATGAAGACTTATTCACAGTGTCAGGGTATGAAGACTTATTCACTGTGACAGGGTATGAAGACTTATTCACTGTGTCGGGGTATGAAGACTTATTCACTGTGTCAGGGTATGAAGACTTATTCACTGTGTCGGGGTATGAAGACTTATTCACTGTGACAGGGTATGAAGACTTATTCACAGTGTTAGGGTATGAAGACTTATTCACAGTGTTAGGGTATGAAGACTTATTCACTGTGTCGGGGTATGAAGACTTATTCACAGTGATAGGGTATGAAGACTTATTCACTGTGACAGGGTATGAAGACTTATTCACTGTGTCGGGGTATGAAGACTTATTCACTGTGACAGGGTATGAAGACTTATTCACAGTGTTAGGGTATGAAGACTTATTCACAGTTTTAGGGTATGAAGACTTATTCACTGTGACAGGGTATGAAGACTTATTCACTGTGTCGGGGTATGAAGACTTATTCACTGTGTCAGGGTATGAAGACTTATTCACTGTGTCGGGGTATGAAGACTTATTCACTGTGACAGGGTATGAAGACTTATTCACTGTGTCGGGGTATGAAGACTTATTCACAGTGATAGGGTATGAAGACTTATTCACTGTGACAGGGTATGAAGACTTATTCACTGTGTCGGGGTATGAAGACTTATTCACTGTGACAGGGTATGAAGACTTATTCACAGTGTTAGGGTATGAAGACTTATTCACAGTTTTAGGGTATGAAGACTTATTCACTGTGACAGGGTATGAAGACTTATTCACTGTGTCGGGGTATGAAGACTTATTCACTGTGTCAGGGTATGAAGACTTATTCACTGTGTCGGGGTATGAAGACTTATTCACTGTGACAGGGTATGAAGACTTATTCACTGTGTCGGGGTATGAAGACTTATTCACAGTGATAGGGTATGAAGACTTATTCACAGTGTCAGGGTATGAAGACTTATTCACTGTGACAGGGTATGAAGACTTATTCACTGTGTCGGGGTATGAAGACTTATTCACTGTGTCAGGGTATGAAGACTTATTCACTGTGTCGGGGTATGAAGACTTATTCACTGTGACAGGGTATGAAGACTTATTCACAGTGATAGGGTATGAAGACTTATTCACTGTGTCGGGGTATGAAGACTTATTCACTGTGACAGGGTATGAAGACTTATTCACAGTGATAGGGTATGAAGACTTTTGCGCAGAGCTGCAGAGACAGAGCCGCAGCACCGTGACTGCAGCACGCCGCCTGCCACGTGCCACGGCCTCAATGAAGCAGCCCCCGTGAATGAAGCTGAAAGAACATACATGTGAGAGGGGAGGGGAGGGGGGAGAGAGGGGAGGGGGGAGATGGGGGGGAGAGAGAGGGGGGGAGGAGTGGGGAGTGTGGCATTCACAAGCTCCAAAAGCACCGCGCTGTGAATGAGAATCCAGCCCACACTGTCTTTAACCTGAGCAGCTGCACGACCAGGCCCTCGCTAGTATGTTTCATTTAACTATTATTTAAGATGAGATTAGAGAACCTTTATGCGCCCCACAGAGGGGGAAATGTCATTGTTGCAGCGCACAGACAGGACGGTAGAGAAAACACAACACATACAGAGATAATTAGCTGTAAATGTTAAGAAGCTAGGACTATAGTGTGAATGATACATATGTCTGAAGCTTAATAAGGAGATAAAGTGTGTGTGTGTGTGTGTGTGTGTGTGTGTGTGTGTGTGTGTGTGTGTGTGTGTGTGTGTGTATGTATGTGTACAGACCCTCTCTCTCTGTATGTCATTATAGCTCCATCCTGGGTAACCCCCCCTCCCACACCACACCCCCACACCCCGCTCCCAGTGACCTCCAGGTGCCGCGGGAGACCTGCCCATCACACGCCCGGAAACCCCTGTCGTCTACGCCAGCGCCTGGAGCTAAAAATAGCCTCACGGTGATAAATAATAAATATTCTTCCCCCGTGTGCTGCATGTTCACTCTCGCTCTTTAGATTTGAGATGTTTTTTAATGAATATTTAAAATAAACACAAATGTGAAAGAAAAAAAAACCTTCTGCACAAACGTCTTTGTCGAACGCACAACAAGATCCAGGCTATTTTTAGCTCCATCCACGACAACAACAGGAACTTCTGGAACAAATGGGCGCAGACATGTGACTGAAGCAAAGCGACAGTGAACACATGTGGTTCTGTGTCCCCCGTCCCCCCGACCCTTCTGCCTGAACGCCGTTTCCAAACGAAGATGAATCCTCAGACTGTGACGTCATGGACAAAGCTGTGTATTGCTTTAGTACTTTAGAAAGAGGGAGAGAGAGAGAGAGAGAGAGAAAGACCAAAGAGAGAGAGAGAGAGACAAGAGAGAAAGGGAGAGGGACCAGAGAGAGAGACAAGACCATAGATAGTCAGACCAGAGAGAGACCAGAGAGAGAGAGAAAGGCCAGAGGAAGAGATAGACCAGAGAGAAAGAGAGAGAGACCAGAAAGAGAGGAATAGACAACAGAAAGAGAGAGACCAGAGAGAGAGAGAGAGACCAGAGATAATATGACCAGACAGAGAGACCAGAGAGAGAAAGAGGCAGAGAGAGAGACCAGAGAGAGAAAGAGACCAGAGAGAGAGACCAGAGAGAGAAAGAGACCAGAGAGAGAGACCAGAGAGAGAAAGAGACCAGAGAGAGAGACCAGAGAGAGAAAGAGACCAGAGAGAGAGACCAGAGAGAGAAAGAGACCAGAGAGAGAGACCAGAGAGAGAAAGAGACCAGAGAAAGAAAGAGGCCAGAGAGAGAGACCAGAGAGAGAAAGAGACCAGAGAGAGAGACCAGAGAGAGAAAGAGACCAGAGAGAGAGACCAGAGAGAGAAAGAGACCAGAGAGAGAGACCAGAGAGAGAAAGAGACCAGAGAAAGAAAGAGGCCAGAGAGAGAGACCAGAGAGAGAAAGAGACCAGAGAGAGAGACCAGAGAGAGAAAGAGACCAGAGAGAGAGAGAGACCAGAGAAAGAAAGAGGCCAGAGAGAGAGACCAGAGAGAGAAAGAGACCAGAGAGAGAGACCAGAGAGAGAGACCAGAGAAAGAAAGAGGCCAGAGAGAGAGACCAGAGAGAGAGAGAGATGTCTAATTATAACCATAAAGTGATGAATAATGAACCTAGATTAAGACTGTCCTAAATGCAGATTCATGTTAAAGGCAGAACTTGTGAATTATGCAGAAATAAAAGATAAAATGGACGAGTCGTGTTGAACGAGGGAGTCCCCGGAGCGATGTGAGGAGAGGGGGGAGGGAGAGGGGGAGAGAGAGAGGGAGAGAGAGAGAGGGGAGAGAGAGAGAGAGAGAGAGAGAGGGGAGCGGGAGGGAGCTGCCTGTTCTAGTCCTCACCGTCACTGGAGTCATGACGAACTTGTGGTCAATCTCAACATTGTTTTTCCCTGTTTCCTTTCTCTCTCTGTCCATGTTGGAGTGACGTGGGAGAAGCCATTTTGTCGCAGAGCAGAAAGACAACGGCATGTACCACTGGGCAAAAGTTTGACTCACAGGTACAGAATAGTCAGGTGTTAGTATCGCGATATTTTAAAGGATACAGTTCAGGAAAGCATTGCGATATTTCATTTGATAAATGTAGAAAATTCATTCTGTCTTCTTGTGTTTAAGGCTTTTTTAAGTTCTTCTAACAAGACAAATAAAGCAAAAAAAAATCTAGTACTGCTTAAATACCTGACATGTTTGGGCGGTACACTTCCGCCTTCATCAGAGGAGACACGTGAGGGTGTGATGCGTCTCTTATCAGCTGTCGTTGCCGGATGTGGTCAGTCTGACAGATCTCACAGATCCGTCAGACTGACCACGCCCCCCCGCCGCGCTGTGGTCTCTGGAGAAGTGAGTCCCAAGTGTGAGCCAAGGTGAAGGCCCCCTCGTCTCCGTTGATGGTCCGTGCTCCCCGCTTCCTGATTTCGATCGCCCTCGTATCCATCTTTTGTATTTATGTTCTTCTGTTCCTACTATTTGTGCATTGTCCCAGTCCATGATGTGGTTTTCTCTTTTGCAGTGGTCTGATGTTGCTGATTTGAGGTTTTCCTGTGTTGCCTTTTCCTTGGTTGATCTTGTTAGTCGCGCTGCTGAAAGGCGAAAGTGTTCCGCCGAAACATGTCAGGTAGTTAAGCAGTACTAGCTTTTTTTTGCTTTATTTGTCTTGTTAGAAGAACATAAAAAAGCCATTTCATTAGATACTTCTGTGTTTCATACATAGTTTACTGCTTGTTGTGACTCTATGATGTCTGCTTGTTGTGACTCTATGACGTCTGCTTGTTGTGACTCTATGATGTCTGCTTGTTGTGACTCTATGACGTCTGCTTGTTGTGACTCTATGACGTCTGCTTGTTGTGACTCTATGACGTCTGCTTGTTGTGACTCTATGACGTCTGCTTGTTGTGACTCTATGATGTCTGCTTGTTGTGACTCTATGATGTCTGCTTGTTGTGACTCTATGATGTCTGCTTGTTGTGACTCTATGATGTCTGCTTGTTGTGACTCTATGACGTCTGCTTGTTGTGACTCTATGACGTCTGCTTGTTGTGACTCTATGACGTCTGCTTGTTGTGACTCTATGACGTCTGCTTGTTGTGACTCTATGACGTCTGCTTGTGGTGACTCTATGATGTCTGCTTGTTGTGACTCTATGACGTCTGCTTGTTGTGACTCTATGACGTCTGCTTGTTGTGACTCTATGACGTCTGCTTGTTGTGACTCTATGATGTCTGCTTGTTGTGACTCTATGATGTCTGCTTGTTGTGACTCTATGATGTCTGCTTGTTGTGACTCTATGACGTCTGCTTGTTGTGACTCTATGATGTCTGCTTGTTGTGACTCTATGACGTCTGCTTGTTGTGACTCTATGACGTCTGCTTGTTGTGACTCTAAGACGTCTGCTTGTTGTGACTCTATGATGTCTGCTTGTTGTGACTCTATGACGTCTGCTTGTTGTGACTCTATGACGTCTGCTTGTTGTGACTCTATGACGTCTGCTTGTTGTGACTCTATGATGTCTGCTTGTTGTGACTCTATGATGTCTGCTTGTTGTGACTCTATGACGTCTGCTTGTTGTGACTCTATGACGTCTGCTTGTTGTGACTCTATGACGTCTGCTTGTTGTGACTCTATGATGTCTGCTTGTTGTGACTCTATGATGTCTGCTTGTTGTGACTCTATGACGTCTGCTTGTTGTGACTCTATGACGTCTGCTTGTTGTGACTCTATGACGTCTGCTTGTTGTGACTCTATGATGTCTGCTTGTTGTGACTCTATGACGTCTGCTTGTTGTGACTCTATGACGTCTGCTTGTTGTGACTCTATGACGTCTGCTTGTTATGACTCTATGACGTCTGCTTGTTGTGACTCTATGATGTCTGCTTGTTGTGACTCTATGATGTCTGCTTGTTGTGACTCTATGATGTCTGCTTGTTGTGACTCTATGATGTCTGCTTGTTGTGACTCTATGACGTCTGCTTGTTGTGACTCTATGACGTCTGCTTGTTGTGACTCTATGACGTCTGCTTGTTGTGACTCTATGACGTCTGCTTGTTGTGACTCTATGACGTCTGCTTGTTGTGACTCTATGACGTCTGCTTGTGGTGACTCTATGATGTCTGCTTGTTGTGACTCTATGACGTCTGCTTGTTGTGACTCTATGACGTCTGCTTGTTGTGACTCTATGACGTCTGCTTGTTGTGACTCTATGATGTCTGCTTGTTGTGACTCTATGATGTCTGCTTGTTGTGACTCTATGATGTCTGCTTGTTGTGACTCTATGACGTCTGCTTGTTGTGACTCTATGACGTCTGCTTGTTGTGACTCTATGATGTCTGCTTGTTGTGACTCTATGACGTCTGCTTGTTGTGACTCTATGACGTCTGCTTGTTGTGACTCTAAGACGTCTGCTTGTTGTGACTCTATGATGTCTGCTTGTTGTGACTCTATGACGTCTGCTTGTTGTGACTCTATGACGTCTGCTTGTTGTGACTCTATGATGTCTGCTTTTTGTGACTCTATGATGTCTGCTTGTTGTGACTCTATGACGTCTGCTTGTTGTGACTCTATGACGTCTGCTTGTTGTGACTCTATGACGTCTGCTTGTTGTGACTCTATGATGTCTGCTTGTTGTGACTCTATGACGTCTGCTTGTTGTGACTCTATGACGTCTGCTTGTTGTGACTCTATGACGTCTGCTTGTTGTGACTCTATGACGTCTGCTTGTTGTGACTCTATGATGTCTGCTTGTTGTGACTCTATGACGTCTGCTTGTTGTGACTCTATGACGTCTGCTTGTTGTGACTCTATGACGTCTGCTTGTTGTGACTCTATGATGTCTGCTTGTTGTGACTCTATGATGTCTGCTTGTTGTGACTCTATGACGTCTGCTTGTTGTGACTCTATGACGTCTGCTTGTTGTGACTCTATGACGTCTGCTTGTTGTGACTCTATGATGTCTGCTTGTTGTGACTCTATGATGTCTGCTTGTTGTGACTCTATGACGTCTGCTTGTTGTGACTCTATGATGTCTGCTTGTTGTGACTCTATGACGTCTGCTTGTTGTGACTCTATGATGTCTGCTTGTTGTGACTCTATGACGTCTGCTTGTTGTGACTCTATGACGTCTGCTTGTTGTGACTCTATGACGTCTGCTTGTTGTGACTCTATGACGTTTGCTTGTTGTGACTCTATGACGTCTGCTTGTTGTGACTCTATGACGTCTGCTTGTGGTGACTCTATGATGTCTGCTTGTTGTGACTCTATGACGTCTGCTTGTTGTGACTCTATGACGTCTGCTTGTTGTGACTCTATGACGTCTGCTTGTTGTGACTCTATGATGTCTGCTTGTTGTGACTCTATGATGTCTGCTTGTTGTGACTCTATGATGTCTGCTTGTTGTGACTCTATGACGTCTGCTTGTTGTGACTCTATGATGTCTGCTTGTTGTGACTCTATGACGTCTGCTTGTTGTGACTCTATGACGTCTGCTTGTTGTGACTCTATGACGTCTGCTTGTTGTGACTCTATGATGTCTGCTTGTTGTGACTCTATGACGTCTGCTTGTTGTGACTCTATGATGTCTGCTTGTTGTGACTCTATGACGTCTGCTTGTTGTGACTCTATGATGTCTGCTTGTTGTGACTCTATGATGTCTGCTTGTTGTGACTCTATGACGTCTGCTTGTTGTGACTCTATGACGTCTGCTTGTTGTGACTCTATGACGTCTGCTTGTTGTGACTCTATGATGTCTGCTTGTTGTGACTCTATGACGTCTGCTTGTTGTGACTCTATGACGTCTGCTTGTTGTGACTCTATGACGTCTGCTTGTTGTGACTCTATGACGTCTGCTTGTTGTGACTCTATGATGTCTGTTTGTTGTGACTCTATGATGTCTGCTTGTTGTGACTCTATGATGTCTGCTTGTTGTGACTCTATGACGTCTGCTTGTTGTGACTCTATGATGTCTGCTTGTTGTGACTCTATGACGTCTGCTTGTTGTGACTCTATGACGTCTGCTTGTTGTGACTCTATGACGTCTGCTTGTTGTGACTCTATGACGTCTGCTTGTTGTGACTCTATGACGTCTGCTTGTGGTGACTCTATGACGTCTGCTTGTGGTGACTCTATGATGTCTGCTTGTTGTGACTCTATGACGTCTGCTTGTTGTGACTCTATGACGTCTGCTTGTTGTGACTCTATGACGTCTGCTTGTTGTGACTCTATGATGTCTGCTTGTTGTGACTCTATGATGTCTGCTTGTTGTGACTCTATGATGTCTGCTTGTTGTGACTCTATGACGTCTGCTTGTTGTGACTCTATGATGTCTGCTTGTTGTGACTCTATGACGTCTGCTTGTTGTGACTCTATGACGTCTGCTTGTTGTGACTCTATGACGTCTGCTTGTTGTGACTCTATGACGTCTGCTTGTGGTGACTCTATGATGTCTGCTTGTTGTGACTCTATGACGTCTGCTTGTTGTGACTCTATGACGTCTGCTTGTTGTGACTCTATGACGTCTGCTTGTTGTGACTCTAAGACGTCTCATTGTTGTGACTCTATGACGTCTCATTGTTGTGACTCTATGACGTCTGCTTGTTGTGACTCTATGACGTCTGCTTGTTGTGACTCTATGACGTCTGCTTGTCGTGACTCTATGACGTCTCATTGTTGTGACTCTATGATGTCTGCTTGTTGTGACTCTATGACGTCTGCTTGTTGTGACTCTATGACGTCTCATTGTTGTGACTCTATGACGTCTGCTTGTTGTGACTCTATGACGTCTGCTTGTTGTGACTCTATGACGTCTGCTTGTTGTGACTCTATGACGTCTCATTGTTGTGACTCTATGACGTCTGCTTGTTGTGACTCTATGACGTCTGCTTGTTGTGACTGTATGACGTCTGCTTGTCGTGACTCTATGACGTCTCATTGTTGTGACTCTATGATGTCTGGTTGTCGTGACTCTATGACGTCTGCTTGTCGTGACTCTATGACGTCTGCTTGTTGTGACTCTATGACGTGTGCTTGTTGTGACTCTATGACGTCTGCTTGTTGTGACTCTATGACGTGTGCTTGTTGTGACTCTATGACGTCTGCTTGTTGTGACTCTATGACGTCTGCTTGTTGTGACTCTATGACGTCTGCTTGTTGTGACTCTTTGACGTCTGCTTGTTGTGACTGACGTCTGTTTGTTGTGACTCTATGACGTCTGCTTGTTGTGACTCTTTGACGTCTGCTTGTCGTGACTCTATGACGTCTGCTTGTTGTGACTCTATGACGTCTGCTTGTCGTGACTCTATGACGTCTGCTTGTTGTGACTCTATGACGTCATGAATCTCAATACATCACAAAATCGAACCACGATATGGGCTGTATCGCGATATGTTAAGAATCGCAATTATAATGAATCATGGCTCAAACATTGCAATATCCAATCCACTTTTTATATTTAGAATATTTTATAAAAGTTTCCAAAGAACAGAGATAAAAGTAACTAATTTAAATATACAGGTTTGCCAACTTTATATGCACCACTATCTCTTCGTTCCGGAAAAGTCCACTTTGCCTAAAATCCGGTATTTGTAATATTGGCATTTAAACAGTTTTACAATAGTCCAAGCAACAACACGTCACTGCTAGCCTTTCTGTTAGCTAGTTCTATTAGCATACATTTACAGTAAATATTTAATCCAGTATATTCTATTCATAATGCTAGCTCAACATGTCACTGCTAGCCATATTAGCTAGTCCTATTAGCATACATTTACAGTACATATATTTAATCCATTATGTTCTACTCAAAATGCTAGCTCAACATGTCATTGCTAACCCTTTCTATTAGCATACATTTACAGTATATATATTTAATAAAAATATATTCTAAGTGCTAGCTCAAATCCAATATTCCAAAAAAAAACTGTAATCCCACAGCCAACCAAAAGACATCAACATTCCCATAATATCTCACTTCTTTCCGTGTCATGAACGGAAAAAATCTCAGACAAATCCCATTTATTTTCCCCATTACGGCCTCAACGCAACAAACGAAATCCAACCATGCAGGGTCCTCTTCTCGCCCGACATCCCGTGTTTTTTTTTTTTTTTTTTTTTTTTTCTCCCTTTGTGATTCCCGTTGGTTTGTCTGGTCACGATTCAAAGCCTTCCCCACAACAGCTTGATGGAACAGCCCCCGCCCCCCCCCCCCCCCCTCACACTCTCTCCCTCTCTTTGGTCTCCCCCTTTTTCCATCCACCCATCCCTTCTCTTTGCCTGCATTTCTCTCTCTCTCTCTCTCCCCCAGCCCCCCTCATCACCCCCCCCCCCCCCCCCCCCCCCCCTCCCCCCCATCTCTCTGCTCTCTGCCCACGCTGCTCTCCAACCGCCTCTGGAGCTAAAAATAGAAACCCGGGATCCCCGCATCAATTCTTGCCGAGGGGAGGGGGCGATAGTCAGCGGCGCACAAGGTCAAAAAAAAACCCTTCGAGATTAGCTGCAAATTACATGTGATTTGACACACGCGCGCACACGCAATCGCATTGTCCAGAACGTCTCCCAATGCAGATAAAAAAATGCATTTATTTGCCCTTTAATTTGGACCTGGCAACCTCCACAACACTTCTTTTTGCAGCCAATCAACAAATACATACAATTATAAACTTACATTACATTACTTTTCACATATTTTCTCTACAACTGCATTTTTCTTTTTATAACTGTGGACGCCTTTTATACTCTCTGGTCTCTCTCTCTCTCTCTCTCTCTCTCTCTCTGGTCTCTATTTGGTCTCTCTGTGGTCTCTCTCTCTGGTCTCTCTCTGGTCTCTCTCTGGTCTCTCTCTCTGGTCTCTCTCTGCTCTCTCTGTGGTCTCTCTCTCTCTCTCTCTCTCTGGTCTCTATTTGGTCTCTCTCTGGTCTCTCTCTCTGGTCTCTCTCTGCTCTCTTCTGCTCTCTCTCTCTCTCTGGTCTCCCTCTGCTCTCTCAGCTCTCTCTCTCTCTCTCTCTCTCTCTTGCCCCTCTCTCTCTCTCTGGTCTCTCTCTCTGGTCTCTATTTGGTCTCTCTCTGGTCTCTCTCTCTGGTCTCTCTGTGGTCTCTCTCTCCTCTCTCTCTCTGCTCTCTTTCTGCTCTCTCTCTCTCTCTGGTCTCCCTCTGCTCTCTCAGCTCTTTCTCTCTCTCTCTTGCCCCTCTCTCTCTCTGGTCTCTCTTTCTGCTCTCTCTCTCTCTCTCTGCTCTCCCTCTGCTCTCTCAGCTCTTTCTCTCTCTCTCTTGCCCCCCCCTCTCTCTTGTATCTCTCTTTCTGGTCTCTCTCTCTCTTGTATCTCTCTTTCTGGTCTCTCTCTCTCTTGTATCTCTCTTTCTGGTCTCTCTCTCTCTTGTATCTCTCTTTCTGGTCTCTCTCTCTCTTGTGTCTCTGTCTCTGGTCTCTCCACATTGTTACTACAGTCTCTCAGCGTCATTTATATATCAGGTGATGACGACGTGTCTGTTCTTAGGCACATTGGACTGATCTGGAAGGACTCGGAAACAATAATAATAATAAAAAAAAAATAATAATAATAATAATTCCAAGAGTTACAGGTGCGATCGCTGCTGCCTCTTTCTTCATTTATTTTTTTTTCCCCCTCGCTCCCGCAAAGACCACGGAACCAAATGCAGTGCGCGCCCGGTGGAGAGTGTGTGTGTGTGTGTGTGTGTGCGTGCGTGCGTGTATATGTGTGTGTGTGTGTGTGCGTGTTCTCTCTCTGCCATGGGAGAGACAGCGGGGACAGCCCCTCTTCAAGGCATCAGCTGCAGATTGATTCATGTGCAGAGATTTTCACAGGCGAGTGCACGCTTTAGTTACGGGTGCGCGCCGAGCCTCAGACAGGATTCTCCCGGGTTTAAAATTAATAATTAAAAAAAGGTAAGAAATAATTATGTTTTTTCTATTGTTGTGGCAATTGTTTGCTGGGGATTTGTGGAGAGCTTTGAGATTTTTTTTGTAATTTTTTTTTAGTTTCGTTGTTGTTGAGATTGAGATGACGTTACGTTGCAAAGACAATTAAGTTGAATTTAATCTAATCTGATTGTTGGATTTGATGAAAACGGGATTTGGGGAATTTTGAGGGTAATATACAAGTAGAAGAATTTGTAGAAGGATTTAAAAGGACTTTATCATGGACATTTCTGGTCTCTGTCCCTTATGGACCTATGTGTTTTTCATGGTTGCATTTCTTGACTTTGAACTGATTCTCTGTCCTTTCCTTTCTCGCTGCTGCTGTCAGACTGTACAATGAGAACTGCTGAATCTGTGCACGTGTAGCTGCTGCTGAAGTAGAAACGTCTGTAAACACCTCAGAACCATGAAGTGAAATTATAGCTCCAGGGTTTTAGTTTATTTTATTATTATACACCCCCTTATTACTTATTATTATTATATTGAGGGATATTTTATGTTATATCTTCCGCCGAATTTACGGTTTTGTAAAGTCTTACGAGATCTCTACTGTTGTGTTTTAGGGCAGTGCAAAAATACATTGAATTGAACTGAATATTTGGCAGTTTCTTTTGTTGCCGGAGAAATGTAATGTCTTTGGGAGAAGTCTACAAAAGAAAGTTTGAGATTTGACATTAAACAGAAGAAGTTGCGTCCATTAGACTCACGTGAACATATTTGATCCATAATAATTGTATTTTCTCATCTCCTTGGATTTTCTTGACCGCTGTATTGATTTTGGAGCTGCTAGAAATGGAAACGAATTGATTTGAAAGATTGACATTTCTGCTGGATTCTGTGTGACGTATTCAACACCCGCCATTTTGTTTTGGCTGTTGTCCAAATTTTACTAATCGCCGCCACAACTCTGCGTTTACTTTCAGAAATGTGGATTCAACACATACATTTTTGGGGGTTAGACGTTATAGAAAAGGGAGCGCCCAGGTGTGTTTTGCCTTTCCCACATGTAAAGTTCATTTTTATTTGCCATCTGCAGTAAAACCACATTGGAATACATTTGCAAAGGTCCCCGGTGTGCAGCAGACAAATACTACAAGGTTCAAAACACAAGAATAAGACACATTTTTTTTAAAGTGCAAGAATCAAGACGTGCAAGAAAGTGCTCTGTTTAAACTGATAGCAGCTTGTTAGCATGTTAGCATGTCCTGCAACAAAATCTTCTGCCAGAGGGAAGAAGCTGGAACATGGCTTTTCCAGGACGCCATCTTGGAAACAACCAAACTATTTTAAATTCTCTTCACCCCAACATTGCTCTAGGCTCTTCTCTCTCCGTCTCACACAGTTTTAGCCTGATTCATTGAGAGATTTCAAAAATAAGGGTAAAACCGCAATAGCTGCGTGTTGCTAGCCGCGAGGTGGATGTGATGCTGTTATGTAAAGACTCAGAAACTGAAAATGGAAACAATACGATTCTATTCTCAACCTTAGTTCTAAAGGTTTAAAGCGGATCCCTTTTCTCCCACTGGGTCTAAGGACAGTGATGGTCCAGGACACTTCCTAACCCAACAACATTTATGGATTTTATTAAAGGAGCTATACCCGTTTCTGCAGAGGTTTGAGTGTTTAGCCCCGCCCCCAACTCGCTCACAGGCTTCTCATTTCCCCTACGCTCTCAGTCCACGGAGCCATCTAGTTTATTTGAGATCTGGTGCTAACATTAGCATTAGCGCAACTTCTTGTAAGCTGTACAACAATCACTGGTGAAATAATACGAAAGCAACGCACTGCTAACACAATATACAACTGAAAGATTACAGCTAGTTTAAAATACTTATAATTTAGTACACGCTCCTCACAGCAGCAGTAGAACAGTCCATTGACTTGAATATAATTTCAAAACGTTCTGGTCATAATTTCTTGATAACAGAACTCTCAAACCAATAATGACCGCTGCCCTTTGGCAACGCACTCTCTGTTTGTAATTCAGGTGTGTAAAATACTAACAATACTGCACAAGTACAACAGCTTTCAGCGCCTGTCTCTGCCTCTCTCTCTGTCTGTGCAGAGGAGCTAGTGGAGCTAGTGGAGCTAGTGGAGCTAGCCACACTCAATAAACAAATACCAATCAATCATCCATCCATCCATCTTCTTCCCCTTAATCCATTTCTGGGTCGTGGGGGTGGCAGTCAGAGCTGCACCCAGTCACAGAGCACCAGCCCCTCACTGATCCTCCTGCAGGTGCTGAGTCCACACGAGCTGAGATCTTTCAGTGGGAGCTTCAGGCAAAGTGGGGTTAAGTGTCTTGCCCAAGGACACAACGACAGCAGTCATCAATCAATCAATCACCTTTAAATGTTAATCAGAGAATACTTTATACATCCTTAACACACATGAGGTTTTCAGAATTTGTTGTTAACGTTTTCATGACAAAAATGCTGTTTTAATGTGACAAAAAGCGATCGCGATAAACCTGGAAGAAACCATTAAAATCATTTGAAGAAGATCTGATGGATTTAGGTTCGATTCATTTTAGAATTATATTCGAATTTTGAAGTCAAAGCCCTAGTGTTTAGCAGCTCTGTAGAGGCGAGAGGACACAGCCTCGCTCTGTGATTGGAGGAGAGTCTCTACTCTACTGAATTCATACACCGCTGAATCAATGAGCTCAAGTTTTCAGTGAAATTACGGATTATGATACAACTTGTAGGTAGTAATAAGCCTTTTTATGAAATCATTAGAAAATAAATCGGGTATAGCTTCTTTAACATTTATAGACATTGGTCTCTGTTCCTTATGGACCAATGGCTCTATGTGTTTGTTATTGCCGTGTTGGAACTTTTGATTCTCTGATCTGTGTTGGAGAATCGACAGCTTTGTAAAGTCCTCTGAGGTAACCACTGTTGGGATTAGAGAGAGAGAGAGAGAGAGAGAGAGAGAGAGAGAGAGAGAGAGAGAGAGAGAGAGAGAGAGAGAGAGAGAGAGAGGAGAGAGAGAGAGAGAGAGAGAGAGAGAGAGAGAGAGAGAGAGAGAGACGGCGGTGGAGGTGATGTCACGTGTGGTCCTTTGTGCCGAGGGCCTCTGTGATGCACGGGCCCCGAGCCTTTGAACCTTTGCATGAGCGATGAGTCTCTCTCTCTCCATCTTTCACCGTCACCAACACGGATCTGTCTCTGCAGCTGACGTCCACACACAGAACACGTGTGAGACCGCACTGGCCCCGGGCCCCGGACACCGACTCTCTGGTCTCTCTCTGGTCTCTCTCTGGTCTCTCTCTGGTCTCTCTCTCTAGTCTCTCTCTCTGGTCTCTCTCTCTCTGGTCTCTCTCTCTAGTCTCTCTCTGGTCTCTCTCTCTAGTCTCTCTCTCTGGTCTCTCTCTCTGGTCTCTCTCTGGTCTCTCTCTGGTCTCTCTCTGGTCTCTCTCTCTGGTCTCTCTCTCTTGTCTCTCTCTGGTCTGTCTCTGGTCTCTCTCTCTGGTTTCTCTCTCTAGTCTCTCTCTGGTCTCTCTCTCTAGTCTCTCTGGTCTCTCTCTAGTCTCTCTCTGGTCTCTCTCTCTGGTCTCTCTCTCTAGTCTCTCTCTGGTCTCTCTCTCTAGTCTCTCTGGTCTCTCTCTAGTCTCTCTCTGGTCTCTCTCTCTGGTCTCTCTCTCTGGTCTCTCTCTCTAGTCTCTCTCTGGTCTCTCTCTCTAGTCTCTCTGGTCTCTCTCTGGTCTGTCTCTGGTCTCTCTCTCTGGTCTCTCTCTCTTGTCTCTCTCTGGTCTGTCTCTGGTCTCTCTCTCTGGTCTCTCTCTGGTCTCTCTCTGGTCTCTCTCTGGTCTCTCTCTGGTCTGTCTCTGGTCTCTCTCTCTGGTCTCTCTCTTGTCTCTCTCTGGTCTGTCTCTGGTCTCTCTCTCTGGTCTCTCTCTCTGGTCTCTCTCTGGTCTCTCTCTCTAGTCTCTCTCTGGTCTCTCTCTGGTCTCTCTCTCTAGTCTCTCTCTGGTCTCTCTCTGGTCTCTCTCTCTAGTCTCTCTCTGGTCTCTCTCTCTAGTCTCTCTCTGGTCTTTCTCTGGTCTCTCTCTCTGGTCTCTCTCTGGTCTGTCTCTGGTCTCTCTCTCTGGTCTCTCTCTCTAGTCTCTCTGTCTCTGCTCTCTCTGGTCTGTTCTCCAGTCTCTTTCTGGTCTCTCTGGTCTCTCTCGGGTCTCTCTCTCTACTCTCTCTCTGGTCTCTCTCTTTCTGTTATCCCTCTCTGCTCTCTCTGGTCTGGTCTCCAGTCTCTTTCTGGTCTCTCTTCTCTCTCTCTGCTCTCTATCTACTCTCTCTCTCCTCTCTCTCTGCTCTCTCTCTCTCTACTCTGCTCTCTCTCTACTCTCTCTCTGCTCTCTCTCTGCTCTCTCTCTCTACTCTCTCTCTGCTCTCTCTCTGCTCTCTCTCTACTCTCTCTCTGCTCTCTCTCTACTCTCTCTCTTCTCTCTCTCTCTCTACTCTCTCTCTGCTCTCTCTCTGCTCTCTCTACTCTCTCTCTTCTCTCTCTCTCTACTCTCTCTCTGCTCTCTCTGCTCTCTCTCTGCTCTCTCTCTACTCTCTCTCTCTCTCTCTCTCTCTACTCTCTCTCTGCTCTCTCTCTACTCTCTCTCTGCTCTCTCTCTGCTCTCTCTCTGCTCTCTCTCTACTCTCTCTCTGCTCTCTCTCTACTCTCTCTCTGCTCTCTCTCTACTCTCTCTCTGCTCTCTCTCTACTCTCTCTCTGGTCTCTCTCTACTCTCTCTCTGCTCTCTCTCTACTCTCTCTCTTCTCTCTCTCTTCTCTCTCTCTGCTCTCTCTGCTCTCTCTCTACTCTCTCTCTGCTCTCTCTCTCTCTCTCTACTCTCTCTCTGCTCTCTCTCTACTCTCTCTCTTCTCTCTCTCTCTACTCTCTCTCTGCTCTCTCTCTACTCTCTCTCTACTCTCTCTCTGCTCTCTCTCTACTCTCTCTCTTCTCTCTCTCTCTACTCTCTCTCTGCTCTCTCTCTGCTCTCTCTCTGGTCTCTCTCTGCTCTCTCTCTACTCTCTCTCTTTCTAAGTGTTACCCTAAACTGTAATCTAATCCAAACCTCAATACTGTCCCTTTTATAGAGTCACACTTGTAATAATCCGCGTAAAATCTTTTGATGCTAATTTAGTTTTTTCTTCTGTAAAAAAGCAAAGAGCAGAAAGTCACAGATTTTCTCGTTATTTCCGCGAACAATCAGCGACAATGGGATCTGGCTCCGTATTGTCGGCAGTAATCTCCTAATTAAAAGGCAAATGTAATAATTCGGTTCAGTACGAGAGACGGGAGGAGATGGCTGGGATTACCCATGATGCCGCTGGAACAGATGAGTATGAACTGTGTTATACATATAAACTTGCCGAGCCTGGATCCTCTTCTGTCCATTTATGTTAAACCTGTTTTGGCTCAGACCAGAAAGTACTGTGGAAACATTCATGTTTTTGTTTTCTCTCTGGTCTCTCTCTAGTCTCACTCTCTGGTCTCTCTCTGGTTTCTCTCTAGTCTCTCTCTTGTCTCTCTCCCTGGTCTCTCTCTGGTCTCTCTCTCTGGTCTCTCTCTGGTCTCTCTCTCTGGTCTCTCTCTTGTCCCTCTCTCTGGTCTCTCTCTCTGGTCTCTCTCTTGTCCCTCTCTTGTTTCTCTCCCTGGTCTCTCTCTGGTCTCTCTCTCTGGTCTCTTTCTGGTCTCTCTCTGGTCTCTCTCTCTGGTCTCTCTCTTGTCCCTCTCTGGTCTCTCTCTTGTCCCTCTCTCTGGTCTCTCTCTCTGGTCTCTCTCTTGTCCCTCTCTGGTCTCTCTCTTGTCTCTCTCCCTGGTCTCTCTCTTGTCCCTCTCTCTGGTCTCTCTCTGGTCTCTCTATGGTTTCTCTTTAGTCTCTCTCCCTGGTCTCTCTCTTGTCTCTCTCCCTGGTCTCTCTCTTGTCCCTCTCTCTGGTCTCTCTCTTGTCTCTCTCCCTGGTCTCTCTCTGGTCTCTCTCTCTGGTCTCTCTCTGGTCTCTCTCTGGTTTCTCTTTAGTCTCTCTCTCTGGTCTCTCTCTCTGGTCTCTCTATGGTTTCTCTTTAGTCTCTCTCCCTGGTCTCTCTATGGTTTCTCTTTAGTCTCTCTCCCTGGTCTCTCTCTCTGGTCTCTCTATGGTTTCTCTTTAGTCTCTCTCTCTGGTGTTTTTTCTGTTGTTTCATTTATTTTATTAACATTAATATTTTGAAGTTTTCAGTGAAATTAACTAAATCATTCATCAATACTGCACACATTAGGTTCAAAAACAGAAAATAACACGAGATGAAAGTTATCATTTTTATTCAAATCCAAGGAATAATGAAAAAGACTCTTCTCTAAAGAAATACAAATGTTGCTTTGATTTTCTGATCTGTTGTTTGCGAATCGACAGTTGTGTAAAATCCTCTGAGAATACTGCTGTTGTTGCTTACTAACACGTTTGCAAGAGTGGGTTTATAAGTAAGTCATATTTATTCATATAGCGCCTTCCACAGACCAGAGTCACAAAGCACTTTACAATTGTTGTGGGCATTTGTCTCTCACTCCACACCGGAGCACCTGGAGGAAACCTACGCAGACTCTGGGAAAACATGCAAACCCCACAGAGAAAGGCCTGGAGGTGGAATCGACCCCAGGACCTTGTTGCTGTGAGGTACAAGCGCTAACCACTGCGCCACAGTCTCGTGTTAGTGTTAAAGTTCCTCATCTAAACATGTTTAAATAAATCGCTTTAACGTTCAGTCACCGTGAACGTGAGGAGTCAGCGGCAGCTCAGACTGAACTCTCTCGCTGACGTGACGTGGCGGCTAATAAATAAATAAACGCTGATATGCCTGGCTTGATAAACAGCCGCGATGGAGGAGATACTCAGAGGGGCCCCTGGAGCTCCTGTACCCAGAGAGGGAGGCCTGATCCTGGGCTCTATCACCGCTGCAGCTGCCTGGATCCTCAGACTGATCAGTGACTTAAGCTTGTGTGCTCGTCACTGGGTTCTATTATGTGGAGAGATGCATTCTGGGTCATTTGTGTGTTGAGTTTATGAGTGAAGCATGTGGGAAAAGCCACGTGTTACTGACATAGCCTGGTCTGACCACACCATTGTACTCATTTCATTTCATACTAAGGTCTGGATGTGCTCCATTGACTCCGTGAACAGGTGGGAGGGGCTAACTCCTTTTACAGATTGAAACGATTGGATCTGAGTTTACTGTGACGTATGTAATGAGCCCGAGTGAGTGAGGCATTTAGCATTAGCCTAGCTTTAGCATTTAGCCTAGCTTTAGCATTTAGCCTAGCTTTAGCATGTAGCCTAGCTTTAGCCATCTCCTTTGCCGCTATCGGAGCCCGTGGGGAGTAGAGCCACAACATCTTTGCTTCAATGACATTTACTAAACATTCCTCTTGCTCCGGCTTCAGTTTCTTGATATTTGGATTGAACCAGAACAGGAGATGTAGGAAATGACCATGGACCAGAGTTTACACATGGTAAGACCAGACGTACATGTAGGAGATTATCGTGGACCAGAGTTGACCCTACCTGCTCTATAACATATGAAAAGATTACAGTAAGCATTTGACCCGTGGACTGGTCTCCTCCTGGCCTGGACTCACGGGCTGCACCCCCTCCTCGCCTGGAGCCGCCTGGAGCCGCCTGGAGCCGCCTGGAGCCGCCTCGGTCCTCGTTCTACAGCCTGAGTCCTGGATCCAAGGGCGTAGGTTTGCGTGGGGACCATGGGGACATGTCCCCACCAATATTTGGTGAGGACTAAAAGGTCCCCACCAAAATGACATGATGTCCCGTGACCCTGACGGTCCGGGACACATGTCTTCCGTTTGTGCACACGTCGCGCCTCCTCCTCGCCTCCAGAGCAACAGCAGCAGCAGCAGCACGTGACCCGTTCCGTTCTCTGCAGTGATTGGCTGTCTTCTTCAGCGCCAAACTGAAGCACTGAGCAACTGTTTAATTTTTAAAAGTTAGCCAGCGTGAAGCAAGTGTTTTTTTTCGTTCCCTGAGCGTTGTAGCACGTGAGTAATCAGAGGAAAGTACTGTAGATCTATCACCATTCAAAGTACTTACGTTATTTCTAATCTGTCAGCGCACTGTTTAATGTTCCGAGGAGCTCACACGGCACAGAGACAGAACAGAACTGGCTCCAATAAAGAAACAGGTTGGTTGAAAGGCTGAAAAAATACTTATTGTGCTCTTACTATCCAAAATGTATAAGTGGGTGTGTTGTGTGAATCAGGATAAACTAGGGATGAAAATATTCCACGGATCCACGATTTACAACCTTTATCTGCTGATAATGTAATTTCTGTGAAATGTGTGACAGCGGGCACTTGCTGTTATTTGCTCTAAGCACATTCAAGCGATGCACTCGAATGTGCACGTCCTGGTGCAGCTGCTGCCGCTTTGTAATGACAGCCGCGGCGCTCAGTGAAAGCACAGCTCTAACATGGTACCGAGCTCGGACCATATGCAGACAGAACCATGTTGCAAGTGCGGGTCTCCCTCGTATCTCCCCCGTTTCTCCCCTGTGTCTCTGACATGTCTCTCCCCTGACTCTTCCCAAAGCGCAACCAGTGCTCCCGAAATTAAAGCTCGGATACCTAAATTTTCCATTGCGTTAACGATGCATGCTGGTTGTGCGCAAAACACACCACAACAGGTCATTTAAGTTTTTATTTTGCATACTTGAGAGCCCTGTGAGTCATTACTTGCCTTTTTGGGTTGAGAGTGGAATAAAAAAAAGAAAATATAGAAAAATCCACACTGTTACTTATTGCCAAACTCTTGTTAACTCATTGTATTGAGAAATACTATGTAACTTTTGACATTGGCCAAGTTATATAAATGATTCTGCAGTTCATGTATATGAAGGTCTGTTTTTGTGAGGTTGGAATTTTGTAGGTATGCATGGGACTATGAATTGTTTTTAGAGATTGATCGTATATGTCAAACAATGTAGTGAGATACTCACTGTAGATTCTAATTCAATATTTTCTCCTCTGTTTTTATTTATTATAGGAAATTGAAAGATCAGAGCATGATTTATTTCAAGTATCGAGAGCAGTTCCTGAACTGTTAGAGCCTCAGGTGAGGGCTATTATGTAGATTTGGATTAGGTTTAAGAATGAACGCAACACAAAACTCAGAAGCTCTGATCCAATTGATTTTGTTTTAACTATTAGAAAAAATCCTTAACTGCTTCTCATTCAGTCTATAGCTGAGTTTAGTATAGAAGGCAACACACTATTGCAAATATAGTGTGTGATTACACAACAAATTCTGGGGGAGAAACTCTGGACCCCGTGTCAATGGGTGTAGACTCAGGTCGTAGTGAATGTCCCCACCAAGATTGGAACCAAACCTACACCATTGCCTGGATCTACAGTCTGTCCGTCTGTGGGAACGGATCTCTTTCAATGTGGTCCCTCCGAGGTTTCTCACTTTTATACCACTGGCTTTTTAGGGTTTTTCCTCTTAGATGATAGATATTTGCATAGATATTTGGATAGATATTTGTTATAGATATTTGTGATAGATATTTGTGATAGATATTTGTGATGGATATTTGTGATAGATATTTGTGATAGATATTTGTGATAGATATTTGTGATAGATATTTGTGATGGATATTTGTGATAGATATTTGTGATAGATATTTGTGATGGATATTTGTGATAGATATTTGTGATGGATATTTGTGATAGATATTTGTGAAAGATATTTGGATAGATATTTGCATAGATATTTGTGATATATATTTGTGATAGATATTTGTGATAGATATTTGTGATGGATATTTGTGATATATATTTGTGATAGATATTTGTGATAGATATTTGTGATAGATATTTGTTATAGATATTTGGATAGATATTTGTTATAGATATTTGTGATAGATATTTGTGATGGATATTTGTGATAGATATTTGTGATGGATATTTGTGATAGATATTTGTGAAAGATATTTGGATAGATATTTGCATAGATATTTGTGATATATATTTGTGATAGATATTTGTGATAGATATTTGTGATGGATATTTGTGATATATATTTGTGATAGATATTTGTGATAGATATTTGTGATAGATATTTGGATAGATATTTGCATAGATATTTGTGATATATATTTATATTTGTGATAGATATTTGTGATGGATATTTGTGATATATATTTGTGATAGATATTTGTGATAGATATTAGGATAGATATTGTGGGTCTGTCTGTAGCCGCAGAGTGGTGTCATGTGCAGACCCACGTCACTGACTCATGCAGAGGGAGATGACATGATCGACACTGACAGACTCTGAGCGGCGGATACTTTCCCCCGCGATGATCACCGCCACGGCAAAGTCACCGCCCTCTGAGCTCCACCGCCACGGCAAAGTCACTGCCCTCTGAGCTCCACCGCCACGGCAAAGTCACCGCCCTCTGAGCTCCACCGCCACGGCAAAGTCACCGCCCTCTGAGCTCCACCGCCACGGCAAAGTCACCGCCCTCTGAGCTCCACCGCCACGGCAAAGTCACCGCCCTCTGAGCTCCACCGCCACGGCAAAGTACCCGCCCTCTGAGCTCCACCGCCACGGCAAAGTACCCGCCCTCTGAGCTCCACCGCCACGGCAAAGTCACCGCCCTTTGAGCTCCACCGCCACGGCAAAATCACCGCCCTCTGAGCTCCACCGCCACGGCAAAGTCACTGCCCTCTGAGCTCCACCGCCACGGAAAAATCACCGCCCTCTGAGCTCCACCGCCACGGCAAAGTCACCGCCCTCTGAGCTCCACCGCCACGGCAAAGTCCCTGCCCTCTGAGCTCCACCACGGCAAAGTCACCGCCCTCTGAGCTCCACCACGGCAAAGTCACCGCCCTCTGAGCTCCACCGCCACGGCAAAGTCACCGCCCTCTGAGCTCCACCACGGCAAAGTCACCGCTATCTGAGCTCCATCGCCACGGCAAAGTACCCGCCCTCTGAGCTCCACCGCCACAGCAAAGTCACCGCCCTCTGAGCTCCACCGCCACGGCAAAATCACCGCCCTCTGAGCTCCACCGCCACGGCAAAGTCACCGCCCTCTGAGCTCCACCGCCACGGCAAAGTCCCTGCCCTCTGAGCTCCACCACAGCAAAGTCACCGCCCTCTGAGCTCCACCGCCACGGCAAAGTCAACGCCCTCTGAGCTCCACCGCCACGGCAAAGTCCCTGCCCTCTGAGCTCCACCACGACAAAGTCACCGCTATCTGAGCTCCATCGCCACGGCAAAGTACCCGCCCTCTGAGCTCCACCGCCACGGCAAAGTCACCGCCCTCTGAGCTCCACCGCCACGGCAAAGTACCCGCTCTCTGAGCTCCACCACGGCGACTTTGCCGTGGTGGAGCTCCACCGCCACGGCAAAGTCACCGCCCTCTGAGCTCCACCGCCACGGCAAAGTCCCTGCCCTCTGAGCTCCACCACGGCAAAGTCACCGCCCTCTGAGCTCCACCGCCACGGCAAAGTACCCGCCCTCTGAGCTCCATCGCCACGGCAAAGTACCCGCCCTCTGAGCTCCACCGCCACGGCAAAGTCACCGCCCTCTGAGCTCCACCGCCACGGCAAAGTCACCGCCCTCTGAGCTCCACCGCCACGGCAAAGTCACCGCCCTCTGAGCTCCACCGCCACGGCAAAGTACCCGCCCTCTGAGCTCCACCGCCACGGCAAAGTCACCGCCCTCTGAGCTCCACCGCCACGGCAAAGTCACCGCCCTCTGAGCTCCACCGCCACGGCAAAGTACCCGCCCTCTGAGCTCCACCGCCACGGCAAAGTCACCGCCCTCTGAGCTCCACCGCCACGGCAAAGTCACCGCCCTCTGAGCTCCACCGCCACGGCAAAGTCACCGCCCTTTGAGCTCCACCGCCACGGCAAAGTCACCGCCCTCTGAGCTCCACCGCCACGGCAAAGTCACCGCCCTCTGAGCTCCACCACCAGGGCAAAGAGTTCAGCCGTGATCCAGCGCGTCTCTGCTCCTCATGGACCAATGGCTTCATGTGTTTTTAATGATTGCATTTCTTAATAATAAAAATGCATCAGTTTTATTCAGTGCTTTCAGGACAAATAGTCTTGATGATCCACCCGGAAGTAGAAAATCCTGCGTTATAACTTGCCTTGTGCATAAATTCTAGTAAATGGACAAACTGCTTCGGAGCAGATTTCAAAGATTTCATTTACTGTTTTTTGCATTTGTGATCTGAGATAAAGACGGAGAGTTGTGGAATGGATTTGAGAGAGAGAGAGTCCAGAGAGAGACTAGAGAGGGACCAGAGAGAGACTAGAGAGGGACCAGAGAGAGACTAGAGAGGGACCAGAGAGAGACTAGAGAGGGACCAGAGAGAGACTAGAGAGGGACCAGAGAGAGACTAGAGAGGGACCAGAGAGAGACTAGAGAGGGACCAGAGAGAGACTAGAGAGGGACCAGCGAGAGACTAGAGAGGGACCAGAGAGAGACTAGAGAGGGACCAGCGAGAGACTAGAGAGGGACCAGAGAGAGACTAGAGAGGGACCAGAGAGAGACTAGAGAGGGACCAGAGAGAGACTAGAGAGGGACCAGAGAGAGACTAGAGAGGGACCAGAGAGAGACTAGAGAGGGACCAGAGAGAGACTAGAGAGGGACCAGAGAGAGACTAGAGAGGGACCAGAGAGAGACTAGAGAGGGACCAGAGAGAGACTAGAGAGGGACCAGAGAGAGACTAGAGAGGGACCAGAGAGAGACTAGAGAGGGACCAGAGAGAGACTAGAGAGGGACCAGAGAGAGACTAGAGAGGGACCAGAGAGAGACTAGAGAGGGACCAGAGAGAGACTAGAGAGGGACCAGAGAGAGAGACTAAAGAGAGACTAGAGAGAGACCAGAGAGAGAGACCAGAGAGAGAGACCAGAGAGAGAGACCAGAGAGAGAGACTAGAGAGAGACTAGAGAGAGACTAGAGAGAGACCAGAGAGAGACTAGAGAGAGACTAGAGAGAGACTAGAGAGAGACTAGAGAGAGACCAGAGAGAGACCAGAGAGAGACCAGAGAGAGACCAGAGAGAGAGACTAAAGAGAGACTAGAGAGAGACTAGAGAGAGACCAGAGAGAGACCAGAGAGAGAGACTAAAGAGAGACTAGAGAGAGACTAGAGAGAGACTAGAGAGAGACCAGAGAGAGACCAGAGAGAGAGACTAACAAGAGACTAAAAAGAGACTAAAGAGAGACTAGAGAGAGACTAAAGAGAGACTAGAGAGAGACTAGAGAGAGACCAGAGAGAGACCAGAGAGAGAGACCAGAGAGAGAGACTAAAGAGAGACTAGAGAGAGACTAGAGAGAGACTAGAGAGAGACCAGAGAGAGACCAGAGAGAGACCAGAGATAGACCAGAGAGAGAGACTAAAAAGAGACTAGAGAGAGACCACAGAGAGACTAGAGAGAGACTAAAGAGCGAGAGACAAGAGAGAGACCAGAGAGAGACTAGAGAGAGACCAGAGATAGACCAGCTAGAAAGACCAGAAAGAGACCAGAGAAAGACCAGTGAGCAATAAGAGAGAGAACTGGACTCTACAGAACTGGACTCTACAGAACTGGACTCTACAGGACTGGACTCTGCAGGACTGGACTCTCGCTGGTCGAGGTTCTGCTCCTAATATGTGAGAAAGTCCTGGGAGCCAAAGCCGGTCCGGTCTGCCACTTTGATCCATTACATGTGACTTTTACAGGTTTCTCTTTTGGACGGGGTTTGTGTAAAGCTGTTGTTTAAATCCTGTGCTTTTATTCTATACAGTATATTACAGGCTCCATAAATTATCTCGCTGAGGCCGCCGCTAATCTGGTAATGGAAGCAGATTCTCGATATCTCTGGGAGCATCATTTATAAAGAAGTGTCCGTGGTGAAGGCGCTGATGGATGGTTCTGAGGCGGGTATTTTTAGATGGCACAGACGAAGATCAAGGCTTCGGCGTTTGATCTGATGTAAGTCGTTAAACTAAAGAACACGGTGTCGCTTTGGTCACACGGCCAAAAATAGGTCTGAAAAAAAAGATTGAAATCGTACAATGTGAAGGGTAGGACTGACTGGATTTTGTACATTTCTGAGACAAGAGAGAGAGGAGAGAGAGAGGGAGAGAGAGCGGAGAGAGAGACCAGAGAGAGAGGGAGAGAGAGCGGAGAGAGACCAGAGAGAGACCAGAGAGAACGGAGAAAGATCAGAGAGAGAGCGGAGAGAGACCAGAGAGAGACCAGAGAGAGACCGGAGAGAACGGAGAAAGATCAGAGAGAGAGCGGAGAGAGATCAGAGAGAGAGCGGAGAGAGACCAGAGAGAGACCAGAGAGAGACCAGAGAGAGACCAGAGAGAGACCAGAGAGAGACCGGAGAGAACGGAGAGAGATCAGAGAGAGACCAGAGAGAGACCAGAGAGAACGGAGAGAGATCAGAGAGAGACCAGAGAGAGAGAGACCAGAGAGAACGGAGAGAGATCAGAGAGAGACCAGAGAGAGACCAGAGAGAGACCAGAGAGAACAGAGAGAGATCAGAGAGAGACCAGAGAGAGACCAGAGAGAGGGGAGAGAGACCAGAGAGAGCGGAGAAAGATCAGAGAGAGAGCGGAGAGAGACCAGAGAGAGACCAGAGAGAGCGGAGAGAGACCAGAGAGAGACCAGAGAGAGACCATAGAGACCAGAGAGAGACCAGAGAGAGACCAGAAAGAGAGAGCAGAGAGAGACCAGAAAGAGAGAGCAGAGAGAGACCAGAAAGAGAGATCAGAGAGGGACCAGAGAGAGAGACCAGAAAGAGAGAGCAGAGAGAGACCAGAAAGAGAGATCAGAGAAAGACCGGAGAGAGACAAGAGAGAGAGCAGAAAGGGAGCAGAGAGAAAGCAGAGAGAGAGAGAGTCCAGAGAGAGAGAGAGCAGAGGGAGACAAGAGAGAGACCAAAGAGTGTCTGGAGAGAAACCTGAGAGAGGCCAGAGCGAGACCAGAGTGAGACCACAGAGCAAGAGAGACCAGAGAAATGAAACAGACAATGGGACAGCGGGTGAATAGCAATGAACAGACTACAGCTGAAGATACAGTAGGTTATAAGCTGGGCCGTGAACATGGAGACCGTGTCCTCTTCCTGGATGTGGGTGAGGGGCTGATTCCCCGGTGTGCAGGAGCTCGGGGCCAAACTCTCTGACTCCGACTTCGCTTTTTGACACTTTAGGAACCGCCAATTTTTTTTTAGTTTTGCGATCTCATTGAGAGAGTTTAGTTGATATGATACTAACGTGAGAGCCGTACCGTACCACTCTCACCTGGGCTTTCCGAGTGACATGATGGCCGCGCTAAAGATGGCTGCCGCGGTGGAGTTACAGCAGTGGGTTATGAGTGTTAGTTTTTTTATGTTTTGCAGATTATTTTTACATTTAATTTGAAAGTCCTGGACCTGCGCGTTATGGAAATCAATAATTAATTTTGTACATAAAAGTAACTAGTAATATATTTTTACCCCAAAACAAAATTAAGAGCGAAGAGAGATCAGAGAGAGAGAGACCAGAAAGAGCAGAGAGAGAGTGGAGAGAGACCAGAAAGAGAGATCAGAGAGAGAGAGCAGAGAGAGAGAGACCAGAAAGAGAGACCAGAAAGAGAGATCAGAGAGAGAGAGACCAGAAAGAGCAGAGAGAGAGTGGAGAGAGACCAGAAAGAGAGATCAGAGAGAGATCAGAGAGGGACCAGAAAGAGAGACCAGAAAGAGAGAGCAGAGAGAGAGCAGAGAGAGACCAGAGAGAGCAGAGGGAGACAAGAGAGAGACCAAAGAGTGTCTGGAGAGAGACCAGAAAGAGAGACCAGAAAGAGAGAGCAGAGAGAGAGACAGAAAGAGATCAGAGAGAGAGCAGAAAGAGAGACCAGAAAGAGAGAGCAGAGAGAGAGCAGAGAGAGACCAGAGAGAGCAGAGGGAGACAAGAGAGAGACCAAAGAGTGTCTGGAGAGAGACCAGAAAGAGACAAGAGAGAGACCAGAAAGACCAGGGAGAGACCAGAGAGAGACCTGAGAGAGGCAAAAGCAAGACCAGAGCGAGACCAGAGAGAGACCAGAAAGACCAGAGAGAGACAAACAAAACTAAACAAAATTAAGAGACCAAAGTTATATATCCCAACTATAACTTTTTTTTGCCTGGCTTGCGAATCAACGCGGCTCATCCCGGGACTTGTAAAGCTAGATTTAATTATTCATGCGGAAGCCGTAACATCTCTTCCCAAACTCTCAAATGAAACTCCATCTTGCCAAGCGGCGGCTCAGCGCAGGTCAACGCCACCAATTACTTAATGAAAATGATCAGGTTTCCTCAGCTCAACCCGCTCTAAAAAGTCTGCGTAGCCATAAAGCTAATAACAGTAGCCTCCGTTTTTTGCCTATCGTCCAAATCTCCCCCTTTCCTCCCCCCCTCCCCAATCATCTCCCCCAAGTTTGCAACCGCTGCAGTCTCCGCTAGCTATCAGTGAGACCGAACCGCTGAGCTAGCCGAGGGTAAGGCCGTGATTACTTATTAAGAGGGGCTAATGGGTGATGTTAAACTTGGCTCGAGATCCCAACCTGGCAATCCCCGTAAGTGTGTGTGTTCAAGGCCCGGGCCAAAGCGGGGTTGTTCCGTGGCCTGAAATGCATTTAAGTTTTGATAAATGGCAGCTGTAGTTAGATTATCGCACGGGCCGCTTAATGGATTTGGAGACGGAGTTTTGTTTTTGCTGCGTGGAGCTTTAATGATTGTGCTCGGTCTGTCTGATCAAATATGATGCTGTAGATTTCTTTGTTGTGAACTTTAACTAAGATTTGTTACTTTAATGTGTCTATTTTAGTAAGACTCTTATGAGGACCTCCAAACTCCAGACCAGAGAGAGACCAGAGAGAGGCCAGAGAGAGACCAGCGAGAGACCAGAGAGAGACCAGAGAGAGACCAGAGAGAGACCAGAGAGAGAGACCAGAGAGCGGCGAGAGAGAGAGGCCAGAGAGAAAGAGAGAGAGACCAGAGAGAGACAAGAGAGAGACCAGAGAGAGACCAGGGAGAGACACCAGAGAGAGACCAGAGAGAGACAGAGAGAGACCAGAGAGAGACCAGAGAGAGGCCAGAGAGAGGCCAGAGAGAGACCAGAGAGAGACCAGAGAGAGACCAGAGAGAGGCCAGAGAGAGACCAGAGAGAGACCAGAGAGTGACCAGAGAGAGACCAGAGAGAGAGACCAGAGAGAGGCCAGAGAGAGACCAGCGAGAGACCAGAGAGAGAGACCAGAGAGAGGCCAGAGAGAGACCAGCGAGAGACCAGAGAGAGACCAGAGAGAGACCAGAGAGAGACCAGGGAGAGACACCAGAGAGAGACCAGAGAGAGACAGAGAGAGACCAGAGAGAGACCAGAGAGAGGCCAGAGAGAGGCCAGAGAGAGACCAGAGAGAGACCAGAGAGAGACCAGAGAGAGGCCAGAGAGAGACCAGAGAGAGACCAGAGAGAGACCAGAGAGAGGCCAGAGAGAGGCCAGAGAGAGACCAGAGAGAGACCAGAGAGTGACCAGAGAGAGACCAGAGAGAGAGACCAGAGAGAGGCCAGAGAGAGACCAGCGAGAGACCAGAGAGAGAGACCAGAGAGAGGCCAGAGAGAGACCAGCGAGAGACCAGAGAGAGACCAGAGAGAGACCAGAGAGAGAGACCAGAGAGAGGCCAGAGAGAGACCAGCGAGAGACCAGAGAGAGACCAGAGAGAGACCAGAGAGAGACCAGAGAGAGAGACCAGAGAGCGGCGAGAGAGAGAGGCCAGAGAGAAAGAGAGAGACAAGAGAGAGACCAGAGAGAGACCAGGGAGAGACACCAGAGAGAGACCAGAGAGGCCAGAGAGAGACCAGAGAGAGACCAGAGAGAGACCAGAGAGAGACCAGAGAGAGACCAGAGAGAGACCAGAGAGAGGCCAGAGAGAGAGACCAGAGAGAGACCAGAGAGAGAGACCAGAGAGAGACCAGAGAGAGACCAGAGAGAGACCAGAGAGAGAGACCAGAGAGCGGCGAGAGAGAGAGGCCAGAGAGAAAGAGAGAGAGACCAGAGAGAGACAAGAGAGAGACCAGAGAGAGACCAGGGAGAGACACCAGAGAGAGACCAGAGAGAGACAGAGAGAGACCAGAGAGAGGCCAGAGAGAGGCCAGAGAGAGACCAGAGAGAGACCAGAGAGAGACCAGAGAGAGGCCAGAGAGAGGCCAGAGAGAGACCAGAGAGAGACCAGAGAGAGGCCAGAGAGAGACCAGAGAGAGACCAGAGAGAGACCAGAGAGAGGCCAGAGAGAGGCCAGAGAGAGACAGAGAGACCAGAGAGAGGCCAGAGAGAGACAGAGAGACCAGAGAGAGACCAGAGAGAGACCAGAGAGACCAGAGAGAGAGACCAGAGAGAGACCAGAGAGAGGCCAGAGAGAGACCAGAGAGAGAGACCAGAGAGAGACCAGAGAGAGACCAGAGAGAGACCAGAGAGAGACCAGAGAGAGACCAGAGAGAGACCAGAGAGAGACCAGAGAGAGACCAGAGAGAGACCAGAGAGAGGCCAGAGAGAGACCAGAGAGAGACCAGAGAGAGGCCAGAGAGAGGCCAGAGAGAGACCAGAGAGAGAGACCAGAGAGAGACCAGAGAGAGGCCAGAGAGAGACCAGAGAGAGACCAGAGAGAGACCAGAGAGAGACCAGAGAGAGACCAGAGAGAGGCCAGAGAGAGGCCAGAGAGAGACCAGAGAGAGAGACCAGAGAGAGACCAGAGAGAGGCCAGAGAGAGACCAGAGAGAGACCAGAGAGAGGCCAGAGAGAGACCAGAGAGAGAGACCAGAGAGAGACCAGAGAGAGACCAGAGAGAGACCAGAGAGACCAGAGAGAGAGACCAGAGAGAGACCAGAGAGAGGCCAGAGAGAGTCCAGAGAGAGACCAGAGAGAGACAGAGAGAGGCCAGAGAGAGGCCAGAGAGAGACCAGAGAGAGAGACCAGAGAGAGGCCAGAGAGAGACCAGAGAGAGACCAGAGAGAGACCAGAGAGAGACCAGAGAGAGGCCAGAGAGAGGCCAGAGAGAGACCAGAGAGAGGCCAGAGAGAGACCAGAGAGAGAGACCAGAGAGAGACCAGAGAGACCAGAGAGAGAGACCAGAGAGAGACCAGAGAGAGGCCAGAGAGAGGCCAGAGAGAGACCAGAGAGAGAGACCAGAGAGAGGCCAGAGAGAGTCCAGAGAGAGACCAGAGAGAGAGACCAGAGAGAGACCAGAGAGAGGCCAGAGAGAGTCCAGAGAGAGACCAGAGAGAGAGACCAGAGAGAGTCCAGAGAGAGAACAGAGAGAGAGACCAGAGAGAGACCAGAGAGAGCAGAACTCCCTTGAAGGCAACTCAAAGTGCTGGACAAAACAAGATAAAAACAGTCCCACAAGGCAATAAAATCATAAATAATCCCATAATATTAAAAAGACAGTAAAGATACAATCCTTCAGTTGTTGCAGATAAATATAACTATTTTTAACCTGGATTTGAACATTGCCTGTCTCACATTTTCAGGAAGACTGTTCCAGATTGTTCCAGATGCATGAATCTGAAAGCAGGAGACCAGTCCCTGTGCTCATCAGAGTCCCAGCAGGAGACCAGTCCCTGTGCTCATCAGAGTCCCAGCAGGAGACCAGTCCCTGTGCTCATCAGAGTCCCAGCAGGAGACCAGTCCCTGTGCTCCTCAGAGTCCCAGCAGGAGGCCAGTCCCTGTGCTCCTCAGAGTCCCAGCAGGAGGCCAGTCCCTGTGCTCCTCAGAGTCCCAGCAGGAGGCCAGTCCCTGTGCTCCTCAGAGTCCCAGCAGGAGGCCAGTCCCTGTGCTCCTCAGAGTCCCAGCAGGAGGGCAGTCCCTGTGCTCCTCAGAGTCCCAGCAGGAGGCCAGTCCCTGTGCTCCTCAGAGTCCGAGTTGGTTCATACAGAGGTCTTTAAGTTGACCTTATCTCTCCCATCTTACTATCTGCCCAAAACCTGGATCTAAAAAAGAGTTTTGCGGCATCTGTCGAAATCAAACTAGTTCTAAAATGACACTGCGCCTTCGGAAACGTCCAGATTTGGCTGCGCCCTATTCCTGCCCCTTCCATCGACTGTCACACACACACACACATAGACACACCTACACACACGCACACACACACACACACACACACACACACGCACACAAACACACGCACACAAACACACGCACACACTGACCATCTCTGCGTCTGTATCTGCAGTCACATGTTTTCTGGGCCCACGTGGACCCGGATCCAAACGGACAAATCAATCTGTCTTTAGCCCTGATGTGGGTGATGTCTGAGAGAGCGGAGGCAGCGGGATCAGCAGCCGGAGAGAGTGTGCTGTATTCGGTGTGAATCTGTGAGACTGGTGTGTTTTGCTTCAGTTCTGGCTTTAACGGGATGTGAGAGGTTTTTTCACAGTTGCCATAGTTACCGCGCGCTGCTTCTGTGGCGGCGGACTACAGTTTGGATGAGGTCATGTTTGGAGCAACAACAAGTGTTTTATTCACAAGTGCAGCAGATGTGGAACTGCTGCGTGCGCCGCTGCTGCAGGTGACGTAGGCTGGGCAGGAGCAGCAGCAGGAGCAGGAGCAGCAGCAGGAGCAGCAGGAGCAGGAGGAGCAGCAGGAGACTCATGATGGAGACCAGAGGCTGACATCGATCCGCTGCAACCTGTGCGCGCGCAGAGCTTTTCTCCGCTCTTTCTGTTTTTTCTCCGTGCCCGTGACGCGGGAGGCAGGTCCGTGTCTCGCGCCAATGACACGCGCCGGTGTCGGTCCTATTGAGCGGGGAGCAGCGCGATGAGCGGCGGCAGCAGCGGAGCACGGAGCAGCAGCCAGAGCGCAACAAGGAGGAGGCGACACCCCGAAGAGAGGCGACCGAGAGGGGCATGCGGCAGCGCGGCCACAGCCCCCCCTCCCAGCAGCTCTTCAGCTTGCCGCCCCCGCCCTCTTCTCAGCACCGACACAGCCTCCACGAGCTGCCGCGCGTGAGCGGACACCCGCAGCCTGTGCAGAGACCCCAGAGACCCCCCCAGCAGCAGCAGCAGCAGCAGCAGCAGCAGCCGCAGCAGCCGCAGCAGCAGCAGCAGGACCCCTGGGCCCCACACCCCCCGCCTCTGCCGCGTCCCCTCCCGCCGCCGCCGCAGAGTTCCGCGGCGCGAGGGGCTCGTGCGCGGACCCCGCAGCAGCGGCAGGCGGCGGACCCCTCCCCTGTTTTCAATGAGCGCGCGCAGAGCTACGAGCCGCAACAGAGTCCGCAACTTCGCGCGCAACAGCAGGTCCTGGTGGGGAGCAGCCTACCCGTCAGCCACTGCGCCAGCGGCTCCGGAGAGCAATGTAGGAGCCCGCAGGTGGGCCCCCCGCGAGCCCCGCACCACTGTGAGCGGCAGCGGACTCCTCCGCACCGCGTAGACACAGGCTCCAGAGGCTCCAGAGGCTCCAGAGGCTCCAGCCACCAGCACCTCCGTCAGGTAGGCGACACTGTGCGTGTGTGCGTGTACGTGTGCGCGCAGGTGAATGACAGATGCAGAAAAGAAGAAGCGGCAGCCTGTTGGTGTGACGCGCGCACCGCTCACGCGCGCACACACCTGTTCCTGTTGCAGAGAGCGGTGTGTGAGTGTTGTGCGTGTGCGTGAGGCCTGAGCAGAGGACGCAGCCTCTTCTCTCTGGAAGTGATTACGGACCTGTAGCATGCGATCCGCGGAGGATCCGCTTCCAGAGCCTTCCACAGGTATAGGACACATGTCTGTGCTGCGGCGGAGCGGCTCCGGGGGCTCCGGGCCGCTGTCCTCGTGCGGACGGGACTTAAACCCCGTGACTCCGCATGTTTCCAGGCTCCGGGCTCAGAAAGAGTTTACTCTGAGCCTCATGACTCATTCAACAGACTGACACCTGTTGCTGGATCATTTTTGTCCTGTTTATGCTCATTCTCAATGACCTTAGTTTGTGTTTGACTCTTTTAGAGCTCAGACTTTGACTGAAGCCTTTTGGATTTGATTTTAAAGGAACCAGTTCTTTCTGCAGTTGTTCTGGTCCTCAATCATTCTCTGGAAATAAAAGCGTTTGACCTTAAGCTCTTGGTGTCACTGTGGTCCTGAGGTTTGGAGTGTTCCCAGAGACAGTTATGGTCCTGTGCTCATGGTCCGGTTACTCTGGTGTCACTGTGGTCCTGAGGTTTGGAGTGTTCCCAGAGGCAGTTATGGTCCTGTGCTCATGGTCCGGTTACTCTGGTGTCACTGTGGTCCTGAGGTTTGGAGTGTTCCCATAGACAGTTATGGTCCTGTGCTCATGGTCCGGTTACTCTGGTGTCACTGTGGTCCTGAGGTTTGGAGTGTTCCCAGAGGCAGTTATGGTCCTGTGCTCATGGTCCGGTTACTCTGGTGTCACTGTGGTCCTGAGGTTTGGAGTGTTCCCAGAGACAGTTATGGTCCTGTGCTCATGGTCCGGTTACTCTGGTGTCACTGTGGTCCTGAGGTTTGGAGTGTTCCCAGAGGCAGTTATGGTCCTGTGCTCATGGTCCGGTTACTCTGGTGTCACTGTGGTCCTGAGGTTTGGAGTGTTCCCAGAGACAGTTATGGTCCTGTGCTCATGGTCCGGTTACTCTGGTGTCACTGTGGTCCTGAGGTTTGGAGTGTTCCCAGAGGCAGTTATGGTCCTGTGCTCATGGTCCGGTTACTCTGGTGTCACTGTGGTCCTGAGGTTTGGAGTGTTCCCATAGACAGTTATGGTCCTGTGCTCATGGTCCGGTTACTCTGGTGTCACTGTGGTCCTGAGGTTTGGAGTGTTCCCAGAGGCAGTTATGGTCCTGTGCTCATGGTCCGGTTACTCTGGTGTCACTGTGGTCCTGAGGTTTGGAGTGTTCCCAGAGACAGTTATGGTCCTGTGCTCATGGTCCGGTTACTCTGGTGTCACTGTGGTCCTGAGGTTTGGAGTGTTCCCAGAGGCAGTTATGGTCCTGTGCTCATGGTCCGGTTACTCTGGTGTCACTGTGGTCCTGAGGTTTGGAGTGTTCCCAGAGACAGTTATGGTCCTGTGCTCATGGTCCGGTTACTCTGGTGTCACTGCAGTGGTCCTGAGGTTTTAGAGCAAAGTTTAGAAATGTGCAATAACGCAGTAATGTACGATATTAGAAAAAACTGGGTCATATTTTACTTGGTTTGGTGTTTTCCTAAGTGGACTATAGTACTAAGTGGACAATAGTACTATGTGGACTATAGTACTATGTGGACAATAGTACTATGTGGACTATAGTACTATGTGGACAATAGTACTATGTGGACTATAGTACTATGTGGACAATAGTACTATGTGGACTATAGTACTATGTGGACTATAGTACTATGTGGACAATAGTACTATGTGGACATTAGTACATTTTAAAGCTGGACAGACTTTATTATTTAAACGGTTAAAGATGTGGAACATAACAGTTAAGGTCTCTCTGGTCTTTCTCTCTGGTCTCTCTCTCTGGTCTCTCTCTCTGGTCTCTCTCTGGTCTCTCTCTCTGGTCTTTCTCTCTGGTCTCTCTCTCTGGTCTCTCTCTGGTCTCTCTCTGGTCTCTCTCTCTGGTCTCTCTCTCTGGTCTCTCTCTCTGGTCTTTCTCTCTGGTCTCTCTCTCTGGTCTCTCTCTGGTCTCTCTCTGGTCTCTCTCTCTGGTCTCTCTCTGGTCTCTCTCTCTGGTCTCTCTCTCTGGTCTCTCTCTGGTCTCTCTCTCTGGTCTCTCTCTCTGGTCTCTCTCTGGTCTCTCTCTCTGGTCTCTCTCTCTGGTCTCTCTCTGGTCTCTCTCTCTGGTCTCTCTCTCTGGTCTTTCTCTCTGGTCTCTCTCTGGTCTCTCTCTGGTCTCTCTCTCTCTGGTCTTTCTCTCTGGTCTTTCTCTCTGGTCTCTCTCTCTCTGGTCTTTCTCTCTGGTCTCTCTCTGGTCTCTCTCTCTCTGGTCTTTCTCTCTGGTTACTCTCTGGTCTCTCTCTCTGGTCTTTCTCTCTCTGGTCTTTCTCTCTGGTCTCTCTCTCTCTCTCTGGTCTTTCTCTCTGGTTACTCTCTGGTCTCTCTCTCTGGTCTTTCTCTCTGGTCTCTCTCTGGTCTCTCTCTGGTCTCTCTCTGGTCTCTCTCTCTGGTCTCTCTCTGGTTTTTCTCTCTACATTAGTATCATCATGTAGTAGTAGTAAAATACCTTTCACTTCAGAGACAGTAATATTGAAGTAACACATTACTTTGAAATAACAATAACAAGTAACAGAACCTCCCTCTCTACTTCAAAAAAAAAACCCCTGGTCTTGTTTGGCGAGTCCCCAGAATGATTGACAACTGGGAGGATCAATAGTCTTAATGATCCACCCGGAAGTAGAACATCCTCCTCTATGCCTTTAAAGCTGCAGTAAGCGATGTTGTTAGCTTAGCCGTAGCCCCCACTGGAAACCCCTCCCCTCCCCTCCCTCTCCACCAAACCAAACATCCAGCATTTTCTTTTCTTTGTCACAACAGGGAGAGTGGAGCAAACGTGAAACTGGCATTTTCTGTTCAGCCATTTTAGGTTTTAGAAAATCCAATAACTCCGGTGCACTCGCGAGAAACAGGAAGAGGGTGAAGGCGGTAAACGAATCCCATTGGTTTATTTTTATCGGCCCGCTCCAAAATATGTTTCATACATTTTTAGAGACTATAGTCATCTGATTAATTCCATTACTATTTAAAACACATGATAACGTGACTACATTCAGGGTTTAGGGACGTTTTCCCACAATATTAAAAAAAATGCATAACACACGTCAGCAGCTCTGTTTACAGTCACAGGGAATGAGGCGAGAGGAATATGTTCACAAGCACAGTCTCCCCCATTGTTAGTCCTGGTTTAGTCCTGGTTTAGTCCTGGTTTCGTCCTGGTTTAGTCCTGGTTTCGTCCTGGTTTAGTCCTGGTTTAGTCCTGGTTTAATCCTGGGTTAGTCCTGGTTTAGTCCTGGTTTAGTCCTGGTTTAATCCTGGTTTAGTCCTGGTTTAGTCCTGGTTTAGTCCTGGTTTAGTCCTGGTTTTGTCTTGGTTTAGTCTTGGTTTAGTCCTGGTTTAGTCCTGGTTTAATCCTGGTTTAGTCCTGGTTTAGTCCTGGTTGAATCCTGGTTTAGTCCTGATTTAGTCATGGTTTAGTCCTGGTTTAGTCCTGGTTTAATCCTGGTTTAGTCCTGGTTTAGTCCTGGTTTAGTCCTGGTTTAATCCTGGTTTAGTCCTGGTTTAGTCCTGGTTTAGTCCTGGTTTAGTCCTGGTTTAATCCTGGTTTAGTCCTGGTTTAGTCCTGGTTTAGTCCAGGTTTAGTCCTGGTTTAGTCCTGGTTTTGTCCTGTTTTAATCCTGTTTTAGTCCTGGTTTAGTCCTGGTTTAGTCCTGGTTTAGTCTTGGTTTAGTCTTGGTTTAGTCCTGGTTTAGTCCTGGTTTAGTCCTGGTTTAATCCTGGTTTAGTCCTGGTTTAGTCCTGGTTTAATCCTGGTTTAGTCCTGGTTTAGTCCTGGTTTAGTCCTGGTTTAATCCTGGTTTAGTCCTGGTTTAGTCCTGGTTTAGTCCTAGTTTAGTCCTGGTTTAGTCTTGGTTTAGTCCTAGTTTAGTCCTGGTTTAATCCTGGTTTAATCCTGGTTTAGTCCTCGTTTAGTCTTGGTTTAGTCTTGGCTTAGTCCTGGTTTAGTCCTGGTTTAGTCCTGGTTTAATCCTGGTTTAGTCTTGGTTTAGTCCTGGTTTCATCCTGGTTTAGTCCTGGTTTAATCTTGGTTTAGTCCTGGTTTAGTCCTGGTTTAGTCTTGGTTTAGTCCTGGTTTAGTCCTGGTTTAATCCTGGTTTAGTCCTGGTTTAGTCCTGGTTGAATCCTGGTTTAGTCCTGATTTAGTCCTGGTTTAGTCCTGGTTTAGTCCTGGTTTAATCCTGGTTTAGTCCTGGTTTAGTCCTGGTTTAGTCCTGGTTTAGTCCTGGTTTAGTCCTGGTTTAATCCTGGTTTAGTCCTGGTTTAGTCCTGGTTTAGTCCTGGTTTAGTCCTGGTTTAATCCTGGTTTAGTCCTGGTTTAGTCCTCGTTTAGTCCTGGTTTAGTCCTGGTTTAGTCCAGGTTTAGTCCTGGTTTAGTCCTGGTTTTGTCCTGTTTTAATCCTGTTTTAGTCCTGGTTTAGTCCTGGTTTAGTCCTAGTTTAGTCTTGATTTAGTCCTGGTTTAGTCCTGGTTTAGTCCTGGTTTAATCCTGGTTTAGTCCTGGTTTAGTCCTGGTTTAGTCCTGGTTTAGTCCTGATTTAGTCCTGGTTTAGTCCTGGTTTAGTCCTGGTTTAATCCTGGTTTAGTCCTGGTTTAGTCCTGGTTTAGTCCTGGTTTAGTCCTGGTTTAGTCCTGGTTTAGTCTTGGTTTAGTCCTAGTTTAGTCCTGGTTTAATCCTGGTTTAATCCTGGTTTAGTCCTCGTTTAGTCTTGGTTTAGTCTTGGCTTAGTCCTGGTTTAGTCCTGGTTTAGTCCTGGTTTAGTCCTGGTTTAATCCTGGTTTAGTCTTGGTTTAGTCCTGGTTTCATCCTGGTTTAGTCCTGGTTTAATCTTGGTTTAGTCCTGGTTTAGTCCTGGTTTAGTCCTGGTTTAGTCTTGGTTTAGTTCTTGTTTAGTCCTGGTTTAGTCCTGGTTTAATCCTGGTTTAATCCTGGTTTAGTCCTGGTTTAGTCTTGGTTTAGTTCTTTTTTAGTCCCTGTTTAGTCCTGGTTTAGTCCTGGTTTAGTCTTGGTTTAGTTCTTGTTTAGTCCTGGTTTAATCCTGGTTTAGTCCTGGTTTAGTCCAGGTTTAGTCCTGGTTTAGTCCTGGTTTTGTCCTGGTTTAATCCTGGCTTAGTCCTGGTTTAGTCCTAGTTTAGTCCTGGTTTAATCCTGGTTTAGTCTTGGTTTATTCCTGGTTTAATCCTGGCTTAGTCCTGGTTTAGTCTTGGTTTAGTCTTGGTTTAGTTCTTGTTTAATCCTGGTTTAGTCCTGGTTTAGTCTTGGTTTAGTTCTTGTTTAGCCCCTGTTTAGTCCTGGTTTAGTCCTGGTTTAATCCTGGTTTAATCCTGGTTTAGTCCTGGTTTAGTCTCGGTTTAGTTTTTGTTTAGTCCTGTTTAGTCCTGGTTTGGTTCTGGTTTAGTCCTGGTTTAGTCCTGGTTTAATCCTGGTTTAGTCCTGGTTTAGACCTGGTTTAGTCCTGGTTTAGTCCTGGTTTAGTCTTGGTTTAATCCTGGTCTGTTTTAGTCCTGGTTTAGTCTTGGTTCAATACTGGTTTAATCCTGGTTTAGTCATGTCTATTGCAATAATAGACAAGTGACAACATTTGCCGTGAAGCCAGCGTTCCCAGCGATCAGAAAGTCTCGGTTTCGGTTTTTCCCGTTTTATTTCATAACTTGTTACTACCTCTGTGTTTTGCTCAGTTCTACTTCCTGTTACTTGCCTGTGTCTCTTTAGGCCCCGTTCAGACAGAGACGCTGCGAGGCAACTCAACGGGGTGAGTTCTGGCGCCCGGATCACAGACTTTCTGATTGGTGAAACTGTGGAGGGCGGGACATCAAAATGAAAACAATAACAAGATTTAGGGGCTTGAAAAATAATTTAGAAATTCAAATATCTCTGAACAGTTAAAGAATATTGGAAAATAGCATGATTTAATAATGCCTTTGGACGGATTAGGGCCCTTTAATGATGACGGATTAGGGCCCTTTAATGATGACAGATTAGGGCCCTTTAATGATGACAGATTAGGGCCCTTTAATGATGACAGATTAAGGCCCTTTAATGATGACAGATTAGGGCCATTTAATGATGACCGATTAGGGCCTTTTAATGATGACAGATTAGGGCCCTTTAATGATGACATATTAGGGCCCTTTAACCCTCTATGGCATACTGTTGCCCTCGGGCAACAAACCAATCTTTTGGCTCTTACACTGGCCCTTTAATGTTTTTTTTTTATTATTTTATTTATAAAATTACTAGACATGTTTCTGTCCAATTAAATCAAGTTCTGAAGTGGGTGGGGGCAATTGTCTGGGGGTGGAGCAGTCCTTTCAGGAAGCAGAGTCACAAGTGACACAGTGCCAGAAAAAGGTAGGATAAATATAACTTCTCTACATGTTTAAATTCGAAAAACTTGATAAAATAAATATGTGACTGTGCATGAATATGTTAAGAAGCATATTTGATTGTTAATATATGTTTTTTGTTTCCATTTATATACAAAAACTGCACGTTTAGGTTTGTTGCCTCAAGGCAACATCATGCAGTTGTAGCACTTTTGTTTGGGCAGTGTAATGCTGCTGGTTGGGGATGTGCTTGAATGGATAATCAACACCACACTCAATGTTTTTTGCTGTTCTATCTTCCATTCTTGATCTATCTACTATTGCTTGTAGGAAATGGATGCAATAACGTTTTACGGGTCCAAGAATGAAGGAGTTAGGGACATTCCAATCGATAGTCCTGGTCTCAGGTCTCTGTCCTGAAGTCCTCTCACATTAGTCCTGGTCTCAGGTCTCTGTCCTGAAGTCCTCTCACATTAGTTCTGGTCTCAGGTCTCTGTCCTGAAGTCCTCTCACATTAGTCCTGGTCTCAGGTCTCTGTCCTGAAGTCCTCTCACATTAGTCCTGGTCTCAGGTCTCTGTCCTGAAGTCCTCTCACATTAGACCTGGTCTCAGGTCTCTGTCCTGAAGTCCTCTCACATTAGACCTGGTCTCAGGTCTCTGTCCTGAAGTCCTCTCACATTAGTCCTGGTCTCAGGTCTCTGTCCTGAAGTCCTCTCACATTAGTCCTGGTCTCAGGTCTCTGTCCTGAAGTCCTCTCACATTAGTCCTGGTCTCAGGTCTCTGTCCTGAAGTCCTCTCACATTAGTCCTGGTCTCAGGTCTCTGTCCTGAAGTCCTCTCACATTAGTCCTGGTCTCAGGTCTCTGTCCTGAAGTCCTCTCACATTAGTCCTGGTCTCAGGTCTCTGTCCTGAAGTCCTCTCACATTAGTCCTGGTCTCAGGTCTCTGTCCTGAAGTCCTCTCACATTAGTCCTGGTCTCAGGTCTCTGTCCTGAAGTCCTCTCACATTAGTCCTGGTCTCAGGTCTCTGTCCTGAAGTCCTCTCACATTAGTCCTGGTCTCAGGTCTCTGTCCTGAAGTCCTCTCACATTAGTCCTGGTCTCAGGTCTCTGTCCTGAAGTCCTCTCACATTAGTCCTGGTCTCAGGTCTCTGTCCTGAAGTCCTCTCACATTAGTCCTGGTCTCAGGTCTCTGTCCTGAAGTCCTCTCACATTAGTCCTGGTCTCAGGTCTCTGTCCTGAAGTCCTCTCACATTAGTCCTGATCTCAGGTCTCTGTCCTGAAGTCCTCTCACATTAGTCCTGGTCTCAGGTCTCTGTCCTGAAGTCCTCTCACATTAGTCCTGGTCTCAGGTCTCTGTCCTGAAGTCCTCTCACATTAGTCCTGGTCTCAGGTCTCTGTCCTGAAGTCCTCTCACATTAGTCCTGGTCTCAGGTCTCTGTCCTGAAGTCCTCTCACATTAGTCCTGGTCTCAGGTCTCTGTCCTGAAGTCCTCTCACATTAGTCCTGGTCTCAGGTCTCTGTCCTGAAGTCCTCTCACATTAGTCCTGGTCTCAGGTCTCTGTCCTGGCTGTGAAACATCTATGTTTCACAGCCACTAGCAACTGGCTTCTTGCTGTTCCATACACAATAGGCTACCGAGACCCGCAGCTGTGTGACTTACTAGAGGCTCAGAACTGTTTTTGCTTTTGTTTTTGCAATCTGGAGTGCTCTGTACCCGTTTAAAAAAGTTGAGCTTGAAAAATAAAAGAATAAAAGCTTCTCTAATGTATTTGTTTTATTATTTTCCTAATTCAATGTAATATTGAAAACCTTGGTGTTTTAGTACCCTCGTCGCACAATGTTGCCCTTAAGCAACAAACCATTATCTGATTGGGGGGGTGGGGGGGGGGGGGTCAAATGTAAAGATCAATGTTATTAGGGACCCACGAGCTCTTAAAAAGTGTGTTGAAATATTTTTTTCCCCCTAAAATAAAAAGTCATGCCATAGAGGGTTAATGAGGCCAGATTAGGACCTTTTAATGATGACGGATTAGGGCCTTTTAATGATGCCAGATTCTTGCCCTTTAATGATGACAGATTAGGGCCCTTTAATGAGGCCAGATTAGGGCTTTTTAATGATGACAGATTAGGGCCCTTTAATGATGACAGAACAGGGCCTTTTAGTGATGACAGAGGAGGGCACTTTGATGATGACAGATTAGGGCCCTTTGATGACAGATTAGGGCCCTTTGATGATGACAGATTAGGGCCCTTTGATAATGACAGTTTAGGGCCCTTTAATGATGACAGATTAGGGCCCTTTAATGATGACAGATTAGGGCCCTTTGATGATGACAGATTAGGGTCCTTTGATGATGACAGATTAGGGCCCTTTGATAATGACAGATTAGGGCCCTTTAATGATGACAGATTAGGGACCTTTAATGATGAAAGATTAGGGCCCTTTAATGATGACAGATTAGGGCCCTTTAATGATGACAGATTAGGGCCCTTTAATTATGACAGATTAGGGCCATTTCATGATGATAGATTAGAGTAGTTGCATAACCTTCTTCCTCTGACCCACATGAGCCACGGCCTTTCATGGCTGTTTCAAGTATCGCAATATTTGATGTCAAAGCATTTCCTGTGTTTGTACGGTTTGATTCTCTCTTCTGCGCTGGCAAATCGACAACTTTGTGAAGCCGTGTGGATTATATGAAGTTGGCGATCTCTCTCTTGTCTCTCTTGACGTGATTTGACTTTTATTTTTGATATTCTTGTGAGAAGAAGCCCACGTTTATCTTTTCAAACTGAGGCAACGACAGCCTCAGAAATCAAAATAATAAATCTGCCCCTTTTTCTAAATCAGTGTTTTTCAACCAGTGGGACGTGGTCAAAGTTATGGACAGATAATAATGAGAAAGACTTTCTTGTGCTTGTTTGACAAAAACACGCCTCAGGTCGTGATGAAAAGATCGATAAAAGTCTGTTCTTTCTGCGGAAAATTTACCACAAACAGTTTACTTACTTTGTTTTTTGTTTGACAACATCTCGGTCAAAGAACGGAGAGAGAGAGACTAGAGAGAGACCAGAGAGGGACCAGAGAGAGAGCAGAGAGAGACTAGAGAGAGACTAGAGAAAGACCAGAGAGAGATACCAGAGAGACCAGAGAGAGAGACTAGAGAGAGACCAGAGAGAGACTAGAGAGAGACCAGAAAGAGAGACTAGAAAGAGACCAGAAAGGATGACTATAAAGAGACCAGAAAGAAAGACTAGAGAGAGAGACCAGAGAGAGACTAGAGAGAGACCAGAGAGAGATACCAGAGAGAGAGACCAGAGAGAGAGACTAGAGAGAGACCAAAGAGAGACCAGAGAGAGACTAGAGAGAGACTAGAGAGATAGAGACCAGAGATAGACCAGAGAAAGAGACCAGAGAGAGATCAGAGAGAGACCAGAGAGAGAGACCAGAGAGAGAGACCAGAGAGAGAGACCAGAGAGCGACCAGAGAGAGAGACCAGAGAGAGAGACCAGAGAGAGACGACACTACATAAACCAGCATCACCTACCGCAGTGCGACCATTTAATACATTTCAAAACCCAATTAGAATCTGCTAAATCTACTGCGACACTAAATATAGGCTAAGAGCGCCCCGAGGCTAAAGCTAACGCTACACACCCAACAGCTCCATTAGCTTAGTTTTCCGATACGCCCGAGCCACGGATATTTACGCGTATCACCGTTACATCTTATTGGCTAATTAGACAGGACTTGGCCGCTGCGCCGGATTTTTGAGGGACTTTGAACAAAACACTTGTGACCAGAGAGAGAGACCAGAGAGAGAGACCAGAGAGAGAGACTAGAGAGAGAGACCAGAGAGAGAGACAAGAGAGAGACCAGAGAGAGAGACAAGAGAGAGAGACTAGAGAGGGACTAGAGAGAGAGACTAGAGAGGGACTAGACAGGGACTAGAGAGAGACTATAGAGAGACTAGAGAGAGAGACTAGAGAGAGACTAGAGAGGGACTAGAGAGGGACTAGAGAGAGACTAGAGAGGGACTAGAGAGAGAGACTAGAGAGAGAGACTAGAGAGGGACTAGACAGGGACTAGAGAGGGACTAGAGAGAGACTAGAGAGGGACTAGAGAGAGAGACTAGAGAGAGAGACTAGAGAGGGACTAGACAGGGACTAGAGAGGGACTAGAGAGAGACTAGAGAGGGACTAGAGAGAGAGACTAGAGAGGGACTAGAGAGGGACTAGAGAGGGACTAGAGAGAGACTAGAGAGGGACTAGAGAGAGAGACTAGAGAGAGAGACTAGAGAGGGACTAGACAGGGACTAGAGAGGGACTAGAGAGAGACTAGAGAGGGACTAGAGAGAGAGACTAGAGAGAGAGACTAGAGAGGGACTAGACAGGGACTAGAGAGGGACTAGAGAGAGACTAGAGAGGGACTAGAGAGAGAGACTAGAGAGGGACTAGAGAGGGACTAGAGAGAGAGACTAGAGAGAGAGACTAGAGAGGGACTAGACAGGGACTAGAGAGGGACTAGAGAGAGACTAGAGAGGGACTAGAGAGAGAGACTAGAGAGGGACTAGAGAGGGACTAGAGAGAGACTAGAGAGGGACTAGAGAGAGAGACTAGAGAGAGAGACTAGAGAGGGACTAGACAGGGACTAGAGAGGGACTAGAGAGAGACTAGAGAGGGACTAGAGAGAGAGACTAGAGAGGGACTAGAGAGGGACTAGAGAGAGACTAGAGAGGGACTAGAGAGAGAGACTAGAGAGAGACTAGAGAGGGACTAGAGAGGGACTAGAGAGAGACTAGAGAGGGACTAGAGAGAGAGACTAGAGAGAGACTAGAGAGGGACTAGAGAGGGACTAGAGAGAGAGACTAGAGAGAGAGACTAGAGAGAGACTAGAGAGGGACTAGAGAGGGACTAGAGAGGGACTAGAGAGAGAGACCAGAGAGAGAGACTAGAGAGATAGACCAGAGAGAGACTAGAGAGGGACTAGAGAGAGACTAGAGAGGGACCAGAGAGAGAGACTAGAGAGAGAGACCAGAAAGAGAGACCAGAGAGAGAGACTAGAGAGGGACTAGAGAGAGAGACTAGAGAGACTAGAGAGAGACCAGAGACAGAGACCAGAGAGAGACCAGAGGGAGAGACCAGAGAGAGACTAGAGAGAGACCAGAGACAGAGACCAGAGAGAGACCAGAGGGAGACCAGAGAGAGAGACCAGAGAGAGAGACCAGAGAGAGAGACCAGGGGGAGACGCCAGAGAGAGACTAGAGAGAGACCAGAGACAGAGACCAGAGAGAGACCAGAGAGAGACCAGAGAGAGAGACCAGAGAGAGAGACCAGGGGGAGACGCCAGAGAGACCAGAGAGAGAGACCAGAGGGAGAGACCAGAGAGAGACTAGAGAGAGACCAGAGACAGAGACCAGAGAGAGACCAGAGAGAGACCAGAGAGAGAGACCAGAGAGAGAGACCAGGGGGAGACGCCAGAGAGACTAGAGAGAGAGAGCAGAAAGAGAGCCAAGAGAGAGAGACTAGAGAGAGACTAGAGAGGGACTAGAGAGAGAGAGAGCAGAGAGAGAGCCACGGATATTTACGCGTATCACCGTTACATCTTATTGGCTAATTAGACAGGACTTGGCCGCGGCACCGGATTTTTGAGGGACTTTAAACAAAACACTTGTGACAGAACACGTCCGACAAAGAGTCGGGTTGCAGCACGAGGCCATAACCTAATCGGCGTGCTGCGACGGCGGTGCTTCCATTGTGGAGGGCTGTGTAAGTACTCTAATGTCTGCCACTTAATGCTAGGCGTGCTACAGAAGCGCTAATGGATAACGAGCACGTGGGTTTTTGTTCGTATAAGAATGATTAATGGTTTTTTGGTTGGTCGGATTTGGCCGCGGTCCAGGTTCAGTTTTCGGCAGCGACTAGTTTTGTAAAAACTGAGACTGGATTTGGATTTGACAGAAGACAAAAATGAACTGCTTTATTCAAACCAATTCAATTTGTTTTTGTATAGCTCTAAATCACAGTAGTTATCTCGGAGGACTTTACAAAGCTGTCTCTCTCTGGTCTCTCTCTCTGGTCTCTCTCTCTGGTCTCTCTTTGTCTCGGGGCTCTCATTCAGGTTGCTCTCTCTGGTCTCTCTCTGGTCTCTCTCTCTGGGGTCTCTCTCTGGTCTCTCTCTGGTCTCTCTCTCTGGTCTCTTTCTGGTCTCCCTCTTGTCTCTCTCTGGTCTCTCTCTGGTCTCTCTCTGGTCTCTCTCTGGTCCCTCTCTGGTCTCTCTCTGGTTTCTCTCTGGTCTCTCTCTGGTCCCTCTCTCGTCTCTCTCTGGTCTCTTTCTGGTCTCTCTGGTCTCTCTCTGGTCTCTCTCTCTGGTCTCTCTCTGGTCTCTCTCTCGTCTCTCTCTGGTCTCTCTCTCGTCTCTCTCTGGTCTCTCTCTGGTCTCTCTGGTCTCTCTGGTCTCTCTCTGGTCTCTCTGGTCTCTCTCTGGTCTCTCTCTGGTCCCTCTCTGGTCCCTCTCTGGTTTCTCTCTTGTCTCTCTCTGATCTCTCTGGTCTCTCTCTCTGGTCTCTCTCTCTGGTCTCTCTCTCTGGTCTCTCTCTCTGGTCTCTCTCTGGTCTCTCTCTGGTCTCTCTCTGGTCTCTCTCTGGTCTCTCTCTGGTCCCTCTCTGGTCCCTCTCTGGTCTCTCTGGTCTCTCTCTCTAGTCTCTCTCTCTGGTCTCTCTCTCTGGTCTCTCTCTGGTCTCTCTCTGGTCTCTCTGGTCTCTCTCTCTAGTCTCTCTCTCTGGTCTCTCTCTCTGGTCCCTCTCTTGTCTCTCTCTGGTCTCTCTGGTCTCTCTCTCTAGTCTCTCTCTCTGGTCTCTCTCTCTGGTCTCTCTCTGGTCTCTCTCTGGTTTCTCTGGTCTCTCTCTGGTCTCTCTCTCTGGTCTCTCTCTGGTCTCTCTCTGGTTTCTCTAGTCTCTCTCTGGTCTCTCTCTGGTCTCTCTCTGGTCTCTCTCTCTGGTCTCTCTCTCTGGTCTCTCTCTCTGGTCTCTCTCTGGTCTCTCTCTGGTCTCTCTCTGGTCTCTCTCTGGTCTCTCTCTGGTCTCTCTCTGGTCTCTCTCTCTGGTCTCTCTCTCTGGTCTCTCTCTCTGGTCTCTCTCTGGTCTCTCTCTGGTCTCTCTGGTCTCTCTCTGGTCTCTCTCTGGTCTCTCTCTGGTCTCTCTCTGGTCCCTCTCTGGTCCCTCTCTGGTTTCTCTCTTGTCTCTCTCTGATCTCTCTGGTCTCTCTCTCTAGTCTCTCTCTCTGGTCTCTCTCTCTGGTCTCTCTCTGGTTTCTCTAGTCTCTCTCTGGTCTCTCTGGTCTCTCTCTGGTCTCTCTCTCTGGTCTCTCTCTGGTCTCTCTCTGGTCTCTCTCTGGTCTCTCTCTGGTCTCTCTCTGGTCTCTCTCTCTGGTCTCTCTCTCTGGTCTCTCTCTCTGGTCTCTCTCTGGTCTCTCTCTGGTCTCTCTCTGGTCTCTCTCTGGTCTCTCTCTGGTCTCTCTCTCTGGTCTCTCTCTCTGGTCTCTCTCTCTGGTCTCTCTCTGGTCTCTCTCTGGTCTCTCTGGTCTCTCTCTGGTCTCTCTGGTCTCTCTCTGGTCTCTCTCTGGTCCCTCTCTGGTCCCTCTCTGGTTTCTCTCTTGTCTCTCTCTGATCTCTCTGGTCTCTCTCTCTAGTCTCTCTCTCTGGTCTCTCTCTCTGGTCTCTCTCTGGTCTCTCTCTGGTTTCTCTAGTCTCTCTCTGGTCTCTCTCTGGTCTCTCTCTGGTCTCTCTCTGGTCTCTCTCTGGTCTCTCTCTCTGGTCTCTCTCTGGTCTCTCTCTCTGGTCTCTCTCTGGTCTCTCTCTGGTCTCTCTCTGGTCTCTCTCTCTGGTCTCTCTCTGGTCTCTCTCTGGTCTCTCTCTGGTCTCTCCCTGGTCTCTCTCTGGTCTCTCTCTGGTCTCTCTCTGGTCTCTCTCTCTGGTCTCTCTCTGGTCTCTCTCTCTGGTCTCTCTCTGGTCTCTCCCTGGTCTCTCTCTGGTCTCTCTCTGGTCTCTCTCTGGTCTCTCTCTGGTCTCTCTCTGGTCTCTCTCTCTGGTCTCTCTCTGGTCCCTCCCCTCATTGTGCTGAATATCCAACAATAATACACCATACATCCTGGTGTAAATCTACCACAGACCCGTTTGAGTAAGTCCTCTCTCATTGGCCGCTCACGTTGACTTTCTCTCTTCATTTCCATTCCACTCCCGACCAGACCGAGTCCACAGACCGAGTCCAAGGTCCCGGAGCCGCCGTGGTCTCCGGCAAAACAATCTCTGGCGACAGATGTGTTTTCAGAGTGATGTGGGAGTGGACCTGGACCTCCTGAACCTGAATCCTCCGGGACTGAGCCTTTGTTTCCACCGCTATCATGGCTCTGGTCTGGACCTAGACCGAGGCCCAGGTCCAGACCACCGCTATCATGGCTCTGGTCTGGACCTGGGCCTCGGTCTGTCCTGGTAAAGCCTCCACAGATTCTTCTAATCCCCGTCATCAGCGGAAAGTACAATGGAAGGTCAAGTTTGGAGAGTTTAGATAGAGACTTTTGGTCCCACGGTGGGAAATGTCAGTGTTGCGTCAGCGGTTACAGATAAATGACTTATATCTTGATGCATAAGTATAGGAGGACTAGCTTTAGCATAACAAAGAAGCTAGTCTAAAATCACTAGCTTTAGCATAATAAAGAAGCTAGTCTAAAATCTCTAACTTTAGCATAATAAAGAAGCTAGTCTAAAATCTCTAACTTTAGCATAATAAAGAAGCTAGTCTAAAATCTCTAGCTTTAGCATAATAAAGAAGCTAGTCTAAAATCTCTAACTTTAGCATAATAAAGAAGCTAGTCTAAAATCTCTAACTTTAGCATAATAAAGAAGCTAGTCTAAAATCTCTAACTTTAGCATAATAAAGAAGCTAGTCTAAAATCTCTAACTTTAGCATAATAAAGAAGCTAGTCTAAAATCTCCAGCTTTAGCATAATAAAGAAGCTAGTCTAAAATCTCTAGCTTTAGCATAATAAATAAGCTAGTCTAAAATCTCTAACTTTAGCATAATAAAGAAGCTAGTCTAAAATCTCTAGCTTATCTGAGGACTGGTGCTGGACAGGTCACTCAGCAGCTGCCTGGAGGGTCCGCCACAACACGTGTAGAACCTCCGACTCGTCCTGACCAATAGAGAAAAATCACAACAATCAATAATTATCATCCTCATATTATACATAGACCGTCAATGTTAAAAGACGGCATTTTCTCATTTGGAAAACTAATTGAACCTCACATTGGCTTCTTGGCTTTTTCAAAATGCCGCAGGTAAAAAGTCTGAAAAAACAGATTATGCTTCAGATGCATCAGCCCTCATTCATTTAACCAGTGCATTCTAAAGTCCACAGCGACTAAACTATACGGTCAAAAACATATCACTCCCCTCACACAGGTCAATCTGAAACCAAAGAAGTCGAACAAAACTCATATTTATTATTGATTTTGTGACCAAGAACCACTATTTGGACCAAGAACCACTTTTTGGACCAAGAACACACTTTTGGACCAAGAACCACTTTTGGACCAATGAACCAACTTTTGGACCAAAACCAAGACCAATAACTTTTGAACCACAAGAACCAGAGGACTAAAGCAGGTCTAAAGGAGGTCTAAAGCAGGTCTAAAGCAGGACTAAAGCAGGTCTAAAGGAGGTCTAAAGCAGGTGTCTAAAGGAGGTCTAAAGCAGGTCTAAAGCAGGACTAAAGCAGGTCTAAAGGAGGTCTAAAGCAGGTCTAAAGCAGGACTAAAGCAGGTCTAAAGGAGGTCTAAAGCAGGTCTAAAGCAGGTCTAAAGCAGGTCTAAAGGAGGTCTACAGCAGGTCTAAAGCAGGTCTAAAGCAGGACTCAAGCAGGTCTAAAGGAGGTCTACAGCAGGACTAAAGCAGGTCTAAATCAGGACTAAAGCAGGACTAAAGCAGGTCTAAAGGAAGTCTACAGCAGGTCTTATCGCCAAGAATCTTCAGGAATACAGCCCCAGGTCTCCACTTCATCGATCGACTTTGATTTTCCTCTAAAAGGTTTTCAAACAGATGTTAAAGAGGAAAGTCTGTGTCTGCAGTTTTTATATATTTATTTATTTTACATAGATTTAGATTTTCTCCACATTTTGCGCATTAGTCATCTGTGAAACGTGAGCCGCTGCTGACTCTGCTGTCGTAGTCAGACCCAGAAGAAAGACATATGAAGGAATCAGCGCTGAAACCGAAGACCCGCAACTGCAGCAGATATGAACAAACTTTAACCAAGCACAAAAAACTGTCACGTCAAAAATGTCGTCATCAAATATTATGAAATCTGTGACTTTTTCCATAACTGACTTCATACATTCAATTATTATTATTAATGTTATTATTAAACGAAAAGAGACACTATACAAAACTCTATTCTAAAAAACGCTCACTAAACTCTAAGGTTTGGCCAAGAAGAAATGGATGTACTGTTCCCACTTGTAATTAGAACACATTTCTTTCTACTTTTCTCATTCATATATTTTGATCCATCAACATTTGATCCGTGTATTTTTCGCTTTATCCGTTGCCAGAGTGAAGCAGAGACACCCAGACTTAACTCTCTGGTCTCTTTCTCTGGTCTCTTTCTGGTCTCTCTCTCTGGTCTCTTTCTGGTCTCTCTCTCTGGTCTCTTTCTGGTCTCTCTCTGATCTCTTTCTGGTCTCTCTCTGGTCTCTATCTGGTCTCTCTCTGGTCTCTTTCTGGTCTCTCTCTCTCTGGTCCCTCTCTCTAGTCTCTCTCTCTGGTCTTCCTCTGGTCTCTCTCTCTGGTCTCTTTCTGGTCTCTCTCTGGTCTCTCTCTGGTCTCTCTCTCTCTGGTCTCTCTCTGGTCTCTTTCTGGTCTCTCTCTGGTCTCTCTCTGGTCTCTCTCTCTGGTCTCTTTCTGGTCTCTCTCTGGTCTCTCTCTCTCTGGTCTCTCTCTGGTCTTCCTCTGGTCTTCCTCTGGTCTCTCTCTGGTCTCTCTCTTGTTTTCAGTGTTTAAATCTTCAGAAACAACAGTTTGTATCCACTGTTTGCAGCCACACACACACACACAAACACAGATACACACACTCTCTCTCACACACACAGACACACACACACTCTCTTGGCTGGAGGTGCACTTCCTGTTAGCTCGTGGCGCTCTCATTAGCGGCGCTGGCGTTAGTTTCCCCGCGCGCCCTACTTTAGCCTCTTGTTTCTGGGGAAGACGCGGCGGCCATGTTTTATAGATGCATCATGGATAATGGATGAATGGCTTGGGTTGCGTCGCCGTGGCAACTGCCCTCTCTCGCCACTGCTGTGTTCTCTCATTTCTCTCATCTTTTATTTGTCCCTGTTGTTTGTTCTCAACTGAGGGAAAGACAGGCGTGTTGTTTGGACCCGTGTTTGAAGAAATGATCGTGTTGAAACGAAGTCCAGTAAAAACCATTTAACAAACTAAAACAATCCAAAACATTCATAAGATCAAATTAAAAAGACAAAAGGTTCCATCGTGAAAAAAGTACAACTTGTAGTACTGTGAATACTACGAATACTGCAAATACAGCGAATACTGCAGGAGGTAGAAGTACCAAAAGTAATGTGATAAGTCTCATGAAGATTAGAAAAGTGAGAGAACAATATTTTAGAATACTACGAATACTGCAAATTCTTGGGTTTCATTAAACTGGCCAGTAGGGGGCGCATGAGCAGAGATGGGACAACTCAGTTTTGCTCATATGCTGTATATATTAACAGACAGAGTCACGCCTATCTCCGCCGTTCTAACTAATGGGCCAAAAATAGTGTTCTACTGGAGCTATTCAAAATGGCCGCGAGTGGTCCCGCCCACAAGAAAATTGTGAAAAAACGCATCTGCGCATGCGTCAGCCGGAGCAACTCCATTCATTTGAACGAGAGACTTCAAAAATCCACAGCGACTAAACTAGACTGGTCCAGAACACTCAGCATTGACACACATGTGGAACGGAGCTTTGGGCCAAGAGCCAACTTTTGGTCCATCCTGTAAAGACGTTTTTGAGCGGTCAACTAATGCTATATGTTAGCATTGGCTAATTCTACTTCTGGGTCCACCCCCACAGGCCCGGGGTGGTATTGCAGCATATCAGCGCACGTCATTTTGGACACTTTTGAGCCGGGACCCTCCCCCACTGGTTTTGCTCCCATTGAAAACCATGTAAAGTCTGTTTTGGAGTCAAAGGCTCTCCTCCTGTGCGGTGTACGGTTGTTGGAACAGTCTTAATCGGGGACACTCAATTCTAAGGCAGTACTAAAAAGTATTTCTCAAAAGAGGGCATTTTTGGAAAGAAAAACAGAAGAAATGTCTGCGTTTCATTGGGGTGGCCTGCAGGGGGCGCTTATCTGGGAAAGCCTTGATCCACCTCGCCCGCCTCATTCCAGTGATTTTTCCAAAGTGTCCTCCTTTATATGAGACCACAGTTGGAACATGAACAAACTCTGGTCTTTCTCTCTATTTGTGCGGTTGCTACAAACGTACACCGCACAAAAAGATGGCATCTTGACAGCGCTTCTTCTTCTACTATATCTCCGTGTATAGACCACTTCTTCTTCTACTATATCTCCGTGTATAAACCCGGCAGACTGCACCGCCAGGATACGTCACGTCCTGTCCTACGTTTGTTATTCGCGCCTCTGCCCTGACGTCATATAAAACCCAAGAATACTATAAGACTTGTGTTTCTTTGCCCCTAGCACTTGATTTACTGATGTGATTGTTAAAGTGCTAAAGTGTTAATGTCACAGTCTCCTCTCTCTGACCATAAAAGATTCAGACGAGCTGCAGAATAACGGAGACATTAGTTTTATCACGTCAAGATGGAGGACGACGTTCACATAAAGAAAGTAAAAAAACCTTTTGTGGAACGTGAGAGTTGATGATCGAGAACCTCTGTTTGAGAAGCACTGTTTCAGTGATGATGTGATCCCACTGTAAGGGACTGGCCTCCTGCTGGGACTCTGAGGAGCACAGGGACTGGCCTCCTGCTGGGACTCTGAGGAGCACAGGGACTGGCCTCCTGCTGGGACTCTGAGGAGCACAGGGACTGGCCTCCTGCTGGGACTCTGAGGAGCACAGGGACTGGCCTCCTGCTGGGACTCTGAGGAGCACAGGGACTGGCCTCCTGCTGGGACTCTGAGGAGCACAGGGACTGGCCTCCTGCTGGGACTCTGAGGAGCACAGGGACTGGCCTCCTGCTGGGACTCTGAGGAGCACAGGGATGGCCTCCTGCTGGGACTCTGAGGAGCACAGGGACTGGCCTCAAAGTGCTTAACAAAACAGGACAGAAACAACACAAGGCATAAATCATAAATAATCAGAATGAGATAAAATCCTTCAGTTTTAGGACAGACAAATGATTTTACTTCATTTTAACCTGGATTTGAACATTATTAGAGAAACATCCTGTCTCACATTTTCAGGATGACTTCCCGGGGCCAGTCCCTGTGCTCCTCTGGTCTAATGTCAAGGTTTTCATGGACATCATGTATTGGGGTCCAGTTTGAAGAGAGCGCAGGATTTTCTCAGGTCTGGGACATTATTGTGTCATAAATCCTCCTCTGAAGCTCCGCCCCTTTCTCCATCGTCTCATTTCTCTTCAGTCCCGCCTCCATCAGAGCAGTGAATGTGGGTCACACCCAGGACTGAGGCTGTAGACCCAGGACTGAGGCTGTAGACCCAGGACTGAGGCTGTAGACCCAGGACTGAGGCTGCAGACCCAGGACTGAGGCTGTAGACCCAGGACTGAGGCTGCAGACCCAGGACTGAGGCTGTAGACCCAGGACTGAGGCTGCAGACCCAGGACTGAGGCTGTAGACCCAGGACTGAGGCTGTAGATCCAGGACTGAGGCTGTAGACCCAGGACTGAGGCTGTAGACCCAGGACTGAGGCTGTAGACCCAGGACTGAGGCTGTAGACCCAGGACTGAGGCTGTAGACCCAGGACTGAGGCTGTAGACCCAGGACTGAGGCTGTAGACCCAGGACTGAGGCTGTAGACCCAGGACTGAGGCTGTAGACCCAGGACTGAGGCTGTAGACCCAGGACTGAGGCTGTAGACCCAGGACTGAGGCTGCAGACCCAGGACTGAGGCTGTAGACCCAGGACTGAGGCTGTAGACCCAGGACTGAGGCTGTAGACCCAGGACTGAGGCTGTAGATCCAGGACTGAGGCTGTAGACCCAGGACTGAGGCTGCAGATCCATTCATTTCTCATGTGCTGTGTGCTCCTCGTTCCTACTGTTCTGTAAGTGCGATGCAACACTGAAATTTCCTCACTGTGGGACCAATAAACAATCTCTTCATCTTGATGCCAAAAACATCTTAGAAATTCTGTTACAATTTAAAAAAACAAAACATTAAAGTGGACAGTGTCAAAATGAACCCTAATAATGTTTTAAAGGTGGGGTACTGTTTTAAAGCCAGGTCCCAGCACCCCTCTGAAGCTAAGCAGGGCAGGGTCTGGTAAGTACTGTGATGGGAGACCTTTGAGACAACTCCAGGTGCCACAGTGGGGCGGCTGCGGCTGTAAAGTGCCAAACTGTGGCTGTGTCCTTAGGCAAGACACTTCCCCCACATTAGAATGAGTCTGGTGTGTGTGTGAGTGGTTGGTGGTGGGAGGGGCTAATGGCACAGACTGGTTGCCTCGCTTCTGTCAGTGTGCCCCAGGGCAGCTGTGGCTACTGTAGTATGTTTGGGGCGATTGAATATGCGGTAGTAATGTCTTAAATCAAGTGGTTTTTATCCTGATTTAAGTTTAGTAAATTAGTCTTTTTTCAAGAACTGTTGATTTATTTTCTCATTACAAGGGAGATGTTTCTTGTATCTTTTTAAAACAAGATAATTTGGCTTTGTCCCGTTGGAAAATTGTAATAAGGCTCAGTCAGAATCAGATACATTTTGCCAAATTTGACCAAAGTCTGACTTATTTTTCATCACTTTTTGCAGTGTAGAAGTTTCGTGTTTGTAGAGAGGACATATTGAACTGTTTCATATTCATCCTCCATGTTTGTCTCTCTCTCTCGTTGCTGCAGCCCGGTCCCACCAGAGGCTCTCGCAGCACACAGCAGGCCCCCACTCTGGTCCTCTCTGAGACCACGGAGCCGGAGCTCAGACTGGACTATTCCCAAGACCAGTCCACAGAGATCCTCCACAGACCGCATCACTGCACCAGGTCAGAGCAGACTCAGTGAACCAGAAATGTGTGGTTTTCATGTCGAGTCATCATTAAAGATATTTATTCATGTTATAAATAAATATAGAGAATTAGAATAAATAAATAATATTAAAGCAATTATCAACATTATTATTATTATTATCATTACCATTATAATATTGTTTATATCATCAAAACAATTTGTATGAATCCTCATTTACCTACATGTCTTTTCTGCAAAAATATAGATATGTATTTTTTATTGTTTTTCCATGCTGAAAGCTAATTGTTGCTGTTTTAGTTGTTCTGGTTATAGTAAGCTATAGTAGGGTTAGGCTTCTATAAGTGTTTCACTTCAGCCTAAACCCTTTCAGTCAACTTTACTTTTTACTTTATTTTTTTCAAATGATCTGTATTGTCTGAGTTGTGAAAAAGTGACTGAACAAATAAACTACTACTACTACTACTAAAAGGGCCCTAATCTGTCAAAAAGGCATTAATAAATCATCAGATATTTCAATTTCAGAATTACTTTTCCAGCCTCTAAATCTTGTTATTGTTTTCATTTCGATGTCCCGCCCTCAACCGTTTCACCAATCAGAAAGTCTGTGATCCGGGCGCCAGAACTCACCGCATGGAGCTAATCTCACTGGTAAAGTACCATGTGGCGCAGAACTAAAAAAGGTCTCGTTATAATTCTCAAATCATTAACGACAAAACAAGGAATAAAACCAGGATTTCTATCTTTGTGAAAAAGGTGTTGGTTATAGATTTGTTGTTGACAAAACTCTTGTCTATTCAGCTGTTATGGTCCCAGCTGGATTCATCTGCATATCTGGCAACCTGAGTCAGGGAGAGTGGGAGAGGCTGCAGTACCACTTTTGGCCACATGTGTACATACTGCTCCTTTAAATCTCTGCCACGGTCGCCAATTATTATTATTTTTTGTTGTATATTTCACATCACCTCAGATATCAAATACTTTACATGTTTTGTGCGTATCTTTTGTGTCCCAAAAAACTCTACAAACATCAAAAATCGGGTTCAACAAGTTCATGATCTCCCTGTGTCTGTGTAAGTTTCCTCCAGGTGCTCCGGTTTACCCGACCACTAAAAACATGTACAGCAGGTGTGTGCCTCCTGGATCGCAGACTCTGATCTGTGATAGGCACTGATAATGTTTACTTCCTGACTTACTTGTTTGAACATGGCTGAGATAGACCAATGGTGAGTGGCCTGTAATTTTGTCCAATCAGGAGCTTGTGGGGGCGGGTCTAACTGGTGCTTACATTATAAAAACATATTTCTATCCTCACAATTTGAAAAGTAACAGGCTTTTTCTTTAAACTTGTCGTTGTGTGAACTTTAGGCCCAAAAAGAAACCAAAAATAAACCAAATTGTGTGTGTTCAGTGTCTCCGCAGACAGCAGCGGGCGTCTCACTCGTCCCCACAGCAGCCGCTCAGACCTCACCCACTGCACCAGGCCTCACCGAGGACCCCCCCCAGAGACCCCACCGGAGCCCCCACCGGAGCCCCCAGGGTCGCCCAGGCCTCCTGCTGCTGCTGCGGCGGCTGAGTCCCAGTGTGAGACGGGATACACCACCGGAGACACCGGCAACGAACAGACCCAGGACCTGTCTCTGCAGCTGCTCAGGTGGAAACACAATCTGTGGGAACAACTGATGCAATGTTCTGTAGCTTTAACCATATTCTTTTGTGTGTGTGTGTGTGTGTATCTGTGTGTGTGTCTCTGTATGTATGTGTGTGTGTGTATCTGTGTGTTTATATGTGTGTAGTCAGTACTCAGTGATCCTCAGTGAGGACCAGAGGCGTCGGTACAAAAGAGACTTTGACTCAGAACTTTGTCGATACAAAAGTGTGTGTTCAGAGATGGACCACATCAGTGACCAACTGCACAAGCTGAGCCGTGAGCTGGACACGCTGCAGCCCTCCTCCTACAAGTACCAGGTGAGCCAGGACCAGGTGGGACTACAAGTACCATGTGGGGTAGGGCCAGGTGGGACTACAAGTATCAGGTGGGGTTGGACCAGGTGGGACCACAAGTACCAGGTTGGACAACAAGTTCCAGGTGGGGTACGACCAGGCGGGACTACTAGAACCAGGTGGGGTATGGCCAGGCAGGACTACAAGTACCAGGTGGGGTATGACCAGGCGGGACTAAAAGCACCAGATGTGGCAGGACCAGGTGGGACCACAAATACCAGGTGGGGCAGGACCTGGTGGAACTACAAGTACCAGGTAGGGTAGGACCATGTGGGACTACAAGTACCAGGTGGGACTACAAGACCCTGCACCATCTGATACCATCAAATGCAGTCCAGGATCATGTTTTTCATGTTGTAAACTGATTCAGATCTTTGAAAAACATCAAATCTAAAGGTTCATAATGAGAAAACTACCACAAGTTTCAGATTAAGTTAGAATAATCTTTTTGTGACATATTTATATCTGGTGCAAAAGTTTACTAAGTTTAGCGCAGAAAGATGAAGAGAACAAGCAGAACACCTCCGGCCCCAGAGCGGGTCCTTGTGGGGCTCAGACATAAACATTTATATTGTCTATGTTTCGTCTCTAAACTAAATGTTGCTTAATAAACACATGTTTCTGGTTCCAGGGAGTGGCAGATGAATACAACAGACTGAAGGATCTGAAAAAAGTGAGTTTATGAATAAAACCACACACTCATAACCGTTTATAAATGTAAAAAGTCAATGATCTGTCTTTTATATCGCTAAATGTTGTATTAATTAGACACGAAGCTAGTATGAATCGTTTAAGCAGAGTTAGGGTTAATCTTCTAAGCCAGGGGTGTCCAAACTTTTTAGTAAGAGGGCCACTTGAGTTCACCAGACATCGCCCTGTCCTGAGCTTTAAAAGGATCTATAACAGAGCTGAAGTTGGCTGAATGACACATGTTTATCACCTCACCAGCTACAGTAGCACCAATAACATACGTTTTTTACACATTTAAAAACCATGTTTGATCAGTAAATGCAAATAAAGTCAAACACAAGGTACAACATGTCTATAATGGCTGTGCTGAAGTTGGATGGATGACACAGTGAAGTATACTGTCCCGTGTTGTTACAGACGGAGGATTATCAGGCCAAGAAGAAACAATGCCGAGAAATGAGACAAAAGCTGTTCCACATCAAACGCCTGGTGAAGAACTACGACCAGGGCATGTGCTGACTCTGTGCCCAGTTTGCATGTTCTCCCCGCGTCTGCGTGGGTTTTCCTCTGGGTGCTCCAGTTTCCCTTACCACTAAAAACATGTACCATAGGCATAACCCCCCGCCCCAGCTGCAGTAGTCCTGGCTCTCAGCATGTATGTTTTTTTAATGAAAAGGTTTGACCCTGACGATGGAAAAAAGGGGGCGGGACTTAGCTTGATTGATTTGTCAGCGGCACAATCGACAATCAAGATTTTTCCAGATTTTTGCATGTTTCAATCCAGTATTTGCATCTTTAAGGCGGATCATCGAACAACCAAACTAAGAATTATTTAACCATTTTCAAAGTGGATCCCTCTCTCTGTTTCTGGGGTTTTTTTCTCGATGGTTTTGATCCCGGAGGACACTGAACGACATTTACGGACATTGGTCTTCTGTTTGATTCTCTAATCTGTGTTGGCGAATCAACAACTTTGTAAACAGTGAGTTAGGGCGATACAAGAATAAATGGAATTGAAGCAGGTGTAGGGAATAACTTTGAAACCACAAAAACAGAATTATGATCAAATCCATGTAGCTGCTTCTTCGTTGTTTGACGTTATCAGTGGTTTTCACATTTATGAATGTATCATTGGCATCTGTCACATGTTCAGATCGGCCAATCAGCTCTCAGTATTTCAAAGACAACATGAAAGTTGTCTTTGTAGTGTTATACATTTAGTCATTTAGTGTTATACACATGACAGTGTATAAAGCTCTTAATGCTCTGTTGACATCAGTATAAAATAAATGTGTTGCATTCGTACAATAAATTATTCAAAATTCACTTGTATTGATTTGTATGTTACTGGATACTATTGATATGGAGCAGCAGCTCTACTCCGAGCTCCTCACCCTATCTCTAAAGGAGCCACTCTGTAGAGGAAACTCATGTGGACGCTTGAATCCACAATCTCGTCCTTTTGGTCTTCTGAGGAGCACAGGGACTGGCCTTCTGATGGGACTCTGAGGAGCACAGGGACTGGCCTTCTGATGGGACTCTGAGGAGCACAGGGACCGGCCTCCTGCTGGGACTCTGAGGAGCACAGGGACCGGCCTCCTGCTGGGACTCTGAGGAGCATAGGGACTTGCCTCCTGCTGGGACTCTGAGGAGCACAGGGACCGTTCTCCTGCTGGGACTCTGAGGAGCACAGGGACTGGCCTCCTGCTGGTGCCCAGAGTTGGCTCCGCTCCCTCCCCACCACAACAGCCTGAAAAAGCTCTGACTGCACGCGCTGCTCCCTCTCCACCACAAGTCTGTGATAGAGCTCTGACTACAGACACTGCTCCCTATCCACCACAACAGTCTCATACAGCTCTGACTGCAGACGCTGCTCCTTCTCCACCACAACAGTCTGTGATAGAACTCTGACTGCAGATGCTGCTCCCTCTCCACCATAACCGTCTGTGATAGAGCTCTGACTACAGACGCTGCTCCCTCTCCACCACAACACACTGACTAAACCTTATTATGAATTCGTTTTCAAAAGTTGCTATAATTGAATTGAGATTTGACCCATTTCCACAAAAGTTACATGTCGCAGTTTATTTGGCATTCCTCGTACAGATGCAACACAGACACTTTTTCAAGTCTTCAGAAAAAGAACAAAAAAGAACAAATCCGACGCCGTAATCTGCCTTTTCTTATAATACACATGAAATCTTCAAAACACAAATATAGGGAAACATTTAATCAATCATATTTTTTGACATGAGCCTCTCGGCAAATCTCCAATCTCACCCGTTTCATTAAAAATCTTCCTTTTCTGGTTATAAATGCTTGCATCTCTTCGTTTTGAGGTCGGCGAAGGTGGATGGACTTTTGGAGACACGTAGATATTGATGAGGTAAAACTTTATTGGTCGTTTTTTGGCGCGAAAAACCAGATCTAAACTCTCAGAGAGGAGCAGCAGAACGGGCACTGGGGGTTTTAACCATAGACTGTAAAAATGTATATTTCTTCTGATGAAATGTATTTTACTTTTGCAAAATGGCCGCCAAGTAGCCCCTCCCACAGGAAAATGGTGAAAAAAACACTTTGGCGCATCAGTCAGCGGCACGAGCCTGAGTCAAGGCTGAAAAAAAAGTGTTAATTCAAAAGTTCACAGTGGGTAAACTCAGCTAAAAGGAGGAGGCTGCATTTCAGATTCACGCAGCTAAAATCTGGAGCAGTCTTCCTCAAAATGTGAGACAGGCCTCTTCTCTGACAATGTTCAAACCCAGGTTAAAAACAGCTCTCGAGGACATAGGGCTGGATGTGATGGATCTAAATTGTTGGAAAAAGTGTATTCTCAGGTCTGAAATGACTGTGTGCCGGGTTAGCTTTGGGGGTAAACAAGTTAGCATGAGGCTACGTCACTGCGCGGGTGCATGGTGCGTGAAATTATTGCCATTTCTCTACGCAAGAAATTACTATAATTTATAAGTTTTGAGTGTTCCAAATTCCAATTCCAAATCTATTCCCAGGCCTTGAGATTGGATGTTCACATTATGGGTCGACAGTGGCTCAGTTGGTAGAGCATTGGCCTTTGAGCCTGAAGGTTGTGGGTTTCGAGCCCGCTGCAAAACCTTCTCCACCGACTCCCATTGATGTCTGCTGTCGATGTGTCCTTGGGCAAGACACTTAACCCCACTTTGCCTATGAGGAGCGCGGAAGTAGTTTGCTGCACGCCTTGATGTGTATGTGTATTCACCACTCTTGAATATTCCATGCCTATATCCGGGTTTTCCATGACTGTAAGACCTCTTCATCGGAAAATCCCCACTTTCTGTTGGGGACGCTAAACGCTGACAAAAAATTGACAAAAAAAAAGTCAAAGCGGGAGGATTTTTTTGCCATTTTTTCGGACATGACCTTAATATTTTTGGATGGAACAAGATCACAGTATTAGTATTAGTTATTAGTATTAGTTTAAACTGTGTGTAGTGTGTTGGTCGTATGAATGTGGCTCCATCAACTCCTTTGACTAATAAATTATTTAAAGTCCCCCCAGTGCGGCCTCTGCTGAGTCTGAACCGGTTTCTACACCTCTCGCACAGAACTTGTCTTTGACTCGTCTTCAAAATGGTAGAGGGAATTTTTTTTTAAGAATAAAAACACATATATTGTGAAAACATATAAAGAGTAACAGCAAAAGCAACACATTTAAGAAAGGATAAAAGAAAACAGAAAGTTGGCCGAAAACATGCAGAACGTAAATTGGCCGAGAAATATTTACAACGATACAAGGAAAAGTAAGTAAGTAAACTAGAGGCTGCAAAAAGTGGCTTCTGTCCGAGGAAAAAATGAGTTCATCTTAGAGAATATTTGTTCATTTTGAATATTTGTGTTTTTTGAATATTTTTGTTTGTTGAATATTTGTGTTTTTTGGATTTTAGTGTTTTTTGAATATTTGTGTTTTTCGAATTTGTGTTTTTCGAATTTTTGTGTTTTTTGAATATTTGCGTATTTTGAATATTAGCGTTTTTTTTGAATATTTGTGTTTTTTTAATATTTGCGAATGTAGAATATTTGCTCACTTTGAATATTTGCACATTTTGAATATTTGCGAATTTTTATTATTTGTGTTTTTTTGAAAATGTATCAGGGCGCTTGCTCTTTTTCCAAATTAAAATTCCAGACTTTTTCCACACTTTTTAAAAACTGATTTTTTTTTCCCCAAGACCCATTTCTGTTGACCACTAGGCCCACTATGTGTCAACAGACCTCAGCAGTGACATCACAAACATGTGCCAGACTCGGCTAAGCTAGCGTTGATTAGATCAGTCAGGCTAATACAGTACGTGACCAGTACAATTATAGTTTTATCGCCTACCGTCCCATTTCTCAGTCCACAACGCCTTTGAGCACACTGTAAAATTCTACCAAAAATCTTTTCCCCAAACTTTATTAAGACTTTCACACAAAATTCTTATGAAGACTTTTCAAGGTCTAGAAAACAGTGTTTCAAAATTCCATACTTATTAAGACTGAACCCCGTTTGTGCATTTTGAATATTTGTGAATTTTGACTATTTGTGTATTTTGAATTCAGGGAAACATTATTGGCCCAAAAGATTGAAAATGAAGATGAGATATTCCGTTATTCGTCTCACGGTGGAGAAATGACATTGTGAGGTCTAAGGACTTTTATCAACATTTATAAACCTTAGTCATCCACCCCCTATGGAGCTTCAGAGGTCTGATGGGATCTGGCTTTCAGCAGGGCAGGGCCTGGTTAGTACTGTGATGGGAGACCTCTGGGAGCAGCAGGTGCACGGTGGGGCGGCTGTAATGTGCAAAACTGTCATTGTGTCCTTGGGCAAGACACATTGCCGAGAATGAACGGCCAGCCCAAGATCAACACATTCAGAGTGAAATATTAGTCTCAGAATCCAATACAAAGAATCCAAAACATAAAACATTTATTTCTATTGATACAAGCTAAGATTGGTCTGAGAGCCAGTAACAATCATCAAAAAGTTCTCTTCTCTAATCTGGTGTTGGTGAATTAACATTAATTTTGAACCCCTCACAACAGCAGTCGACTCAGCAGCTGAATTAGGCCCTTTTAAGAAATTGAAGTGAATTTTGATGACAGGTTATTGAAGCAGTGTAAATGTGCGATTATGTGCTGTCTGTCCAGTGAGGTCTGTCTCAACTAGAATGTAATGAAATGTTTTGAGCCAAAACTCCGAAGTGATATATATTTTAAAGCTGTTAAAAAAGCTGGCAGTTCATCGCAGCCGCAAAAGAGCCTCCTACTAAACCATGTCACAGTGACGCAGGCTCCGAAAGTGACTATACACTGCAAAAAGACGGCGGCGTGGCAAGAGCTCTGGTGTGTGCCGTCTTCTCTGTCTGGTGCACACTAGGGTAGTCTTGCACAGTTTTTCCAATGTGGTTTTACTGCAAATGGCAAATAAATGAATCTGAATGTGAAATATGAGGCGATAAATGCTTGAATTCTGACTGCGTTAAAACAAGATTTGTCATTTAGTGTTATTTCAAGAACTATTTCCAGACCTTTTTTACTTGTCTTTCGTCACTTTTTGCAGTGTAGAGTACATTCAGCTGCAGATTTGAAAACCTGTTAAAAATATCCTTAAATCAACCACAAACTTAGCATGATTCTACTCAAGATCAACACAATTTTAACTCCAGAAGTCCCTCTTTTTGCAGCATCATAATCTAGAAGTGTTTTTCTTTCTTTTTTTCTTTTAAATTTAAAAACAGCAGAGTTCTCCCACCCAAAAAAATGAGAAAAAAATCCCAAACCTATTCACACGATTCAGCCGATCATATAAAACACATAAAATCATGATAGAAGACGGAACAGACATGTCAGAACAGCGCCCCCTGTTGCCCACAATGAAAAACAAGGCAGTCATCATAAAAGAAGGCGATTTCCGGTGATCCGCGTTTGAACCGACAAAAGTTGAGGTATCCATCCGATTTTTTACGGTGATGGGAAATGTTGAGTTTTTGACTCGTATGGTAAAAACTTTGGTGATTCTTTTGTTGTTTTTCTTACCAAATGTTGAAGTCTTGAAAGCTTTAAATTCATGTCACAGTTTGATAACATCGTCTCACACAACGAGCTCCCAAAAAAGTCTTCCACGTAGCTTCAGTTTTTGTGGCGTTAGCATTAATCCGGCTCGAAGGATCAGTCAGTGTACCGGTGAAGCATCCGGGAAAATATCGCAAAATATCCCAATATCCTTCCATAGAGTTTCATTCTCAGTTCTTAAGGGCGTTTGCGCGATTTTTAAGCCTAGCTAGAAGGTCTGGCATCTCTCAGGTCTTCCAATCAAACCTTTCTAGTCCTGTTTACGAGGCAAAAATGCGCACAAACGAGTAGCTTTTCAGCGAGGAGGTGGAAGCGGCTACTGTCCCGGGACGTAGGGCCAGGAGATGGAGCTGCCGGAGAGCTGCATGTCGCGGATGAGGGTCTCAATGGGGGTTTTTCCGACCAGGCGCATGAAGAAGAGCTGCGAGATGAGGCTGGCGGGCACGGCGCGCAGGGCGGGCAGGCGCAGCAGCAAGCGGCCGAAGCGCTGTGGCTGGCTGGGGTACTGCATGCGCTCATACTCGGTCAGAGCCACCTGCGCCTTCTCCTGCAGGGACTCCACGTGCACGGGGTCGGTGAGGCCGCAGGCGTCTGAGGGGGAGAGATGGGGGAGGTCAGTGGTTTGTAAGGTTGGGGGGGGGGGGATATTTAAAACGCACATATTTTGAAAAATTGTCTCTTTTAGAGTTTTTCCAATACGCAATTTAAACCAAAATAGCAGAAAAAGCAGAATATATATTTACACTTCTGCCACTAGATGGAGGTGTTTTCCCACTTTGAAACTCATTGACTGCCAGCCGTTTTTCATGATTTCACTGATTCTCAAGACCCACAGAATATTATTTCCTAAGACTATGAAACGTGAAACCAGATTCTGAAAGACTGGACTGTCTACTTTGATCAGCAAAAATAAGTTTGTTTTTAGCTATTTTTATTGTCCTGTAATCCGTAGTCGAACAAAGGGTCTCAGACAAATACGTCAGTGGCAGTCAATGAGTTACAAAGACATCATTTGCAATATTTAAATTTTTCACATTGATTAAAAAACATTTCTTCATATGCTGCAGAGAGAGGCCAGAGAGAGACCAGAGAGAGGCCAGAGAGAGGCCAGAGAGAGACCAGAGAGAGGCCAGAGAGAGGCCAGAGAGAGACCAGAGAGAGACCAGAGAGAGACCAGAGAGAGACCAGAGAGAGACCAGAGAGAGGCCAGAGAGAGGCCAGAGAGAGACCAGAGAGAGGCCAGAGAGAGGCCAGAGAGAGACCAGAGAGAGACCAGAGAGAGACGAGAGAGAGACAAAAGAGAGACCAGAGAGAGACCAGAGAGAGACCAGAGAGAGACCAGAGAGAGACCAGAGAGAGACTAGAGAGAGACTAGAGAGAGAGCGAAAGTTACAGTTACAGACAGAAGCAGAGACTGAGGGGAGGACTAAAGCAGGTCCTTCCTCCGCTGAGTGTGGGCTGCTTATATAATCCTCCACACTGCAACTCTTTGGTGCATTATTCACACGTTAAGTGCAAAATCAGAAAAAACTGAGCTGTATTTTAGCAGCAAAGTGAAGCTCCTCAGGGCGTTTACACAACTCGGCCAGAAGGTGGAGCCAAAGTAAGCTAAAGGCCTGGAGACCGCAGTATTGAAATCTTACTAGCCACGTTAGCTCCTCAAACACATTATGTAAAATCCTCTTTTTTGAGAAGAGAACAGACCTAAACATCTCTACAACGCTTTGATGACAATATGGGAAAATACATTGATCACATTTTTAAATTGTTTAAAGGCACACCGTGTAACTCTTGGCCACTAGGGGCGCTAGACCTGCAACTTTCACGTTTAGCGCCCCTAGTGGCCACAAGCAACTCAGCACTGTCGCAAAAGTCAAACAGTCAGCCGGTGTCTTTTGAGTGTGTATTCAGACAGCATGCACTGGTGTGTGTGTTCAAACTGTAGAGACATGCCTACAGATATTGAGAGACTCTGCTGTGGTCAGCCTCCAGACCGCTGCATTAGTAATCTACCACACATGGACTTCTATATCCTGGATGAGGGAGTTCTGCGTCTAGCTCGTGCTGCGTGGAATGACATCTTTGCGGTCGATGACATCCAGGAACCAGGTGAACAGCAGCGCTCATACAGACATGCAGCTTACAGCACGATCCCTTTCGCGTTTCCTCTTTAGGTTTAAAATTTTTCCTTGCCTCAGCCATGACCAGGAGTCGAGCAGGTGAAAAATGAGTAGCAAAAGCCTTAGCTCCATGAGTATATCAGCGCCTGTAGCCGTAAAGCAAGTCTTTCTTCCAAGTCACGTGACCTGGTGGCAGACGGTCCGTCTGCTCGAAACTTACATGGGCGGTATTTCAAGAGGGCAGCCCCGCTCGGAGCATTGCAAGTGTCAAGCGCTGTATATTGGCCCAAGTATTCATATAAAATAACTCATATGTGTCAACTCTTTAGGTCACAAAGTCCGCGGTGTGCCTTTAACGTCCCTGGAAATTTACCGGGAACTTTAGCCAAAAAGTAATGCATAATAGTTATCATTTGGCTTCGGCACCGTGAACCACACCACCTGCTTCTTTATTATTATACAGATACAGACAAAAACAGAGAGAAACAGACAGACGCAAACACACAGACACAGACAAAGATACAGACACAAACACAGATACACAGACAGACACACACACACAGACAGACAGACACACACACAGAGAGACAGAGAGACACACATACAGATACAGATACACAGACACGCACACGCACACATAGATACAGACACACACATACAGATACAGACAGGCACACACACACACACACACACACAGAGAGACAGACAGACACACACATACAGATACAGATACACAGGCACGCACACACAGATACAGACACACACATACAGATACAGATACACACACACGCGCACACACACACACACACACACACACACAGAGAGACAGACAGACACACATACAGATACAGATACACAGACACGCACACGCACACGCACACGCACACACAGATACAGACACACACATACAGATACAGATACAGACAGGCACGCACAGACACACACAGAGACAGACAGACACACACATACAGATATAGATACACAGGCACGCACACACAGATACAGACACACACATACAGATACAGATACAGACACGCATGCACAGACACACACACACACAGAGAGACAGACAGACACGCACACACAGATACAGACACGCATGCACAGACACACACACACACACACAGAGAGACAGACAGACACGCACGCACAGATACAGACACACACATACAGATACAGATACAGACACACACACACACACACACACAGGTACCTGGAGAGAAGAGGGCGATGGCCTTGAGGCAGCTGTATTCCGCAGAGTCCACCTGCAGCCTGGTCAGCTTGTCCACCTGGTCCTGAAAGACCCGCACCTGGTCCATGAACGAGACCACGCGCTCCGCAGACATCGGCGACGAGTGAAAACCTGCGGCGGCGAGAAGCGGCGCCATGTGCAGAGGAAGAGCCGACTGCGCCGCGTTCAGGATGAAGAGCTCGCTCCAGCTCAGACGCAGCAGAGACACCTGGGACAGAGGACAGTTTTATTATTACTTGGGCGTCACGGTGGCTGAGTGGTTAGCCTTCTCGCTTCTACGCATAAAGGTCCTAGTTTCGAATCCCGGTCATAACAGGGCCTTTCTGGGTGGAGTTTGCATGTTCTTCCCGTGTCGCCGTGTGCTCTGGTTTCCCCTACTACTGAAAACATGCACATCAGGTCTGAATGTAATGAGTGAGTGACTGGTGTTTGGTCGGAGGCTTTGATGGACCGGCGTCTCGCTTCCGTCATCAACGTGTGTGAATGGAAAAACATCTGATTTCTGAACACTGTAAAGCGCTTTGGGTGACCTTGGTCTGTAAAAATGCCAGAGTCATTACTTACTGTCTGTGTTTATATTTAGAGTGGTCTGAGAGATGAGCAAATACTTTACTTGAACTTCTAACAAAAGTGTCAAACTGTTGTGTCCTCAGGCAAGACCCTTCACAATAGAATAAGTCTGGTGTGTGTGTGTGTGTGTGTGTGTGTGGATAATAGAGGCCAATGGCACAGACTGGTTGCCTCGCTTCTGTCAGTGTGCCCCAGGGCAGCGGTGGCTACAGCAGTAGTTTATCACCACTGTGTTTGGAGTGAAAGAATAATGACATGTGAAGCGTCAAAAAGCCGTAAATAAAACCGAGGTTCAGTGCTTTTTTTGATCCTGGGGTTTGATATATGAGGATATAATTGTTTGAATGGAGTGATTTTTGTTTATGTCAATTTAAATCTAGATTCTTCAATGGGACAAATCCATTAAATCTGATTTCAAGAACTGTTACTTTATTTCAGGGATGTCAAAGTCAAATACATAAGAGGGCAAATTTGCTATGAGTCTGTGAGGGCTGGTTCTAATACTAATCAAATATCATCTTGGGGGCCAAACTAATTCATTCCCAGGCCGAATCTGGTCCCCGGGCCTTGACTTTGACACCCATGCTTTTTTCCTCATTCCAAAGGAGACATTTCTTTTATAGATAATTTTGCTTTGTCCCAATATTGTTTTAAGGCTCAGTCAGAACGTGCTCAAATTGACATATTTTTCATCCCTTCTTGCCGTGTTCTTTGTAAGGACAGGTGTGTGCGCTCACCTGGTCAGACACAGGGAGCTCGGGGAAGTACGGGATGTTGCGCGCCCACTCCACGATGCTGAAGAGCAGGCGTGCGGCCAGTTCGCAGATGTTGTCGATGCCCATGGCGTTGTCGGGGCCGTTCTGTTGCCCGTACTGATGCCCGTAGCGGCTGTTGGGGTAGGGCTCGGCGCGCAGCAGCTGAGAGATGAGCTCGGACACGGGCTGACCGCCACCGCCGCCGCCGTTGTTGTTGTTGTTGTAGAAGTCTCCTCCCAGGCCTCCGCTGCCCCCTATGGGTGTGATGGAGGGGCTGTGGCTGGCTTGAGTGGGGACACGGCCGCGTTGGACTGCTGTGGTGAGGGATGGGGGCACAGGGGAGGACGGGACGGGAGGGGGGGGGCGAGGACGGGACATTAAGTTAAAGGGAGATGAGATAAACATTTGTGCGTCCCACAGTCGGGGATTTCAATGTTACAGGTGCAAACGTGACAGCAAGCAAAGTAAAAGAAGAGAAGATACATGTGACAGATCAGAAACGCTGCCTCCTCATTCAGAATCAGACTCTAGATAACTCAGAGAATGTATGACTCTTCATCAATTCAATAACTATTGGATAAAGCGACACTATTTGGGCTATAATTTCTATCGTCTGTACATTGTCTTTGTAAAGCTCAAGAAACATTTGCTATTTTCTTGTAGACGTAGATGGTTCAATAAGACTAAATATGACTTGACCCGCCTGGGAGCCTGGACACTTTAACATTCTACAACATGTATGACATTTATCAACATTCATGGACATTGCTCTCTCCCTATGGACCAATTCATATGTGTGTATTTTGTCTACTAACTGTTGATTCTCTGATATGTGTTGGTGATTTCAATGGTTTTGTTAAGTCTCCGAGATGACTTTATTACAGGACAGATATTGTTATTCTCTGAACAGGCGCCCCCTTGTGGATGCAATACGCAAATGACCAGAGCAAACTCAGAAAACACAAAAGTGATATTAATTTAAGTACATATTGCAATACTTTAATCTACTGTATCCATTTAATCACAACTGTGGCAGGAGCTCTGGTGTGAACTACGGTGCACCCTGGGGTGGCCTTGCACAGTTGTGGTTGTACTGCAAATGGCTAATACATTCTTGTTGTCTTGTAATTGCGCGATACTGAACACAATCGTTTTCCCCACCACTAATACTTTTACTGATACTAAAACTAATCATACTTATATTTAGTAAGTAAGTTATATTTAAGTCACCTGCACTAGGGCTGAGGAACCAGCTGCTATTGGCACGTTTCATTGTACCTAATTATATCCAGCACAGACTAGACTTATAACCTTTTAACGTGTTCATTTCTGTCTTTTTGCACAATCTATCTGTGCCTAATGTGACATGTTCATTCCTCCAGTGTTAGATCAATAACGTCTATCTTATCTCATTCGGTCTCAATTCTATTTCTTCCACACTTTCCTCAGCCCTACAGAGCGGTGCAGCCCTCTCTCTCTTCCCCTCTGCTCCCAGAAGGACCGGTCTCCGCTCTGTCCTTGAACGGCGGCGGCTCACACCGGGTCGGACCAGCCCTGGACCGTTGCACATGTATATATTCATCTGGAGCCCCATTACACCCCTGACCTCTGACCCCTCTGCAGCTGGGGGTGAGGGGTGAGGGGAGGGGGCAGTAAAGGCTCCGTTTAGGCTGCTTCACGGCGATAATAGGGACGAGCAAACACTTATAAATCACTGAGAGGAGAAACTGCAGCTCGGGAGGAATTTACAACGAGAACGCAGCAGAACGGGGGCTGTGTGTTTAGAGGCGCACTGTAGACTCAAAATGGCGACCGTTTCATATCTCAGGCCTGTCACTGTAAGTACTGTGTCGACTTATGGTTCAACAACTGGTTCAAGATTGAATTAGTTTGCCAATTGCAGTGAAACCCCATTGGAGTAACTGTGCAAGACGACCTCAGTGTGCATCGAACGTGGATCTAGCTGTACATTTTGTCTTTAACCAGAGAGAGAGACTAGAGAGAGAGACCAGAGAGACCAGGGAGAGACTAGAGAGAGACCAGAGAGAGACCAGAGAGGGAGACCAGAGAGACCAGGGAGAGACTAGAGAGAGAGACCAGAGAGAAGAGAGACCAGAGAGACCAGGGAGAGACTAGAGAGAGACCAGAGAGAGACCAGGGAGAGACTAGAGAGAGAGACCAGAGAGACCAGGGAGAGACCAGAGAGAGACCAGAGAGACCAGGGAGAGACTAGAGAGAGAGACCAGAGAGAGACCAGAGAGGGAGACCAGAGAGACCAGGGAGAGACTAGAGAGAGAGACCAGAGAGAAGAGAGACCAGAGAGACCAGGGAGAGACTAGAGAGAGAGACCAGAGAGGGAGAACAGAGAGACCAGAGATACACCAGAGAGAGACCAGAGAGAGACCAGAGAGAGAGACCAGAGAGGGAGACCAGAGAGACCAGAGGGAGACTAGAGAGACAGACCAGAGAGAGACCAGAGAGACACCAGAGAGACACCAGAGATGTGCTCCACTCTGAAAGAGGACTGTTAGTTCTGGAGGTATTTTATGAAACCATCTGAAATCCAGCTCTTAGAATAATCAATGACCCTTCTGGCCCCTGGAAAAGCCATGTTCCAGCTTCTTCCCTTTGGCAGAAGAGGGAAGTTCTGCCGACTATAGTGCTAACTGCTAACAGCTGAAGTGCTACATGCTAACAGCTTCTTTCAGCTCTTCTCAGTCTGAACAAAACACTTTAACGACCCTTCACTTGTGTCGAAACTGTTTTTGTTGATTTATTTCACGGTGACAGATGCGTCTTGTACCTTTTCTCTTCGTCTGGTGCGCACTAATAAACACAAACCTGGATCTGGAAACCACTTGGACTCATTTGTTTAGCGGTGAGTCCTCCTCGGGGCAGACTTTCCCACGCTGTTCATTGTGCTGCATATTGACAGTATTGATCTGAGCTTAGGGCCGCGGTGGCAGATGTTTCTCCAGGACCAGGGGGGTTTACGGCTCTAGTCCGCAGGTGTCATTGTCATGGATTCCCCCGGTCTCACTCTGAGCTGACACATGACGGAGAGCTCAGAGATAAGTGTGAGGCTAATGCTGCTGTTATATAGTGCCTTTCACTGTCACAAAGCGGTTTACAGTTGTGGGCATTTGTCTCCCTATTGGACATGTTTTTAGTGGTATGGGAAACCGGAGCACCCAGAGGAAACCTACGCACACATAGGGAGAACATGCAAACCTCACTCCCTGTTCCGACCGGGATTCGAACCCAGGACCTTGTTGCTATCCACTCAGCTATGGTGCAATAATCACAGAAATGTTTTGTATTATTAATCCCGTACCCTTGTGATGCTAACATGTACAGATGTAAACAGTCAAGAATACACAGTATTTTATAACTGCTTCTCATGATAAAGTTAGATATTTTTTCTTGCTTTTTGCTCATAAATTGTGCTCACTTAGTTGTTTCTAGGTCAGAAAGTTAGAGTTAATGCAGGCGTACATTTTAACAGCCACATCAAATCAGAAACATCAGCTGCTTTTTACCATCTAAAAACATAATGTCTAAAGTAGGGGTGGGAGCCTAAGGGTACCTAACGATACGATACAATACGCGATACAAAGCTCACGATAACGATTATATCACGATATGACGATTATCGATATACTGGTCAGCAATATACCATAGGCCAATATATGGCATACAAGAAAGAGAAAAATGTTAAGTGAAAAAAAAACCACTTTATTTATTTAATGATAAATGGAATGGCCCTATATTAAGTATTGATACTTAATTTTTTATTTTTTCAAAATTGATACTTGGTAAATGCATATCGATAATCGATGGCGGGAGGAAGTATCGCGATATATCGAAAAATCGATATATCGTCACACTCCTAGCCTCCTAGACTTAGATTCTTATTCATGTTTTTGTCTCCAGTAGGTTAGACTTCTATAAAGGCTTTCTCACTAGTCTTTCCAGACCTGTTCTAACACAGCAAGTTTATTCAAAACACTGCAGCTCCAGTCTAGACTAGAACCAGGAAGTACCATCACATTAGTCCTGGTCTCAGGTCTCTGCTTCCTGTGGCTCAGAGAAGAGACTTTAAAGCAGCTCTGGTCGTTCCAAGTCTCTCCATGGCCTCGCACCAAAGTTCATCTGTGACATGTTAGTGCCATATGAACCAACTGGGACTCTGAGGAGCACAGGGACTGGCCTCCTGCTGGGACTCTGAGGAGCACAGGGACTGGCCTCCTGCTGGGACTCTGAGGAGCACAGGGACTGGCCCCCTGCTGGGACTCTGAGGAGCACAGGGACTGGCCTCCTGCTGGTCCCAGAGTCAGGACTAAACATGAGGAGGCAGTGTTTCAGATTCACGCAGCTAAAATCCCGAACAGTCTTCCTGAAAATGTGAGACAGGCTTCTTGTCTGACAATGTTCAAATCCAGTTCTGTTTATCTGTGCTACAGCTGAAGGATTTTATCATGTACTGTGATTATTTATGAATTTCCTTGTGTATAAACTGTGCTATAGAATTAAACTGACAGAGCAAACGGCGCACACAGACTTACCTTCTTTGCGCATGCCCACACGGAAACACTTCTTGAGGCGGCAGTACTGGCACTGGTTCCTGTGGTGCTGGTCGATCTGGCACTCTCTGTTTGACCTGGGGAGAAAAACAACAATTGAGAGAGACAAAAACACAAACACATCCTTTAAAGTAGCAATGTGTAAGATTTTCATGTTAAGTCATCATTAAAGGGCCCTTATCTGTCATCATTAAAGGGCCCTAATCTGTCATCATTAAAAGGCCCTTATCTGTCATCATTAAAGGGACCTAATCTGTCATCATTAAAGGGCCCTTATCTGTCATCATTAAAGGGCCCTAATCTGTCATCATTAAAGGGCCCTAATCTGTCATCATTAAAGGGCCCTAATCTGTCATCATTAAAGGGCCCTAATCTGTCATCATTAAAGGGCCCTAATCTGTCATCATTAAAGTGCCCTAATCTGTCATCATTAAAGGGCCCTAATCTGTCATCATTAAAGGGCCCTAATCTGTCATCATTAAAGGGCCCTTATCTGTCATCATTAAAGGGCCCTAATCTGTCATCATTAAAAGGCCCTAATCTGTCATCATTAAAGGGCCCTAATCTGTCATCATTAAAAGGCCCTAATCTGTCCTCATTAAAAGGACCTTATCTGTCATCATCAAAGGGCCCTTATCTGTCATCATTAAAAGGCCCTAATCTGTCCTCATTAAAAGGCCCTTATCTGTCATCATTAAAGGGCCCTAATATGTCATCATTAAAAGGCCCTAATCTGTCCTCATTAAAAGGACCTTATCTGTCATCATCAAAGGGCCCTTATCTGTCATCATTAAAGGGCCCTAATCTGTCATAATTAAAGGGCCCTTATCTGTCATCATTAAAGGGCCCTAATCTGTCATCATTAAAAGGCCCTAATCTGTCCTCATTAAAAGGCCCTTATCTGTCATGATTAAAGGGCCCTAATCTGTCATAATTAAAGGGCCCTAATCTGTCCTCATTAAAAGGCCCTTATCTGTCCTCATTAAAAGGCCCTTATCTGTCATCATTAAAGGGCCCTTATCTGTCCTCATTAAAAGGCCCTTATCTGTCATCATTAAAAGGCCCTAATCTGTCCTCATTAAAAGGCCCTTATCTGTCATCATTAAAGGGCCCTAATCTGTCATAATTAAAGGGCCCTAATTTGTCATCATTAAAGGGCCCTAATCTGTCATCATTAAAGGGCCCTTATCTGTCATCATTAAAGGGCCCTAATCTGTCATCATTAAAAGGCCCTAATCTGTCATCATTAAAAGGCCCTAATCTGTCCTCATTAAAATGACCTTATCTGTCATCATCAAAGGGCCCTTATCTGTCATCATTAAAGGGCCCTAATCTGTCATAATTAAAGGGCCCTTATCTGTCATCATTAAAGGGCCCTAATCTGTCATCATTAAAAGGCCCTTATCTGTCATGATTAAAGGGCCCTAATCTGTCATAATTAAAGGGCCCTAATCTGTCCTCATTAAAAGGCCCTTATCTGTCCTCATTAAAAGGCCCTTATCTGTCATCATTAAAGGGCCCTTATCTGTCCTCATTAAAAGGCCCTTATCTGTCATAATTAAAAGGCCCTAATCTGTCCTCATTAAAAGGCCCTTATCTGTCATCATTAAAGGGCCCTAATCTGTCATAATTAAAGGGCCCTAATCTGTCATCATTAAAGGGCCCTAATCTGTCATCATTAAAGGGCCCTTATCTGTCATCATTAAAGGGCCCTAATCTGTCATCATTAAAAGGCCCTAATCTGTCATCATTAAAAGGCCCTAATCTGTGATCATTAAAAGGCCCTAATCTGTCCTCATTAAAAGGCCCTTATCTGTCATCATTAAAGGGCCCTAATCTGTCATAATTAAAGGGCCCTAATCTGTCATCATTAAAGGGCCCTAATCTGTCATCATTAAAGGGCCCTAATCTGTCATAATTAAAGGGCCCTAATCTGTCATCATTAAAAGGCCCTAATCTGTCCTCATTAAAAGGCCCTTATCTGTCATCATTAAAGGGTCCTAATCTGTCCTCATTAAAAGGCCCTTATCTGTCATCATTAAAGGGCCCTAATCTGTCATAATTAAAGGGCCCTAATCTGTCATCATTAAAGGGCCCTAATCTGTCATAATTAAAGGGCCCTTATCTGTCATAATTAAAGGGCCCTTATCTGTCATCATTAAAGGGCCCTAATCTGTCATCATTAAAAGGCCCTTATCTGTCATCATTAAAGGGCCCTAATCTGTCACAATTAAAGGGCCCTAATCTGTCATCATTAAAGGGCCCTAATCTGTCATAATTAAAGGGCCCTTATCTGTCATCATTAAAGGGCCCTAATCTGTCATCATTAAAAGGCCCTAATCTGTCTTCATTAAAAGGCCCTTATCTGTCATGATTAAAGGGCCCTAATCTGTCATCATTAAAAGGCCCTAATCTGTCCTCATTAAAAAGCCCTTATCTGCCATCATTAAAGGGCCCTAATCTGTCATCATTAAAGGGCCCTAATGTGTCATCATTAAAGGGCCCTAATGTGTCATCATTAAAGGGCCCTAATCTGTCATCATTAAAGGGCCCTAATCTGTCATAATAGTAAAACCTGATCTTTTCAAATAGTTCTTTAACTGATTACAGTAGTTCAGAGATATTTGGATTTCAAAATGAGATTTACAACTTCTAAATCTTGTTTTTGTTTTTTATTTTGATATCCCGCCCTCCACCGTTTCACCAATCAGAAAGTCCGTGATCCGGGCGCCAGAACTCACCGTGTGCAGCTAATCTCACTGGTAAAGTACCATGTGGCGCAGAACTAAAAAAAGGTCTCGATATGATTCTCAAACGACAAAACAAGGAATAAAACCAGGATTTCTATCTTTGTGAAAAAGGTGTTGGTTATAGATTTGTTGTTGACAAAACTCTTGTCTATTCAGCTGTTATGGTCCCAGCTGGATTCGTCTGCATATCTGGCAACCTGAGTCAGGGAGAGTGGGAGAGGCTGCAGTACCACCTTTGGCCACATTTTACACACTGCTCCTTTAATAATTCACAACGTCTCTCGAGTTCAAGTGGTTTAGACCGACGGAGCTTCAAATGAGTCCCAGCTAACATCCGCGACGCACTTTTAGCCAAACGTGGGGCTTTGCATTTTGATGATAATTGCGCCAATTTACTTGAGCCGGGTGCAGAGTCTGGAGTGCGGCAGTGCGATCGTTTGTGGAAGTACTTGAGAGAGAGAGACTGCATCAATATTGCATTAGCTTTGCACATTTGCCATTAAGCTGCAGGCGCCGTAACACACAGAGATGACAGAGAATGTGTTGGAATATATTAATTTATGGTTTGTATAATGCGTGTGTTGACAATAGACAAAGGTATAGAACGCCTGTGTGTTTTCAATCCATTCTTTATGCTGACGATAGCGCACTAAGCTAATATGAATGATGCTCTTGAGACGTTTTATTTGCCAATTTGAGTATTCACTGTTGGAAAAGGGAGTCCAGAGGAAGCAGAAGTGGTCCAAGTTTTTTAGACAAGTCGGTAAATTGTAAAATATGTGTCAATTGTGTCTTACTTTCAGTTTTGATACGGATTCAATTGTATTTTTTTGCCGCGTGTTCTTAAATGATGTCGTAAATAATCTGTGTCTGTGAAGTGTGTGTGATCTCACAAAACACAGTGGCTTTCTAGCAAAATAAGGGTTAGGGTTTCTTGTTTTAATATTTTATACATTCTTTGTCTGCATTGTTCATGTAAATATTTCAAGCATTAGAATGTGAATTAATTGTCACTTTCAAAGCCAAACAAACATTCAAATCAATTCAATTTCATGTATTTCTGTGTAGCCATGAATCACAACAGCAGCCGCTTCACAAAAATGTTGATTTGCGAACAACAGATCAGAGAACCAAACAGATAACGCAATAGTAACAAACACATAGAGACATTGGTCCATAAGGGGCAGAGACCAATATCTATAAATGTCGAGGATCAACCAGTGGGGGCGGGTCCCGGCTCATAAGTTGCCAAAATGACGTGCGCTGACATGCTGCAATACCCCCCCGGGCCTGTGGGGGTGGACCCGGAATAAGAATTAGCCAATGCTAACATATAGCATCTTCTTAGCTCTCGAAAACGTCTTTACAGGATGGTCCAAAAGTTGGCTCTTGGCCCAAAGCTCCGGTCCACATGTGTGTCAATGCTGAGGGGGGTGTTCTGGACCAGTCTAGTTTAGTCGCTGTGGACTTTTGAAGTCTCTTGTTTAAATGAATGGGGCTCGCGCAGCTGACGCATGCGCAGATGCGTTTTTTTTCCCGCATTTTCCAGCCCCCGCGGCCATTTTGAATCACTCCATGAAAGCAATTTTTTTACAGGAGTCCACGTTGAGATATCGTCAAATTGTGGAGGGCTGGACTCGTTTTTTATGTCGTTACCATTTGATTTGAGTGAAAAAAGTCACAAAAAAGTGTGTATTTGATAGGAGAGAGAAACCTGAATAGTCCAGGTTTGTGTTTATCTTACCTGACTCTTAATTTCATAGTCAATATTCTTTTCGCATTCCTGCATTTCGGTTCCTTCCTTGTTCCACCTCATGACATCTAGCTTCCACATGTGTGTATTTATTTATGGCCTCTGTCTCCGAGAGAGGACCGCCCTCACCTCAGTGGATCTGCTCTCAGCCCAAAGCCTCACAAAGCCATTTCGTTCATGTTTGCAAAAGATAATACATGTAATATACAAAGGCGCAGGACTAAATTCAGCCTAAAGGTGGCATCCGTCAGAGGCTAACATTTACAGGAGTCAAAGCAGTCGAGCTCCCATTGATAATCTGCTCTTCCTTGGACTTTCTCTCCTCTTTTCAATTCTTTTTGTCTTGCTTGTTGACTAATTGTTTGTACTTTTACCTAACTGTGTGTTTGTGTGTCTCTTACCTGCCTTAGGACAATGGATGCAATTTAGCTAACGTGCTAATCCCAGCATGTTTATTTATGTTGACGCTGTTTGCAGACACATTGATAAATATGTACTGTCCTGAATTCAGATAAATAACATGTTTAATAATCATATAAATATATCTTGATGCTATTACTCGATTCCAATGTGTCTTTCTTCCCTGCAGGTTTTAACTTTCTATTCCGTTGACTACAAAACCAGAGATTCGTGGACATCACTGGAATGAGAAAAAAACATATTGACGTTTATAGATATTGGTCTCTGCCCCTTATGTCTCTATGTGTTTTTTTATTAATGCATTTCTTGTGTTAAAAGTATTTGATTTTCTAATGTGTGTTGGAAAATCGACAGCTTTGTAAAGTCCTTTGAGATAAATATACTCCTGTGATTTAGGGCTATACAGAAATACATTGAATTGAATATTAATAGTTTATTAATTAGACACCATGTATGTTTTATGATGTAATATTTATTTTTGTGTTTTTGTAAAAATACACACCGGTATACAGTATATTTTAAAATTTTAATTCAACCACAATTAATCATCAATACATGAAATATAAATGCATCCATAGAGTTGTATTTCGGTTCAATTGGAGCAGCCAAACGCCAAGAGCTTTGTAATCTTAATAAATATATAATTTCAAATCAAGTCCCCTGTGTCTAGATACACATTGAATTATGCAGATCAACAAGTATCGGCAAAAGACCCGGCAACGGATGAGGCGGAAGAAAATGGATGGATATACGGATGTCAACAAGTAAGAAATCTTTATACATACAGCATGTATAATTTAACATGGTTTTTTTTGGTAGGGTAAACCGGAGCACCTGGAGAAAACCTACGCCGACACAGGGAGAACATGCAAACTCCACACAGAAAGTCCTGGAGGTGGAATCGAACCCAGGAGTCCAGCGCTAACCACTTTACCCTCCAGTAGAAATCACCACAGCCCTATTGTTAGCATACACGTTCTATCAGAATACTGCTTTCTTATAAGTCTCCATAGTTACATAAGGTCAACCTGCTGCCGGTTACCAGGGCAACAAGGTCTCGTCTAAAGCAGCGGTCACAGGACAGTGTAGATGGAATGGGGACGAGGAGAACACGCAGAATGGATGAAAGGCACGATCTGGAGCCTGGAAACTATGTGCTGCTGCTAAAACAAGCCGACCACAAGGCGACGCTTTCTACCCGAGATGGGGGGGGGGGGGAAATGTATTTGAGTCAACTCTGAAGCCAGGATTCAGAATGTTTTGTTTATGAGCAGAGATACAGGTGATAATCCAGGTACGTTTAATGATATTCAAGGACATTGGTCTCTGCCTCTTTTGGACCAATGTCTCTATGTGTTTTTATCATTGCATTTATTTCATATTTGATTCATATTTGATTTTGGGAGAGACAAGAATACATTGAATTGAAATATAATATCATAAAGTGGTTCTGGTGCGGCTTAATAGTCCCGAAAATCCTGAAGCTATAATTCTTCAGACATCAGACCCTTGGTTAGTCCACTCCTGCTGCAGTTTTTGGTCCTGTGTCTCCTTTAACCATCAAGCTCCAAACTAGTAGTGGGGAAAAAACAACAGGGATTCCAAGCTTTACAATTGGGTTTGATAAGTCCATATTGGTTTTGTGATACAATCATAGACAAATATCAGCATATAGAAATAGAGTTAATGGTTGAATTCCAAAGATTCACAACCGGTACAGCATGACTATATTGGTAGAGCTGAAGTTGGCTGGATGACACTAAGAAAATGCCTCAATTGCAAGTTTGTGTAAAAAGGCAGTGGGCCACATAAAAAGTTCAAAAAGCATTTGACCTACGGGCCTTAGTTTGGACATGCCTACTCTAAGTGTTTTCTTCGGTGCAGACGATAATAATTGTCTTGTTGTTTGGAGTCTTAATTTCTTCAATCTGTTCTAATGCCTTTGAATGATATGAGGGACAAGAATCGCAATAAATTACAGAATCGAATCACAGAATCAAATCACAATACTTGCTGTATCGCGATATTTAAGAATCAAAGTAATGTTGAATTGTAGCCCAAGGATCGCTAAACTATCTAATCGTCACATTTTTGCCAATTCCATTCCACTCCTCCTCCTACAGTCGTTGGTCCTGTCTCTTTGAACCCTCTCATAGGTCACTCCGCCCCCTCCCTGTACCATAACCTTACCCTGCCCCTCCCCCACACTCACCTGCAGGTGTAGCTCAGGTTCCTCCTCACGCTCCTCTTGAAGAAGCTCTTGCAGCCCTCGCAGGTGAACACGCCGTAATGTTTCCCGCTGGACTTGTCCCCGCACACCACACAGTCCACCACGCAGGCCTTGTCGTCCTCCCCGGCCTCCATGTCGCTGCCCGCGGCCTGGGGCGAGCCGTCCTCCTCCTCCCCCCTCAGGTAAGCCTTGTCCCCCAAGCCGTTCGTGCCTCCGTTTGGATCTCCCCAGCCCCCACTCACCATGGCCATTTCTTGGTTACCCCGCCAGAGAATAGGAAATTGGACACACACCAAAGTTACTGGTTGGTGTCACGGGAAAACATGTATGTTAATTGATTATTCGAGATCGCACTTTGTGATTGGTTGGAGTTGACTAAAGGAGAGACATGCTCTGTTCTTCAATTACAGCTTTCGTGGCAAGCTCTTAAAAACATTCACTACTTAGAGCAACGTCATCTGATACATCTATGCATTAAAAAAACATCAACATTGTCTTAAGATGCAGAAAAAAGTGAAAAATCTGCCTGCCCTCTCCTTTTAGATGACTGAAAAAAATATAAACGGAGCCTGAATCGACTTGTACAGCTTTAGTATTGTCATATATTTGCGAGAAAGGGTTCACTCAATTGCACAGATGTGATTTCCTCAGAGAAATAGGTAAACAAGCAGACGAGCCACAATGAGGGGAGAGAAATAGGAATAATTCAGGCTTAAAAACAGCACTGTGTCTGTCTCCTCCCCCTCCACTATGACCTGGAAACAATCTCCAAGTGTGGCAACTTTGTTTGTCTTCGTGCTACTCCAAAAATACACCCCCTAAAAAGCTGATTTGTTCCACAGCAGTCTGCACTTCTCTATCTGGGCCAGCTTCAGAGGCTGCAGGCGTCCAAAGGCTAGGTCCCCTTTAACTGGGGGTGGACAGAAACACACACAAAATGCTGTTATTACAACGTTATTACAACACAAACAGACGGTGAAATGCTGAATGTGAATGTTTATCTGCGGTAAAAAAAAAAATAATAATAATAATATGTGTTTTAAATGCGATGCTAGCTAGCTTAACTCGGCGTGTTGTCCGCGTGAGAATCGGGTCATGATGCTAATGGTTCAAAATGGACTTCGTAGCCTGGCCAGGTTAGCTAGCATAATATTTTACCATTTATGCAGTAAATATTGTACAAAAACGTGTCCAAATGTGCGTGTTGATTTACCGATAACGCGCGTACATATATAGACATTACGCTTACCACAAATTCTTAGCTTGGCTCGGCTCGGCACGGACGCTAATTCCTCCGATCGTCTACCCGAGCAGAGGGGCTGTCTCTCCGGCGTAATATCCCCCTCAACATCGTCCCATCTGCGTTCCCCGCAAACCCAAACAAATCCACAGCATCTTTCGGTCCGTGGCGAGGATAGGATAGCCCGGGTAGGCGGTGCGTAAAAGCCTCCGGAGGTCGGTGCGTAAAAGCCGCGTAATAGCCCACGGAGGTCGGTCGGTCGATCCAAGCCGAGGAAAGGGCTTCGAAAGACTGGGACAAGTGTCAAGAAATGTGTCGCTCCCCTGGGTCCTAGCACGGATCCAGGCGTGCGTGTGTGTGATCTGCGCTTCCCGGATCCCACATAGGTCTCACCCCCTCTGCCTTTTGTCGGTGTTTGCCCACTGAGAAGTAATGAATAGCGCCCTCCTTTTTGCACTGGCCCTGGATGTGTGTGTGTGTGTGTGTGTGTGTGTGTGTTTTGTATATCTGTGTGTGCATGTGTGTGTGTGCGTGAATGGCCGTATGTCTTTGGGCTGTGTTTGCGCTCTGCTTTGGGTATGGTGGGGGTGGGAAAAGTCAAATAGCATTACAAGAGCCTGGTGTATGGTCCCCCCCGATCCCCCTCTTTTCTTTTGGGGGTGGCTTGGTGCAGGCAGGGAAGCTTTCAGAAGTTGGAGCAGCCCATGGAGTTGTTTTGGGGTCCGTTCCACACACGTTTAAGAGACTTTATTCCCATTGTTGGCTTAAATGGGACTAGGGGGTCTAACAAGTTAATCGATTAATCACATTACAATGATTATTGAGAAGTTGTCAACGTTTTAAGTTGTCAAATAATTGTTTGCAGGCCCAGAAAAATGTAGTAAAGTGTTATAGGTATTGAGCTAATGACTTATTCCTTGCACCAGAGGAGTCGGGAACCTTTTAAGCTGAGAGAGAGAGCCAAAAAAGTCAAAATATGTTACTTAAACTACTACTTAAATATGTATTTCTGTCGGAGCCAAATATATTTTCTTGTGTGATCAAAAAATGTGTGATTTAAAAATAAGATCAACACATTTTTAGTGAGATATTAGTAATTTAATTTATAAAAGATTTTATCAATGCCTCCTTGGTCTGTAAAATGCACTATACAAATAAATAAATAAACAAGTGTATTACAGATGTATATTGATGTGAAAATACAAGTATATATTTCCAATAGTTTTACCTTATATGTGTTAATAATTTGTTTCTTTATTAAGATATAGGGCTGTACTAATAACTTATCGTGTGCTCCTCTTTCCTACTGTTCTGTAACCTGTAATGCAACACTGAAATTTCCCACTGTATAGATAGTTTAGACAGAGGACTAAAGAGGAGAGATAGAGGCCTAAATCCAATCACAGAAAAAGATGTACGGCAACCATATTGAAATGTTTGTGTGAAGCCAGGTCACTGTATAGAAAATGTTCTGTTTTCAGGAGCTCGAGTAGTAATTCTGCTTCTTTGGTGCTTAAATGGATAATCATTTTTGGATAATTGAACAAATGGATACTTTATTTTGAGCCATGGCGAACAAGAACAAAGGACAACAACAGAATAGAACGAAACAATACATGATAATATACAATTATAAAGTATATTTTGTTTTATTGACAAAAATACAGCTGGAATAAGTTTTATGTAGATAGCTTTACAAGTGTTCTGGCCTGCTCTGTATCTGCCATGATTGTGTATCCGTGTTATGTGCTTTTGATGTCTCTCGATGACACGTATGTTTTTCTCAGTATGACGTAAACACAGACTTTAAAAAAACATTTCCTGATTTTGTTCTGTCCGAAAAAACCTGAGAAAGAAGTGAGAGAAACTAAATAAACTTGCGTAAAGATCCCGTCTGAGGATAATATTCCACATGTGGTTGCTTCAGCTTGGTTAATTTATAATACTTTTTTGCGCAAATCCGTTCAAACTGATACAGCACAGCAGTCTGCATAATTCACTACTTTTCAACTTGATGTTTTGACTCAAACTTATCTGCTCTCTCTGTGGCAGATGCAGAGAGGAGGCAATGTTATGTTAGCCTTGGTATAAAACTAACTGTGAACACATTTGTGCCGAGAACCAACAATAAACCTCTCCTGCTGAGACGCCGTCTGAGACCTCTGCATCTTTTGTCATTTTCTACAACACTAATAAAAATAAATTTCTAAGGCACTTTCGGTTCAGAAGGATGCGGTGTTTGCAGTTTACATGCCAGCTCAGCCAGAGTGGAATCGGTTTGCTCCAATTATGCCAAATGGTTGGAAGGTTGGGGGTTGGAAGTTTTCTATGCCCCTTTTTCAAAACCATTTCAATCCCATTTAAATCTGCAGAGACTGGAGCAGTAAAAAAAAAACATGGGTATTAGCAGTGATGTTTGTTGGTTGGCACAATCTGACACATACAACTCTGAGGACAATATTTTCAAGATTATTTTGGTTGGGATTTGGCGCTTAGACCCCGGCAGAGCGCTGTGATGAAGCAGAAGGGGAAAGAGATTTGAGATGAAATCCCCCGGGGCCAAGAACCTGGTGATTGTAGCTAGAAGAAGGATGAAGGAGCTGGCCTGGAACGAGGCGGACACGGGGAGGAGGAGGGTTGCAGCGTGAACGAAGCTGCTGTTTGAATGGAGCTTCCTTGCGATATGAAGCTCTGTTGTATAACGTCAGTCAAAATAATAAGTCCATGAAATCTGCTTTGACAGCGCTAAATTCATTCGCCCTCACGATACTATACCAGTCTCTCATGGAACCATTGGTATAGCTGTCTTTTATAATTGTCTGTATTTTCTTTGTATGCTAGTCTTGACTTCTGGTGTCTCTTGATCTCGTGTGGATTAGAGTCTGAGTCAAAAAATCATGAATTAACCCACTTGTAATATTAAGCCATTTTCGATCAAGATTGCAGAAAATACAGCGACCAAAACACCGGCTATATAACCGTGCTTTATAATACTAATACAAAAAACCCCAAGGAAAGCATATTGCCACCTTTAAAGCCTGCAGTAAAAGGTCTTTCAATTAGCTCTTGACATTTCTCCACAGATAAGGCCATTATTTTGCTTCGGGCCCTTGTGCCATTTGAGGGGACCCTATACTCCACTCGGTCTGCTTACAACCGGCACCTCCTCTGTTTGTGTTTGCCTTTATAGCCAAAGGGATGTGTGTGTGTGTGTGTGTGTGTGGGTGCGTGTGCATGTGTGTGTGTGTGTGTAGGGGGGGAGGGGGCGGCTCGCTGCACTTTTATATGTGTGTTATGTGCTCGCTGGGATTTCACACCAGCTTTTGAAGCCAGGGCAGTTGCCATGGCGCCCGCTTCCTTATATGGCCATGGCGGTCAAAGAGCAGAGCGTGTGGGAGCAGAGGGGAGAATGCAGAGGATCCGAGAAGCATGGAGCATGATGACCCCGAGGCCTCTGCGAATCCAAAGCCCAGAACACGGGGTCTAAAGCCGGGACCGTAGACTGTCCACGGACCGAGGCCAGTAATTGACAGGGTGTAGTCCAAGGGGAATAATCAAGGACGGCAGAGGATGGGCGAACGGACTCATAAATTGAGTTTAGTAGAATAAATCGTTGTTTGTGAGGCTTGGTGCAAGGCTGGGTGTCTATCTTAGCTGGCGATACAGTACATATATTTATAGAGGACTTTGAAATGCTACAATTCACATTTTAACAACAATAAAAAACTGCCAAAAATATTCAAAATTAATCGAGTGGTTTTAACTGTTGCTTTATTTTCTCATTCCAAGCGAGACATTTCTTGTATCTTTTTAGAACAAGATTATTTTGCTTTGTCCCATTCACAAATCTGGTTCTACGGCTCACTCAGAATGTGCTCAAGTTAATTAATTAATTGTTTTTGCACAATTTGAGCAATTTTTCACTTATTTTTCATCACTTTTTTCAGTGAACGCTTTGTGTGACCTTGGTCTGTGAAACTGTATAAATAAAAGATTTACATTTAGATTGATTATGATACAAGTCTAAAATCCATCCATCCATCCATCCATTTTCTTCCCCTTAATCCATTTCTGGGTCGGGGGGGTGGCAGTCAGAGCTGCACCCAGTTCACAGAGCACCAGCCCCTCACTGATCCTCCTGCAGGTGCTGAGTCCACACGAGCTGAGATCTTTCGGTGGGAGCTTCAGGCAAAGTGGGGTTAAGTGTCTTGCCCAAGGACACAACAACAGCAGTCATCAGTGGGAGTCGTGAAGTAGGTCTTGAGGTGGGCTCGAACCCACGACCTTCAGGCTCAAAGGCCAATGCTCTACCAACTGAGCCACTGTCGCCCCAAGTCTAAAATATCTAAACTAAATCTCTCTCTCTCTCTATAAATGTGTGTGAGTTTTTATAAATTGAAGGAAAGAAAACATGAAGAAAACTGCTAAAAATCACTGTAAATCTAAATATATGTTTGTCACAGCCCGAGCTTATGTGTTTAAAGGCGATATTATAGTATCTGTAATTTGCGTCTGAACATTGTAAAGCGCTTTGGTCTGTAAAAATGTGCTATATAATTAAAGTACTTTCTTATTTGGTCCATGTTCTAGAATTCTTTTTCAGTGTAAGGTGAAAGTCAGTGGGAATAAATCAATCTTAATATTGAGAAAATATCCAAATATTTTTCAGATCATTATTAGATAGTAATTTTAAGTATATTAAATATATTTTAAGTAATATTCACAAACTCAACATATTATTCTTAAAGTCCACACCAGGAACTTATTGCTCTGAATTTTCCCGACTATGGGATGAATAAAGGATCTCTTCATCTCACTCTTAATGTTTTTGAATATTTTTTCGACTTCAAGAAACATGTAGAATGGGCCAGGAATTAGAAGAATAAACTCTAACCCAACAGTTGCCATAGTTACCGAGAAAGACTTCAAAGCCTCTCTCGATCACGGTTCTAAACGAAAGGCTTTTTGGAGTGTTGTGACTTTACACGAATGCGATATTTCCTTTGAATTAGATTGAAAACACTTGAGAATTACCGTGGAAACTTGGCACAAATGTGGCTGTGACGGCATTTTAAATTACCTTTGTGTGTCTAATGCGAAGGTACTATAAGAATTTCAAGGATCGTATAGTAAAGTGGAGTATGGAGAATACGTTAAAAGGGTTCAGAGCCGCCATTGTCAACCTGCAAAGTCAAGGTTCCATCTCTGCAGCTCCCTCCACGGCTCTGGGGACGACCGAGAGAGAGATGCAGACTGAGAAGTGATGCAGAGGTCTGTGATTATGTCTCAGAAAAACATGTTTATTAGTTCAGACACGAACTCTCGAACCGTGATATATTTGCATTGACTTTGAATAAGCGGAAAAATACTGGTTTTCCTCGAACGTCCGCAGACTGTTGTAATCGCTGGGTCTGCTTTAGAATTATAGCAGCAAAAGTCTCGTAAAGGACCATAAGCGTAGTGGGCGTGTTCTTGTGTGTAGCAGTAATTATAAGCGGGCTATAAATCTATTTATTACTTTTATAAGTTGTTTGAACCATGAGCCAAAGCAAATTCCAAGTTTGTGACTCTCTGTTGCTTACAATGACAATAAAAAAGGATTCTAGTAAGTGCTTGCGGATGCTTTTAGACCAGTGGGGATGGGTTCGGCATGTCTGTAATCTGGCTCATTGCCGTCATTGCCGGTGGGCGGGGGCGGGGGGGGGGGGGGGGGGGGGGGTGGTGTACCTGGAAACAGAATTATCCAATGAATTTTCATGGTGCTTTTATCCTTTCAAAAACAGCTTCACAGCCCGGTCCGAAAGTCGCTCTTGGCTCAAACGCTAAGAGATGCTGTGGATGCTGAGGGCAGTCTTTTGTTTTGGACCAGCCTAGTTTAGCCGCTGTGGACTTTTGAATGAACGCGTTTCTTCAGCTAACACATGCACTAACATGTTTTTTCACAATTTATCGTGTGGGAGGGGCTACTTACTTTGAAAAGGTCAATATTGATCACACATATTTTCCAACAAAGGAGATAGGCGCCACTACGTCCGTTAATATTTACAGTCTATGGTTTTGAACAAGCATCTGCAAACTTGGAATATCAGGCTCCTGTCTGGGTCTTACCATGTGTTAGTATTAGATAGCAATATGGCCTACGTGCAGGACTCTACAAGGACTCTGATTATTTTGACCATGATGTGACTGTCTCTGTGTGACACGTCTTTCCATGTGTGACGTGACAATGACTATATAAACTGTGTACTGACTCCATTCTGTCTGAGAGAAAGAAACAATGGAAACCACTGGAACTTGAGAGAAACTTAAATAAACTTCCAGAGTTTGGCGCACCACGATCCGTCTCTGTCTGCTTCATCCCTGACACTATATTCTAATGTTTTGTCTCAAGCTTCATTTTTACACATAAATAAACCATTGAATATGACATTTACAGTCTTTATACAGTAACTATACAAACTGAGGAAAACCCTGGGACCTAATACATATGTTCAAAGGGCCGCATCTGGCCCACGGCCCGGGGTTTGCCCACCACTTGTTCAGTAAACTGCATTTAACAAATGTTTCGAGTTTCACCTGTTTCACACATGGATTGTAATTGTAATGTTTTGTCTGGTAATTTTTCTGTCTGTTTATGTTTTGTGATATAGTAGAAACAATCATAATAATAATAATAAATTCAAACAGGAATGTATTCTTACTTGGTTTGTTCTGATGAAACTCTGGCTTAAAGAGGGCGATCTGACCTCTGACCCTGACCACCATCACTGACCTTATTTCTAACCTAATGCTCCTGCTGTCGCCTCCTGATCCAGTGCGAACACACAGCTTTACGTCACGAGTCTAAATCTGTGTGGGGGTCCGCCCGGCCCCTCCGTCCGTCAGTCGCTCGGCCTCAGCTGTCTCTCTTCCGGAACTGGGCAAATATTTGAGAGAGATCTGCTGCTGTCTTGCATTTCTGGTTCTGTCTCCGGGGGCGGCACATTCCTGACCTGAGGGTCGAGAGGTCTGGACAAGCAGGATCCGGGAGTCGCCTCAGAGCAGAAGGAAGAGAAGAAGAGTCTGTGCGGAAAAACAAACAGACTGTAAACGGCTGTGGGGTTGAAGAGAAAGAGTATTTTAAACCTTCCAATCTGACAGCATTAAAATATGTTCAGACTTTTAGTAGTAATAATACGGGTTATGTATCACAAAATGTACATATTTAGCACCGTGAGGCTAGCGTGTTAGCTTGTCAGGCTATTGATTATAATTTTGGTGATAGCGGTTCATAAATTTACAGTGATATACTCAGAATATCTGGCCCTCACAGTCACAATCCATGTTATGACTCTAACATGTTCTGATTGTCTCTGGATGTGACACGTACGCCTTTCTCTGCGTGACATATCTGTGACGTAACAGTGACTACATAAACCATGTCCTGACTTTGTTCTGTCTGAAAAAACTGAAAACCTGAAAGAAACTGAGAATAAACCTCCAGGGAGCTCTGATGCACAACGACGATAGCTCCGTGAGTGCGGGGGGGAAGGGGGCAGAAAGAGCGAGTTTCAAGTGAGTTAGTGCAGCTTTAATATTCCACATTACTTACTCTCCTGCATCCGCGAACAAATATCCCACTGACACCCGTCGTTGTTGCAGAAATGTGTAACGGTATCATGAAATAACAAGTTTTATATCATGAAATAACAAGTTTTATATCGTGAAATAACAAGTTTTATATCGTGAAATAACAAGTTTTATATCATGAAATAACAAGTTTTATATCATGAAATAACAAGTTTTATATCGTGAAATAACAAGTTTTATATCGTGAAATAACAAGTTTTATATCATGAAATAACAAGTTTTATATCATGAAATAACAAGTTTTATATCGTGAAATAACAAGTTTTATATCATGAAATAACAAGTTTTATATCGTGAAATAACAAGTTTTATATCGTGAAATAACAAGTTTTATATCATGAAATAACAAGTTTTATATCGTGAAATAACAAGTTTTATATCATGAAATAACAAGTTTTATATCGTGAAATAACAAGTTTTATATCGTGAAATAACAAGTTTTATATCATGAAATAACAAGTTTTATATCATGAAATAACAAGTTTTATATCGTGAAATAACAAGTTTTATATCGTGAAATAACAAGTTTTATATCATGAAATAACAAGTTTTATATCATGAAATAACAAGTTTTATATCGTGAAATAACAAGTTTTATATCATGAAATAACAAGTTTTATATCGTGAAATAACAAGTTTTATATCATGAAATAACAAGTTTTATATCGTGAAAAAACAAGTTTTATATCGTGAAATAACAAGTTTTATATCGTGAAATAACAAGTTTTATATCATCAAATAACAAGTTTTATATCATGAAATAACAAGTTTTATATAATGAAATAACAAGTTTTATATCGTGAAATAACAAGTTTTATATCGTGAAATAACAAGTTTTATATCATCAAATAACAAGTTTTATATCGTGAAATAACAAGTTTTATATCGTGAAATAACAAGTTTTATATCATCAAATAACAAGTTTTATATCATGAAATAAGTTTTATATCGTGAAATAACAAGTTTTATATCGTGAAATAACAAGTTTTATATCGTGAAATAACAAGTTTTATATCATGAAATAACAAGTTTTATATTATGAAATAACAAGTTTTATATCGTGAAATAACAAGTTTTATATCATGAAATAACAAGTTTTATATCATGAAATAACAAGTTTTATATCGTGAAATAACAAGTTTTATATCGTGAAATAACAAGTTTTATATCGTGAAATAACAAGTTTTATATCATCAAATAACAAGTTTTATATCATGAAATAAGTTTTATATCGTGAAATAACAAGTTTTATATCGTGAAATAACAAGTTTTATATCATGAAATAACAAGTTTTATATTATGAAATAACAAGTTTTATATCGTGAAATAACAAGTTTTATATCATGAAATAACAAGTTTTATATCGTGAAATAACAAGTTTTATATCGTGAAATAACAAGTTTTATATCGTGAAATAAGTTTTATATCATGAAATAACAAGTTTTATATCATGAAATAACAAGTTTTATATCATGAAATAACAAGTTTTATATAATGAAATAACAAGTTTTATATCATGAAATAACAAGTTTTATATCATGAAATAACAAGTTTTATATCATGAAATAACAAGTTTTATATAATGAAATAACAAGTTTTATATCATGAAATAACAAGTTTTATATCATGAAATAACAAGTTTTATATCGTGAAATAACAAGTTTTATGTCGTGAAATAACGTGATCCGGATCTTGTACAAACATGAAATTATAATATCGGCTTAAAGTATCGCGGTCAATCTCCATCTGGACAGTTTAGGGTTACGGTTCAGGAATCCTTCTGTTGAATCAAATTGACTTTTATATGATCCTGATCCTGGCCAGAGCAGAGAGACTGGAATCGAGGAATGCAAATTATTCAAAAATAGAATTTCACTCTGAACCAGAGCAGTGAAAATGGTCAGAACCAAGCAAACTCTGCAGACTTCAACCTGTGGAAGCGGCTGCACCTCCTCTGCTGCTGTGACCCGTTAGCACTTTAGCACTTTATTACTATGGTTACCAACTTATATATCTATGGATGGATGTGTTTCTGCGACTGGACACCTGAATTTCTCCTACAGGGATCAATAAAATATCTGTCTATTTATCTGGCACTCCATCTTAAATATACAACTGTTATTTTAGCTAATAAGTCTAAATTGCGTACTGGGGCCTTAATGACGCACTATAATGACTTTCTCTTTGCAAACAAAACACAGTAAAAACCCCATTCACATACTGTAGCTGAAGTCTTTGCATTTCCCACACATTTAACCCTATCAGCGCCACCTTCTCACCATTGTTTGTGTTGTGCTATTCTTCTTGTTGCCGCCCCGATATTGATTAACATCCAGGCTGGGCCCTTTCATTCTCTTTTTACAAGCAGCTTTTATTTGACAAGGCTAATCTCAAAGCCATACAAAAGACGTGACAATGGGGCCGGCACAGTGGGCTAATTAAGGGCACTTGGGTTAGCATTAGCACTCTCCCTCTCCCTCCCAAGCTAACCTCTCCCGCAAGCTATTAACCCAACAATAGGCCGGAGCTAAAAGAAAGACCCCGAAGGCTGCAGCGAGGGTTGTGTTTCTCTGGACGGAGAATAGCGCTGGACTTAAAGGGTGTCGTATAACTGTCAGTGCGGTGCGGTGGGAGGGCATCTGGGATAAACGCGCTGGAGATAAGGGTGAAGTGCAGCGAGGGGCTTTCATGTTCTCCAGGGACTGTTTACATTCAGGGGGTTATCTGCAGAGCGTTAGCCCGGATTGGAGACGATTTGGCTAGCTGTTATCAGAGCTAGCGTCCGGATGTAAAGAGATGTAAGCTAGCAGTGCAAGTGGAAGAGGCTCGGTGAGGTTAAGTGTGATGTCGTCAGCCTTTTTTTTGCGTTTCAAGGCAAGGCACAGTCCATACGCAAGCTCCCTCTGAAGCTAAGTAGGGAAAGGCCTGGTTAGTACTGTGATGGGAGACCTCTGGGAACACCAGGCGCGCAGTGGGGCGGCTGTAATTTCCCATATAATACACTTTGATGAGAATTATTCTAAAATGTTAAACAAGTTTCAGGTGGTGGTGTGCCGTGTGATTGCTATGGCTCTAAAGGTTTTGGGAACACTGCTCTAGTTAATAGTTAAAAATAG
>OZ035836.1:4334505-4568449 GCA_964034765.1 Knipowitschia caucasica
ACATGCACACTGTCAAACACACACATGCATATATAGACACACACATGCATATATAGACACACACATGCACACTGTCAAACACACACATGCATATACAAACACACACATGCACACTGTCAAACACACACATGCATATATAGACACACACATGCACACTGTCAAACACACACATGCATTTATAGACACACACATGCACACTGTCAAACACACACATGCATACTGTATATAGACACACACATACACACTGTCAAACACACACATGCATATATAGACACACACATGCACACTGTCAAACACACACATGCATATACAAACACACACATGCACACTGTCAAACACACACATGCACACAGTCAAACACACACATGCATATATAGACACACACATGCACATACAACACACAGAAAAACATACAGATGTACTCACACACTCTCAAACACACATATACAGACATACACACATATTCAGACGCACAAACAAACACACACACACATACATACACTGAGACAGACCCATACACTCTCTGACCCTACACCTATCTCCCATTACACTGTGCTGGTAAACTTACACGGTCTATAGCAAAGTATAAATATCATGTTTTTTTGACTTGTGATATTTCTGCTACTTACAATTACATATTTCTAGCCTAAACATGATTATACCGGTCCAAAAGTTTGAGAAGTAAATGTTGCGTGGATCTTCTTGAATGCGGTTCCTCTGCTCCTCCCTGAGAGTCTTAAGGATCTCTGGAATCCTGGAGACAGTAGGAGGCTGGAACAATCCGTCAGACCCAAGCGGATCCATGCTGTTGAAAGCCTTTGCTATTGTTCAGCTGTTGTCATTGAAAACACACTGTACTCTCCTCCTGTCACAGCCCCCCCCCCCCCTGCTGGGCGACCCCCCCTGGGAGCTATACGCCAACACTGCTAAGTAACCGTAGGTATTTCCCAATGTAAGAAAACCAAAAAAACTGGTGGCTATAACTTGAAATACTGATACCTTTGTTGCAATGCTAATGCTAACTGGCTAACTAGCTACCCGGAGATATGGCAAATTTCAAACACGGTAAACATGAAATATATGAAAACCTCAAAACACAACTAGTAACAAGAGCAATGAGTGGGAATGTATCAAGAGTATTTGAAAACCAGTGAATATAACTTGAAATACCGAGAAAAAACACGTTGAAAGGCTAATGCTAACTGGTAGCAAGTTAAGAGTGTTGCTATGGTTACTAGCGATTGCTCTTCTCGACTTCCCTACTCCATGTCAACATTAAAAGATAGTTTAAAGACGCTGTCAATGTTTTTATATAGACGTATATAGTAGTAATAGTAATGGAATTGACCAGATGTCTATAGTATACAAAAATGTTAAACAAATATTTTGGAGCAGCCGTTAAAAATAGACCAATGGGATTTGTTAATTTCCAACGAACCAATGGGATGTGTTTACCCCCTTCACCATCTTCCTGTTTCTCCCGAGTGCACCGGAGTTATCGGATTTTCTAAAACCTAAAATGGCTGAACAGAAAATGCCAGTTCCACGTTTGCTCCACTCTCCCTGTTGTGACAAAGAAAAGAAAATGCTGGATGTTTGGTTTGGTGGAGAGGGAGGGGAGGGGAGGGGGGGAGTGGCTTCCAGTTGGTGCTACGGCTAAGCTAACAACTGCACCTTTAATTCATTATGATTATTTTATTTGTGAACTAACTTTTTATTCAACAATAGACAAAAGAGAGACAAACGTAATGACAACATAACAACATGCAATCAGGAACAAAGAAACAGAAGGTGCTGGAAAGACCGGACATTTGACGAGATCGTCTGAAGTATTAAAAATAACCAGTCCCCGGAACATGCAGCAGAAAAGGACGTTTTTTAACCCACACCTGTTTGACCTGAGACACCGGAGAACTCAGTGATGCTTCACCACCACCGCAGGACTTTTGTTCTTCAGAGATTAATAATACAACAACAAAAAACACTTAGAGCTGGGACTACAGCGCCACCTGCTGCGTGGAGGAGGACCAACACGAGCTGAAATATCTGAGTACTTGGTATTTCTAACTTGGCTATACCTGCAAGTGAAAGCCAGATCCTGCCAGACCGCTGAAGCTAAGCAGGTTAGGGCCTGGTTAGTACTGTGATGGGAGACCTCTGGGAACACCAGGTGCCACAGTGGGGCGGCTGTGGCAGTAAAGTGCTTAGTCCTTGGGCAAGACACTTCCCCCACTTTAGAAGGGGGGGAAGTTGCTTTCAGTTGTATGCACAGATTTTGATAGTTTGGTTATTACAGGTGATTTTAATATTCATGTGGATAATGTTGATGACAGAAATGCAAATAAGCTGAGTTCTGTACTTGAATCCTTTGATCTCACTCAGCACGTAAGTGGCCCCACCCACAGCAGAGGGCACACTCTAGATCTGTCTGACAATGTTTAAAACCAGGTTAAAGACAGTTCTGTTTAGCTGTGCATACAACTGAGGGATTTTATAATTGTATCTTTATTTTTAATGTTCTGTGATTATTTATGATTTTAATGCTTTCTTGTTTTGTTCAGCACTTTGAATTGCCTTGTGTATGAATTGTGCTATATAAATAAACTTGCCTTGCCTTGCCTTGCCTAGAATGAGTCTGGTGTGTGTGTGAATGGTTGGTGATGGTGGTGGTGGCTGATGGCACAGACTGGTTGCCTCGCTTCTGTCAGTGTGCCCCAGGGCAGCTGTGGCTACTGTAGTACAGTAGTTTAACACCACTGTATGGAGTGAAAGAAAACTGACGAATGTGAATCTTTTTTGAGTGTCCTGAAAAGCGCTTTATAAAACCGATGCATTATTATTATTATTATTATTATTATCATACATTAATGTTGTTTGTCCCCACAGAAAGAGTCTCAAAATGTGACATGTTATGTACGAATCAGAAATCAGAGAAGCCTCCCTCTTAACCAAACACAAGACACACACGCCAACACAATAACTTTTAATTTATGTACCTTTCATAAGCATCATTTATTCATTTAATTTGTACCTTTTTGTGAAGAATGAATAAACAACATTTGAAAAAAAAGGACCCAATAAAAATTAGTAGCAGCAGTTTATTACTATTACTGAAACTTTAAGAACTATGTAGTTATATTTGAATGAATGGATGTGTCTATCTATTTATCTCTCTCTCTCTCTCTTTGGTCTCTCCCACTGGTCTCTGGTTTCTCTCTTTGGTCTCTCTCACTGGTCTCTGGTTTCTCCCTTTGGTCTCTCTCACTGGTCTCTGGTTTCTCTCTTTGGTCTCTCTCACTGGTCTCTGGTTTCTCCCTTTGGTCTCTCTCACTGGTCTCTGGTTTCTCTCTTTGGTCTCTCTCACTGGTCTCTGGTTTCTCTCTTTGGTCTCTCTTACTGGTCTCTAGTTTCTCTCTTTGGTCTCTCTCACTGGTCTCTGGTTTCTCTCTTTGGTCTCTCTTACTGGTCTCTGGTCTCTCTCTTTGGTCTCTCCCACTGGTCTCTGGTTTCTCTCTTTGGTCTCTCTCACTGGTCTCTGGTTTCTCTCTTTGGTCTCTCTCACTGGTCTCTGGTCTCTCTCTTTGGTCTCTCCCACTGGTCTCTGGTTTCTCTCTTTGGTCTCTCTCACTGGTCTCTGGTTTCTCTCTTTGGTCTCTCTCACTGGTCTCTGGTTTCTCTCTTTGGTCTCTCTTACTGGTCTCTGGTTTCTCTCTTTGGTCTCTCTCACTGGTCTCTGGTTTCTCTCTTTGGTCTCTCTTACTGGTCTCTCTCACGGTCTCTCTCTGGTCTTCTTTCTCTCTCTCTGGTTTCTCTCTTTGGTCTCTCTCTCTGGTCTTCTCTCTCTCTCTCTCTGGTCTCTTTTTGGTCTCTCTCAGTCTCTCTCTCACTGGTCTTTCTCTCTCTCTCTCTGGTCTCTCTCTCACACTGGTCTTTCTCTCTCTGGTCTTTCTCTCACACTGGTCTCTCTCTGGTCTTCTCTCTCTCTCTCTGGTCTCTCTTTGGTCTTTCTCTCTCTGGTCTCTCTCTCACACTGGTCTTTCTCTCTCTCTTTGGTCTCTCTCTCTCTGGTCTCTCTCTCTCTGGTCTCTCTCTTTCTGGTTTCTCTCCCTCTGGTCTCCCGCCCTTTATGGACCAACGGCTCTATGTGTTTGTTATCATTGCATTTTCCTGTGTTTTTGAACTGTTTTGTTGATTCGCCAACACAGATCAGAGAATCCATCAATCCACACGTCCTTCGAGGCGACAACTGTTGTGGTTTAGGGCTTTACAAAAATAAATACAACTGAATAAACTATCCAAGACCCTTCTCTCTCTCGCCGGTGCAACCCGATGCGGCGTTAGCTTAGCGCATCAGCATATGGAAGGTAGTGCTTTTCTCTCCAACTAATCATCGGCAACCGCCCCGTCCTCACGCCCGGCCGCACCCCAAACACTGCGGACCCGGCGCTGGTGTCGGTCTCCGCCTGTGACCGCGGGGACCTTTTGACCCCCGCGGGATGGACAGGGGGCCCCAAACAAAAACATGGCTCCTTTGTCTGCGAGGGCCCAGGAGGGAGAACATCTGGCGGCCGGAGGAGCAGACGTGGATGGGGGGATTAACGAGAGAGGGGCATCAGTCAGCGGATCCTTTCAGCTGCTGACGCCGAGTGATGCATGATGGGAACCGGCCTGTGTCGCATCCTCGGGGCGAGCGGAGAGGGCTGTGAAAGGTGCAGCTGCTGCCAGGGCTGAGGCCGGCTGGGGAGAGGGGAGAGAGGGAGAGAGAGAGAAGAGAGGGAGAGAGAGTGATAAATGTCAGATGGGAGAGAGAGAGAAAGACGGAGAGGTCAGGGGAGAGAGCGAAAAAGGTCAGAAGGGAGAGAGAGAGGAAGAGGGGAGAGGGTGAGAGAGAGAGCGATAAAGGTCAGATGGGAGAGAGAGAGGAAGAGGAGAGAGGGTGAGAGAGAGAGCGATAAAGGTCAGATGGGAGAGAGAGAGAGAAAGAGAAGAGAGGGAGAGAGAGGAAGAGAGGAGGGGGAGGGATGAGAGGTCAGGGGAGAGAGATAGGTCAAGGGAGAGAGAGCGAAAAAGGACAGGGGGAGAGAGAGAAAGAGGGGATAGGAGAGAAGGGGGAGAGAGAGGGATGAGAGGAGAGGTCAGGGGAAAGAGAGATCGAAAGAGGTTAATGGGAAAGGGGAGAGAGAGAAAGAGGGAAAAGGAAATAGGTCAGAGGAAAGAGGTCAGGGAGAGATGGGAGAGAGGAAGGGGGCAGAGAGAGAGGGTAGAGGAGTAAGCGAGGGGATTGGAGAGAGGTCAGGGGAAAGAGAGAGAGGGGAGAAATTGATCAAAAGAGGTCAGAGGGGAGAGAAGGAGAGAAAGAGAAGAGAGAGAGTGATAAAGGTCAGATGGGAGAGAGAGAGAAAGAGGGAGAAGTCAGGGGAGAAAGGGGAGAGACAGGAAGAGAGAGAGAGAGAGGTCAGGGGAGAGGGGGAGAGCGAAAAAGGTCATGGGGGATAAGAAGAGAGAGAGAGAGAGTGACAAAGGTCAGAGGGAGAGAGGGAGAAGTGAGAGAGGGAGAAATGGGAGAGAGAGGTTGGAGAGAGCAAAAAAGGTCATATGAGAGAGAGAGAGAAAGAGGGGATAGGAGAGAGAGAGAGGAGGGAGAGGGATGAGAGGAGAGGTCAGGGGAGAGAGAGAGAGGGTAGAAAGAGATCGAAAGAGGTCAGAGGGGAGAGAGGGAGAGAAAGAGAAGAGAGAGATTGATAAAGGTCAGTTGGGAGAGAGAGAGAAAGAGGGAGAAGTCAGGGGAGAAACAGGAAGAGAGAGAGAGAAAGAGGGGATAGGAGAAAGGGAGGAGAGGAGAGGTCATGTGATAGAGTGAAAGAGGTCAATGGGAAAGGGGAGAGAGAGGAGAGAGGTCGGGGAGAGATGGGAGAGAGGGAGAGGGTTGGGAGGAGAGGTTAGGGGGAGAGAAAGAGAAGAGAGAAAGCGATAAAGGTCAGAGGGGAGAGAGAGAGAAAGAGAGGATAGGAGAGAGAGAGAGGAAGAGAGGGGGGAGAGGAGAGGTCATGTGATAGAGGGAGAGGGGAGTGAGAGTGAAAGAGGGCAATGGGAAAGGGGAGAGAGAGAAAGAGGGGATCGGAGAGAGGTCAGGGGAGAGAGAGGAGAGAGAGGAAGAGAGGGATGAGAGGAGAGGTCAGGGGAGAGGGGAAAGAGGGGGGGAGCGGAGGAGAGAGAGGTTAGGGGAGAGAGGGGAGAGGACAAAAGGCAAGGGAGAACGGAGAGGAGATGGTGCATATGGACGGAGATTATTTATAGAAAGAGATTGAAGGAGAAATGCAGTAGCACTGAAACATTAAGATCTTCCAAAATTTGACTAATTTGAAGAAAAAAAACACTCCAGAAAATCATTTAACCTTGTGCAAAAGAGCAAGAAAGATCCCTAAGAGTCACTTTTTGACACTTTGGGCTTGGAGCTTATTGAGGGTATAGTCCAGACGTGCCCTCGGCCTGGTTTGCTCGCCACATTACAGATCTATCCCCGAGTATTCAAAGTACGGATGCAAACTATGGCACTATGGTCATGGAGAAACAGACAGACAGACAGACAGACAGACAGACAGATAAACAGACAGACAGATAAACAGACAGACAGACAGACAGACTGATAAACAGACAGACAGATAAACAGACAGATAGACAGACAGACAGATAAACAGACAGACAGATAAACAGACAGACAGAGACCTGTGGATCACTCAGAATGTTCCTCTGCAATATACAGAGGTACAAGTTTATTTAGACAGAGAGACAGACAGAGACAGACAGACAGAGAAAAACAGACAGACAGTCAGAGAAAAACAGACAGATAGACAGAGAAAGACAGACAGAGATAAATAGACTGATAGACATAGAGACAGACAGACAGACAGATAGACAGAGATAGACAGAGAGACAGACAGAGACAGACAGAGAGATAGACAGAGATAAACAGACTGACAGACAGAAACAGAGAAGTGATAATATACAGCGGAGGAGTGAACACCGTCCAATCAGCTTTCGCCACAGTGCCAGTAGCTTTGGCCTTCAGAAATCAAATGATACTGTGGAAAAGTACTGGCTCGTGCATATGTTAGAATGATGAGTTAGAACTTTAACCACAGTTGCTTCAAAGTGTCATAAAATCTCTAAACTACCTTTAAACTTGTATTGATCTGATGAGCTCCTGATATATTTCTGAGAGAACATAAATAAATCTTCAGAGCAGTTGTAATGGAGTCTCTCTCCCACAGTGAGGCAGTGTGATACTGTGAGAGAGTCTGCTGTAAAATTAAACTTCAGTGGATTTTTACATCATATTTCTGCTATTTTTATGTGTGTAAACCATGTGTTAGTTTATTCTACTGCTGCTGTTCAGATTAGTGAGCACCAGGAGACGCTTTCTGACAGAGTATAATAGAAACACATGCAATAGAAAAGTATTTATTAGGTCTTTGGTTTCTTCCCCTGGTTCCCTGATTCTGACACAGTACATCTGCCTCTTGAATCTGTCTGAAATAAAATGGCAGTTAGTCCTGGATAATTCCTTCCTCCATGGTTCAGTCCTGATTGAGTCCTGAAACAGTCCTGGTTCAGTCCTGACACAATCCTGGTTAAGACCTCATTCAGTTTCTTGAATCATGTTGCTCATTTGGATCTCATTCCGCCTCAGACTCCATCCATCCATCCATCCATTTTCTACCCTTTAATCCATTTCTGGGTCAGGGGGGTGGCAGTCAGAGATGCCACCCAAGTCTCATAGCACCAGCCCCTCACTGACCCTCTGCAGGTGGTGAGTCCACAGGAGGACGGCTGCTCTCTGAGTGTGAGCATGGCCTTGATCTTTCAGTGGGAGCTTTGGGCAAAGTGGGGTTAAGTGTCTTGCCCAAGGACACAACGACAGCAGTCATCAGTGGGAGTCGGTGGAGAAGGTGTAGAGGTGGGAAATGAACCCACGACCTTCAGGCCTGAAGGCCCATGCTCTACCAACTGAGCTACTGTCGCCTCAGACTCAGCTCCAATAATTCCACCTCATCTGCAGTACCTTCACACACCTCCAGAGGGCGCTGAACCTCTGCAGTTCCTCCAAACAGGTTTATGGTAACATCACCGTATTTGTATTCATCACTTTAATACAAGTTTGTATTTGCCTAAACTTGAAGCTCATCAAAGATCTCTTTTGTAGCACAGGGAACTTGATCAATTCAGATGCAGCCACATTTGCGCAAAAATTCAAGATGCTAGCTGCCGCATGTTAGCTCGCTCATTTGCGTTCCATCTTTGCTCAGAAAGCACTCTTACCTGTCCTCCATCTTGGCTCAGCAGACTGTCTCACCTGTCCTCCATCTTGGCTCAGAAAGCACTCTTACCTGTCCTCCATCTTGGCTCAGAAGTCTCTCTCACATGTCCTCCATCTTGGCTCAGAAGTCTCTCTCACATGTCCTCCATCTTGGCTCAGAAGTTTCTCTCACATGTCCTCCATCTTGGCTCAGCGGACTCTCTCACATGTCCTCCATCTTGGCTCAGCGGACTCTCTCACATGTTCTCCATCTTGGCTCAGCGGACTCTCTCACATGTCCTCCATCTTGGCTCAGCGGACTCTCTCACATGTCCTCCATCTTGGCTCAGCAGACTCTCTCACATGTCCTCCATCTTGGCTCAGCGGACTCTCTCACATGTCCTCCATCTTGGCTCAGCGGACTCTCTCACATGTCCTCCATCTTGGCTCAGCGGACTTTCTCACATGTCCTCCATCTTGGCTCAGCGGACTCTCTCACATGTCCTCCATCTTGGTTCAGAAATCTCCCTCACCTGTCCTTGCTGACGTGTAGGTGGCGCTATATGTTCCTCTGAAGTAGCTACATTCAGCAGTAAAAGTTGAATTATCTAACTTCTCTTTGACAACTATTTACAACAACACAATCAACCTATAGTTTAAAATTTACACGGTAACTTAATCCGATCACTTGCAATAGACACAAGATGGCAGGCGACAGACCCGGCAGTGTTAACTCTGTGTTGAGTGTTGACTCTCTAGATAAAGACAAGTTTTAAAGAGCTTAGAAAGTCAAATAAATCCAAGGCACTCGTGGTCAATAGTTTAGAGAGTTAAAAAGCCTTTATTTTCTCATGGCTGTAATTTAAAATACGCACCAACGTGTTTCAACCGAGCTTGGCCTTCTTCAGGATGCAACAGACTAGAATCCAAATGCTTTTATTCCCAGATAAACCCGAGCTTCATGTCTCCGAGTTTCTCCTTCAGAACTCCATCCACTCTTTCGCTCTGAGCCACAGTGAGTTTGTTCTTCCAGTCTCCAATGCGTCCTGTAAACCACAAGTTTCAAGAAGAATAGGTTTTTAGTATGTTTTCTTCTGAGTTGGATTCGTGTCTATGTCTATGTCCGATTATTTGCAAAGTTACTGGTTCACTTTCTCTCTCCACAGTCTATGTGGAGAGAGAAAGTCCACTAAAGCTGGACATTCATTTTCTCCAGGGCCACGTTGCAATATTATTATTTAACAATCATGAAGATTTCCAGGGCTGGAATGTGTGTTTGGAAGTTTTGTTCAGAGCCAATTATTACTAATCCATTTTGGGTTCATTAATTAGAGCAGAATAAATGTATAACATGCCATGGTAACACATAAATCAGAAGCCTTGAGTATTGACCTCTGATTCTGATACTAAAATAAAATAAAAACTATACATTTATTATACATAAAAACATACATAATAAAGAAGCAAATATAAGCGGCAACAGAGCGGTTTGAGGTTAACGGTTGGGAAGGGTCGGGGGGCCGCATAGAAATGTGAATCCGGCCGAATGTGGCCCCCGAACCGCACTTTGCCCAGGTCTGACATGGACCGTATACTTGAATTGGACTGACCTCAGTGTGACGTCACCCGTAGTGTTTCAAAACATTAAATAGCTGGAGCCCATTTCCTTATATGGGCATTTGTTAGCTTTATGCCGTAAGCTAACAGTTGGTGTTTTCTGTGGTCACAATCTGCTTGGACCATGAAGAAGAAGAAGAAGATACTCAAAAATATTCAAAACAAGAGCTAAACCAGGACTGATTATGGAGGAAAACACAACTGGGCAGCGGTGGTGGTCGCTAAGACGGTCGCTAAGATGGTTGCTAAGACGGTTGCTAAGACGGTTGTTAAGGTGAGCTGGAGTTTCCCTCACGAATGAAGGCATCTGATTGGTCAATGGTTAATATTTGGATTTACAAAGACAATACATAATTTAAATTCTAGGATCATAGAGAACCCTAAACAACAGATTTTTATAAGCCTAAAAAAGTGACTGAGTTAGAGGAGTTTGCTTTTCAATGTAAGATGTAGAAGACAGAGCGAGTTGGAGCAAAACTTTGTCTATGAGCACTTCCCTACTGGGCTTCATTGAGCCAGAGTGTTAGCTTTGTCCATTTTTTGTACAGTCTGTGGCTCAGACAGATACTGTATGACGTTACCTTTTCGCATAAATTCTCCTGTGGTCTCAAAGCCCGGGATGAACGTGATATAGTTGGCTTTTGAATCCTTCTTCATCGTTTCAAAAGTTGATTTTTGAACAACTTTGTTGATGTCGGCGTCACTGAGAGTTTTACCTAAGAACTCACAGATTTTCACAACAGCCCCTTTCAGGTCCTGTCAAAACAAAAGTGAAATTACATGGTATTACTTATATCGTCGAGCTGGAGGAAGTGTGTGGAGAGGGAAGTCTGGGGGAAGAAAATGGATGGGTTAAAAATTAATAATTAACTACGTTATTTGACTGCAATGACCTTTTTTGCCGCCCTGCCCCACCCATGAGCTACACCTACCTAGCTACCTACATACTTACTTACTTATTTATGACTCATATCTGGTTTTACAAAGATAATTCAAACTAAAACCCTATGATTATAGTCTGTAAACAAGGCCCCGGATATGAGAAAGGGAGATCAGGTTTCGAAGGAAGATTTTGAACTCATTCACCAAAATCAGAGCTACCACCGAATGCTTATTGCAGTCCCTTGGTGATATGCCCACAGGAAGATGGCTGCTCTGTCAGCGACAACACAGCCTTGGTGTTTTGGCGGGGGCTTTGGGGTTAAGTGTCTTGCCCAAGGTCAAAACAACAAAAGACATTAGTGGGAGTAGGTCTTGTGGGGGGATCGAATCCACAACCCTCAGGCCCAAAGGCTAATGCTCTACCAACTGAGCCACTGTCGCCCCGGAAGCTTTTGATACTTGAACCTTTTAAGATGGCATAAAAGAACTCTAGTTTACCACATTCTGGCAACAGGAAGGAGGTTTGGATTTTAGTTTTATAGCAGTTAATCAAACACATGCATAACAATATTGCCCCAAAGACCGTCCTTTCACTGACCCTAAAAGTTACACAATATTATTTAAATATACACATGTTTTTTAAATAATCCAGTGTGTCTATATACATAATCTCTGATCAGTCCTCACCAGTATCATGTCCTCGTAGGTCAGGTAGAGGATGTCGTACTGGTCACCGACCGAGTTCCACTGACGAACGTGATCAAACCAGGACGAAAACCAGAAATTACTTTCCACTGGAAAAACAACATCCCTCTTTGTCACAAAAGAAAGTCAACTTTATCAGTTCATCTCAAGTCACTCACAATTTCCTTCCAAGTACTTGTCCAAGAAGTCCTCAAAGCTGTGGTCGGCGTACACGAAGTTATACGATGAGACCAAGTTGTCCTTTGGATTTCTCCTCACATACACAACCTGGCAACAATGTTACAGGTGAAAAAATATTAGGATTATTCAGAGACAAATCAGAAGTCTGTGCGTACACTGCAAAAACAATGGTACAATGTGAGTTAATAATTGCTGAATAGGTCGTTTTTATCTTAATCTGAGTACATTCTGTGTCTGACAAGACTTGCCAATGGGACGGAGCCATTTAGTCTCATTTCAAGAACAACTGTTTTTTGGATCTTTATGAAAAAAACAGCCGATAAAGTAACTAGTGTTTTTCTTAATCTTTTCTTAAACCCTAATCTCAATGGGACTTACCTGGTTAAATAAAGGTTAAATAGAAAACTAGAAACCGTTGCAATGGCTGAAGCCATTGCGATTGACTGCGGAACAGATCTAATGTGGAATTTAGCTGAAAAATCCTTGAAATCCTTGAAACTGTTAAAATACTTTAAACATCTTTGAAACTCCTGAAGTATTTGAAGCTCCTGATATCCTTTAAACTGTTATCCTTTATACTGGTTTTCATGTAAAAACCCCTATTAAGTTCCATTATACTGGTTTACATGTAAAAACCCCTATTAAGTTGCATTATACTGGTTTACATGTAAAAAACCCTATTAAGTTGCATTATACTGGTTTACATGGAAAAATCCCTATTAAGTTGCATTATACTGGTTTACATGTAAAAAACCCTATTAAGTTGCATTATACTGGTTTACATGGAAAAATCCCTATTAAGTTGCATTATACTGGTTTACATGTAAAAATCCCTATTAAGTTGCATTATACTGGTTTACATGTAAAAACCCCTATTAAGTTCCATTATACTGGTTTACATGTAAAAACCCCTATTAAGTTGCATAATACTGGTTTACATGGAAAAATCCCCATTAAGTTGCATTATACTGGTTTACATGGAAAAATCCCTATTAAGTTGCATTTATACTGGTTTACATGGAAAAATCCCTATTAAGTTGCATAATACTGGTTTACATGGAAAAATCCCTATTAAGTTGCATTGTACTGGTTTACATGGAAAAAACCCTATTAAGTTGCATTATACTGGTTTACATGGAAAAAACCCTATTAAGTTGCATTATACTGGTTTACATGGAAAAATCCCCATTAAGTTGCATTATACTGGTTTACATGGAAAAATCCCTATTAAGTTGCATTGTACTGGTTTACATGGAAAAATCCCTATTAAGTTGCATTGTACTGGTTTACATGGAAAAAACCCTATTAAGTTGCATTATACTGGTTTACATGGAAAAAACCCCTATTAAGTTGCATTATACTGGTTTACATGAAAAAACCCTATTAAGTTGCATTATACTGGTTTACATGAAAAAACCCTATTAAGTTGCATTATACTGGTTTACATGGAAAAATCCCTATTAAGTTGCATTATACTGGTTTACATGGAAAAATCCCTATTAGGTTGCATGATTACACTGAAGTCCTTGAAACTGCTGAAGTCCTTGAAACTGCTGAAGTCCTTGAAACTGCTGAAGTCCTTGAAACTGTTGAAGTCCTTGAAACTCTTGAAATCTTGAAACTGCTGAAATCCTTGAAACTGTTGAATCCTTGAAACTGTTGAATCATTGAAACTGTAGAAATGTCTGAAAGAGCTGAAGTCCTATTAAAATGCATGGGCCTATTAAAATGCATTGCAGAATTCTCAATGCAGATTTTTGTCCGATTGCGGAAAAACCGGAAATCGCTGAAGTCCCAAAAGTAATAGCAATAATCTCCCAAACATGTGGAACGTTTTGATGTATAACTTGTGGAAATTGTTGAAAATGTGAAAGCTGTGAAACGTGTCAAAAAAAATGACGGAATAAAGAAATACAAAACCAATGGTTGACTGCGGAAGGTTCCGCAGTCAATCAATAAAAAAACATTGAACTGATTTGAATAGTGACTAGTGAATTATTATTGAACCTTGACTCTTTTGTGCGTCACTCCTGGAGGCATGGTGGTGGGCAGCAGGTGGCAGGTGAACAGGCGAGGAGAGGCCCGCGTGGAGTGGTCAAACTGGTTCTGCTTGAGCTCCAGCCAGGGCATCTGAGCTTTGTTGTTAGGACCATCCTCCAGCTCCCCACAGAGTTTATAGATGGAGATGATGATCTGCTGGGTCCAGATGGTTCCTGCGTAGAGCCAAAGCACTCACAACAGAGGACACACCATAGAGCAGGAGGTCCCACTCTGTCTGGTTCAAGGGCTGAATTAAATTAGTACTAGCTGGTCAGGGGTCGAAACAATAAATGTTGGTCCCATTGGAAAGTTAGGTATGACAAGTTTATTTGTATTGCACAGCTCATACACAAGGCAACTCAAACCATAAACATGTAAAAAAAAAGCTAGTACTGCTTAATTTAATTTTTTCTTTTTTAAAAACACCTACCAAGCATTAAACATAAGGAAACATGATTGAACTTAATACATAAAAACTATGTGGTTCTCCCAGGACAGCCAAAAAACCCCTTATTTTTTTTTTACCAGATTCATACATTTTGACTGAATAAAAGATCTCATCATAAACTGTTCGTCTGCCTATGCGGACATATCCCAAAAGCCAAGTCCTATGACCATCTCTACTCCTCAGAACTTTCTAAATCATCATAATCCAAACGCTACTAACCGGATTTTGGAAAAGTCACCAAAAACACGTCGTCATCTCGAATGTGAAAGTTCTGCAGAGACGCGATGTGTTCAGGGGTCGTCAGTAAACTGAGGTTTTCCATCGACATCATCAAACGTTTGCAGAGAGAGTGAAGTCCGTCTGTGTGATAAAACCACTCAGACTCAAAGGCTTTGAGTTTAGCCTTTGATTTCAGAACGTTACTATGTTACTGCCTCGACCACTTGATACGGAATGTGTCAGTAACACTTAAGCCGTTACTCAGAGAACGGCTTAGTCCCCAAAACATTTTTAGATATTTTTTTTTACATTTAGTCACTTTTAAAACTGGTGAATATTATTTGAAATACAGAAGAAAAACTGTTTGTTAAAGGCTTATTGGTAACTGCTGCTGTATGTAAGGCAACTTACATACAGCATTATTTATTTTAAAGCTATCTTGTTTTGTTCAGCACTTTGAGTTTCCTTGTCTATGAAGTGTGTCCTTAAACTCTCAGTTGTACAGGGATTATTCAAAGGTTGCATCATCTGTACTTCAGTTTGCAGGTTTTCCAACTTGTGATTTCTGCTCTAGACTAAAAGCAAAATCGAACAGCCTTCTCAGTGAATATAAGCTTTGCCCTGAAGGAGGCGCTGTTTCCCTATGACCCTTGAATGTGTTTCATATAAATATTACTTTTGTGTGAATGCAACTCTCCTCCACTTAAATTTACTTCCAAAATCTACAGTGTTTATCTAAACCCAGAGTTATGATCTGTTATTGGTGAATGAAAAGCTGCTGTTGTGATTTAAGGCTGTACATTGTAATAAATGGGTGTCGTCCTGTATTCTCACCCGTGTCATTTGCTCGTAGGTCAGATGGAAGATGTCGATCTTCTCACTGGACGTGTGCCACTGACGGATGGGATCGAACCACGTCAAAGCTCCGACTGAGAATAGGAAAAAGTCCATTTAACCCCGTAGAACCCAGACATGAAAATATTTGTTGAAAGAAAACATCATTCATTGACCACATTTTGCAATGAAGCCTATTTGCGTCTTTGGGTTCTGGTTACACCATTTAGTTAATGCATTAAACCAAAAAGTCGTATTTTTTTTTGCCATAACCCGAGTGTCCGAGACACGCGGCCGAAGGTCAAAATATACAACAACAAAGTGGATCATGGACCTCCGGCCTCAGGTCCTGTGCCCTCTGTTATTCCACACATATCCACTCCCCTTTATAAACTCTTTCACCACCATATCCTATCCCATCATACCCCCCCATCCCCCTTCACTTAACTACCTTTTTTACTAAAAACCCCCCACCCCACACCCTATACCATTCCCAAACCATCCCCCCCAACTAACCAATATTTATATTTACCACCTTATTTCATTAAACTACTCCTATTTCCCCTCATTTCCCCCCCTTCCCACCCCTCCCCCCCTCCACCCCCCCCCCCTTCATTCCACTCTTTATTTTCACCCCTTTTATTTTACATTCATATCCCCCATACCACCACATCCCAAATAAACACCTACAACACCCATCACATCCACCTCATCCTAATATACTACCCCACCCATTCCATTACCCCCCATAAATTTTCCATTTTCTTTCCTCCTTTCCTACCATCCTACTCCCACCTCTACCTATATTACTAAATTTAACCACCGACCCAAATCCCCCCCCATCCCACCACACTCCTCAACACCCACACCATTCCAAACATATCCATTAAAAAAAAAATTATATTATATACCACCAAAATACCTCACCCTCATAAATACCAAACCATCCCCTAATTTCACCATCAAAATATTACATACCCATCCACACACACCCCCCAAACTCCTAACCATTCCATCCCATTCTTCTTATCATTTCCATTACCATAACATTACCCTAATTAAGATACCATAAATTTCCCTACTTATAATCTACCCCTACCATTACCCTACCTATAACATATTACATTACATACCATTGAACATTATATAACCTTACATTAACATTATATAACATAACATTCCCTACGCTTACCCCTACCCTTATCTACGCTAACCTTCTCTTACCTACTACATTAACCTAATCTAACCATAACCTTAACAGATATAACAGAAACCTTTTAACATTATCTAACCTTACCATACTCTACCATTCCATTAACCTACCTCATAACATAATATAACTTACATCTATAATACATACACATTACCCTTACGCTAACCTACATTAAATAACATGTCAGACCGTGTACTTAACGAGTACTTATATTACAGTCCTTAACCCTATACTATACATAATCTGACCATAACAGTTCACTTACCTTAACATAAACATTATCCCTAGGTACAACCCCTTTCCCCACCACTCCTGCCCGGGCATCGGAGATTGTTTGTATGTTGTTTATGTCGAATACACTATAGCTCACCACCCCCCCCCTTCCACTTACAGTATTATTCTTCCCTCTTCCGACCCTCGACCCCTCTCCAAAATTGACATAATAATCATGCATGAGGTCCAGATGTTCCCTAGATGCATCATTGTACGATGTCCCTTCCCCCAAACACACCCACAAATAAAATACAATAAATGAATTAATAAAAATCATCCTCCCCTTACCCCCCTACCCCCCTTCCAAACCCATTACCTCCCAAAAAAAACCTCACAAAACCACCCCACTTAAATTACATCCTCTCTCTCCTCCCCCACCACCCCCACCCCTAAATACTATTATTTCTCCCACCTCCTCCCCCCTTCTTCCCCCCACTTTTCCCCCTACCCCCACCCCCTCCTTCATACCTTCCCATACCACCCATTTCAACTACCCCTCAATCCCCAATCATCTCCTTATATCTTTCACCCCCCACCTCCCCATATCTCCCCAATAAACTACCTTAACCACCCCTCCCCCCCCCCTCCACCACAACCCCTCACCCCACCAACAGCAATAATCTCTAATTTCAAATCCCAATACCTTCTCCTCTATAAACACCAAAACCCTTCCTCCATAAACTCAAAACTCATCATCCACATAAAATCATACTCCCCATAAAACTACCATCACATTTCCCATCTAATCTTCCCTACCCCATATCCAAACCTTACCCATCCCTTCTTCCCTACCCATATCACTCCTATAAAGCCCTTCTTCCATTACCCTTATACCAACTCTATCCCCTCCTTCTCTTTTATTCAATACCCAAATTATCCCTTTTCAATTTCTCACAAAAAACCTACACAACACATCTCCACCTATTCTCTACCATAGTACCCTGCCAATATCTTACAACCAACAGTAAATTACCCTCACTAGCATCCCTGTCCTAAAATCTCCACCAATCATCATTAAATACACCCCCTTTTAAATTATATATCCCCATCTCTCTCCTCTAAAACTAATAAATCATACATCATTCACATTTTACTACCATTCACCATTACTTACATATCACCTTTTACTTTACATCAAACCCAAACACCTCAACAAATTCATAACAAATACCTACCAAATATATTCCCCCACAAACATTCCCAAACACTCACAAACCACACACACTCCCCTACCATAGCTTTATATTCTTATTAACTTCCACAACATCACTACACAAAATCACCAAACAAACAACACAAAAAATATTCCCAGACCCAATTCCATATAGCTTAAATTTCACATAATTTCTCATTCCCAACTATAATGTAACATCCTACAACACCCACAACCTAAAACCCATTAATACATTCAATAAAATATATAAAAAAAATAACCATAGATTACAAACAATACAATAAAATAATTCACAACTTACCCACAAGTACACCCACACCCAACCTGCTACAACAATTCATTTTAACTTTCCATTCTCCCTCCTCATACTCTGACCTTTATTTAAACATACTTCTACTAATCTTTATCACCACTGACTACATTATTCACTTTCACTATTACGCTAATTATCTTAATCCTATTATTTATTAATACCATACTTCTTACAATACGTTTCTTCCATACTGCTTCAATCCCTTATTCTTATATTTATAATGCTACTCTTAACCCCATACCTAACTCTCTATTAGTATTTTTTCCCTCCTAATCACATTAACCACTCCCAACATCGAATATCTCATGTCCATATTCATTAATAATATAAACTGGTCGTTATCATAATAAAGTGGTTTACATCCACCTAACGTGTGCTTTTTTAATGAAATATGGTGGGTGGGTCTGAAGAAAGTGGGCGAGTCTGAAGGAAAGTGGGCGGGTCTGAAAGAAAGCAATTTGGGCGGGTCTGAAGGTAAATGGACGGGTCTGAAGGTAAGTGGGCGGGTCTGAAAGAAAGTGGGCGAGTCTGAAGGTAAATGGGCGGGTCTGAAGGTAAATGGACGGGTCTGAAGGTAAATGGACGGGTCTGAAGGTAAGTGGGTGGGTCTGAAAGAAAGTGGGCGAGTCTGAAGGAAAGTGGGCGGGTCTGAAAGAAAGTGGGCGGGTCTGAAGGTAAGTGGGCGGGTCTGAAAGAAAGTGGGCGAGTCTGAAGGAAAGTGGGTGGGTCTGAAAGAAAGTGGGCGAGTCTGAAGGAAAGTGGGCGGGTCTGAAAGAAAGTGGGCGAGTCTGAAGGAAAGTGGGCGGGTCTGAAAGAAAGTGGGCGGGTCTGAAGGAAAGTGGGCGGGTCTGAAAGAAAGTGGGCGAGTCTGAAGGAAAGTGGGTGGGTCTGAAAGAAAGTGGGCGAGTCTGAAGGAAAGTGGGTGGGTCTGAAAGAAAGTGGACGGGTCTGAAGGTAAATGGGCGGGTCTGAAGGTAAATGGACGGGTCTGAAGGTAAATGGACGGGTCTGAAGGTAAATGGACGGGTCTGAAGGTAAGTGGACGGGTCTGAAGGTAAATGGACGGGTCTGAAGGTAAGTGGGCGGGTCTGAAGGTAAGTGGGCGGGTCTGAAGGAAAGTGGGCGGGTTTGAAGGTAAATGGACGGGTCTGAAGGAAAGTGGGCGTGTCTGAAAGAAAGTGGGCGAGTCTGAAGGAAAGTGGGCGGGTCTGAAAGAAAGTGGACGGGTCTGAAGGTAAATGGGCGGGTCTGAAGGTAAATGGGCGGGTCTGAAGGTAAGTGGGCGGGTCTGAAGGTAAGTGGGCGGGTCTGAAGGTAAGTGGGCGGGCCAACTTCTGCCAGAAGAAAAATCAATATATAATATCCAATAATGCCTGGCAGAAACACATAATGACCTCACTGATGTCCTCCTCTGTTTGACAGCTTTTAGTGGATAGTATGGACTGTGAGAGGCGCTAACTAAGTATAAATGAGGCATCAATATTTCTTCACAATGTTGTAGTGTTTGGAGACTTTAAAGACATCTGTAACGGAGATCCACGGTTTGGGATCAATTTTTATCTTGTTCAACCAAATAAGGAATTGTCTCAGTGTCAATGGGTGAATTATTTAATTATTATTATGATCATATTATTGTGGCATTTATGTAGATTTGTCTGTGGAGTCAGTAGTCTCTCTATAGAATATTTATTAAAATACAAAAAACAAGGCACTCTTGTTAGATCGATAGACAGACAGAAAGATACTTCATGGATCCCTGCAGGAGAAATCCCCTCACAGCAGCAGAGAGCTGCTTGGTTCGGACCATTTTCTCTGCTCTGGTCCAAAATAAAAAGCTGAATGCTTTGTTAGCATTTGTCCAAAAATTGCCTTCTTCCAGTGGAATTCTGCTTGATTGGTTTGGTTTGGACCATGAATCCTCTCTGCTCTGATCTGGACCAGTGCAAAACTATGAACACTGTACCGCACTAACATTCACAGGTAGAAGAAAAGCAAACATTTATGGAATTTTTGGAATATTATGGCATATAGATATAACAGAGCCCCAAAGTGTTTGAGCTAACAGTCTATTGAGACATACTTCAAATAATAAAAGTCTTCAGTGGATTTTTACATTATGTTACTGCTAATGTTGTGTAATTCATGTGTTAGCATATTCTATCGGTGCTATGCCTTTAAGAGTCTACACTGCTGTTCAGGTTAGTGAGCACCAGGGGGCGCTGACAGGCAGACACAGAGTATAACAGAAACACATGCAGTAGTAAAAGTATTTATTATGTGTTTGGATTCCTCCCCTGGTCTCCGACTCTGACATAGAATATCTGCCTCTTGAACCTGCCTGAAAGAGAACTGCAGTTAGACCTGGTTTAGACCTGGCTCAGACCAAGCTGGTTCAGTCTGGTTCAGTCCTGGTCCAGACCTGATTCAGTCCTGGTTCAGACCTGGTCCAGTCCTGGTTCAGTCCTGGTTCAGTCCTGGTTCAGTTCTGGTCCAGTCCTGGTTCATTCGTCCTGGTCCAGTCCTGGTCCATTCCTGGTTCAGTCCTGGTTCATTCCTGGTCCATTCCTGGTTCATTCCTGATTCAGTCCCGGTTCAGTCCTGGTCCAGACCTGGTTCAGTCCTGGTCGGCGTCTCTTGGATCATGATTCTCAGTTGGATCTCCTTCCGCATTAGATTCAGCTCCAGTAATTCCAGCTCATCTGCAGTACCTTCATACACCTCAAGGGGGCGCTGAGCCTCTGCAGTTCCTCCAAACCCCTCCAGGGGGAAGTAATGATCCGTTACTTCTGTTTGAGAAAAAGAAAAGAAAGAAAAGATCCAATCTTCAGGTTTATTGTAAAACATCACAAGTTTGTATTTGCTTAAACTTGGAGCTCATTAAAGAGCTCTGTAGAAGAACAAGGAAAGACATGGATGTGTACCCGAGCCCTGGTGATCCAACATGGCGCCCTATTCAAATGAAATTGTGCATGTCCTCCATCGTGGCTCAGAAGGCTCTTACCTGTCCTCCATCTTGGCTCAGAAGTCTCTCTCTCCTGTCCTCCATCTTGGCTCAGAAGGCTCTCTCACCTGTCCTCCATCTTGGCTCAGTAGACTCTCTCACCTGTCCTCCATCTTGGCTCAGAAGGCTCTCTCACCTGTCCTCCATCTTGGCTCAGTAGACTCTCTCTCCTGTCCTCCATCTTGGCTCAGAAGTCTCTCTCTCCTGTCCTCCATCTTGGCTCAGAAGGCTCTCTCACCTGTCCTCCATCTTGGCTCAGAAGTCTCTCACACATCTCCTCCATCTTGGCTCAGAAGGCTCTCTCACCTGTCCTCCATCTTGGCTCAGTAGACTCTCTCACCTGTCCTCCATCTTGGCTCAGAAGTCTCTCTCACCTGTCCTCCATCTTGGCTCAGTAGACTCTCTCACCTGTCCTCCATCTTGGCTCAGAAGTCTCTCTCACATGTCCTCCATCTTGGTTCAGAAGGCTTTTACCTGTCCTCCATCTTGGCTCAGCAGACTCTCACACATCTCCTCCATCTTGGCTCAGAAGACTCTCACACATCTCCTCCATCTTGGCTCAGTAGACTCTCTCACCTGTCCTACATCTTGACCCCACTGTGGCTCTCTCACCTGTCCTCCATCTTGGCTCAGTAGACTCTCTCACCTGTCCTACATCTTGACCCCACTGTGGCTCTCTCACCTGTCCTCCATCTTGGCTCAGAAGGCTCTCTCACCTGTCCTCCATCTTGGCTCAGAAGTCTCTCTCTCCTGTCCTCCATCATGACCCTACTGTGGCTCTCTCACCTGTCCTCCATGGTGGCTCCACTGCGGCTCTGTCTCGGCTGCCGTTTCCGCGCTGTTCCCTTGCTGACATGTAGGTGGTGCTGTATGTTCCTCTGAAGTAGTTCCTCCAGGCTCCTCCCCTGCTCCAGTGTGATTGTGTGGCGGCCATTATCCCTCTCGCTTACGTTACAAGTCAAAGTCGACGCAGACAGAGGTGTTTCCATTCAAACGGTTCCCTTCAGTTCAATAAATGCATAAATCTGTTTCCATGGAGACCAGTTCAGTCAAAATCTCAAGGACTTCACCAAACCGTTGATTTGTTGTTCTGGCTGAACAGAAAATGCCAATTTCACGTTAGCTCCACTCTCCCTGTTGTGACAAAGAAAAGAAAATGCTGGATGTTTGGTTTGGTGAGAGGGAGGGGAGGGGAGGGGGGGAGTGGTTCCATGGATGTATTATATTAACTGGATAGGGTATTACAGCTTGTAGCTGAGTAACTCATGTGCTCGGGGGATTCTCGCGGTACTGCAGACTGAACCAGACTAAATTCACGTGGGCTACCCAGAAATTTTCCCCATAGAACTCAATGTATATTAAAACAGCTCGACCTCAGCTGACAGAGAACCTGACAGAGAACCTGACAGAGAACCTACAGCTTTCATAAAGGTCGGATTTTGTGGGGATTTTAGTGTCCCTTGTCATCCTGAACTTTTTTTCTTCTTAAATCTTTCGGTTTTGTTTAAATCCACACTTTAGTGCCACAAACTCTGCTCGTCTGGCTCTCGCTCTAACTCCCGCTCTGATGAACTGCTCTGATTGGTCAGAGCGCGGCCGAGCCCCTCTGTGCACGTGCGTGAGACCCAGTGTGAGACCCACACACGCGTGTTTGGCGCAATGCATTATGGGAGATCATCCACTGCGCAGAACCGGGAGGACCAGACGATGCCCAAATACAGGCGACTTTCCCATAGATCTTTGAGAGTTTCAGGCAACTTCCGCTAATCTTTCAGCCCCCATGTCGTCACAAAGCGCCACTGAGCACAACCATTCATTTGAATAGGGCGCCATCTTGGATCGCCGGGGCTTGAGTGGTTCCCAGTTGGTGCTACGGCTAAGCTAACAACATCGCTAACTGCACTTTGAAGGCAGTCAGAATGTGCTCAAACATTCGATTTTTGACTAATTTGTCATCACTTTTTGCAGTGTGTTAGATTCCTTGTTGATGACTTCCTGTTACTTACAAATGCAATAAAAAAATAATTCAGATTTATTTTTTATTGGATTGTGACACGACACAGTTTGAGTTTCCTGTTTCTTTAGTCATGAGAAACTGATCTTATCTAAAGACACTTTGACCTGAGCTGTTCCCAGCAGCACCTCCTCCTCACACACCTCCCTGATGCTAGAGAGGTGTGAGTGTGTGTGTTTTTGTGTATGTGTGTGTGTGTTTTAGTGTTTGTGTGTTTATGTGTGTGTGATTTTGTGTGCGCGTGTGTGTGTCTGTCTGTGTGTGTGTTTTTGTGTGCGCGAGAGTGTGAGCGTTTTTTTTGCTTGTGTGTTTTTTGTGTGTGTACTTTGCGTTTTTGTGTGTGTTTGTGTATGTGTGATTTTTGTGCATGTGTGTGTGTCTGTCTGTCTGTGTGTATTGGTGTGTGTGTGTGTGTGTGTGTGTGTGTGTGTTCTCCACAGATTTATGTCCACTGAAACAATACCAAACAGGAGGTCAGGGAAAGACGGAGGTCAGGGGTCAACAGTGGGAGCCGCACCTATTACTGTAATAACACTTTAAACTGGAAGCAATAAAAACGTAGTCATTTTTTGGGTGTAGAAGAAGAAGAGAGAGTTTAAGTTTAATTTACTAACAAAGATTAATTTTAAAGATGGCTGCACCAGATTTAGCACCGGCTACTTCCCCTCTGTGGTCCTTGACAGTACAACCATGTAACTTCTATATTTACAGTTCAAATCAAAAATAATAATAAAAAGTGCATGGTACCAGCAAACATGTTAAAGACGAGATTACGTCAAAATAATAATAATAATAATAAAATCCTCACTGAGAGACGCTGATGGAGCAGTCTGGTTCAGTCTGGTTCAGGGCAGCTTCTCTGTTCTGGTTCAGAGTGAAATTCTGTATGCGGTGTTAGCATTTTTAACCCCAAAAAGCCTCTTGATCTGCTTTGTCGGGACCATCGTCTCTGCTCTGGTCTCGATCAGTGTAAAACCATGAACACTGCAGTAACATTTACAGCAAGTCAAACTCAGGCCCGTGGGCCAAGTGCGGTCCTCAAGACAGTTTTCAGTGGTCCCAAACATGAATTTCAATTATTATTATTAACGTACAGCTCTGATGGTTATGAACGACTATGACATGTTACACGTCCTCATGTTCTCAGGAAAGGAACCACATTAGATTTTTGCCTTGCCTGTTATCTGCCCCGTCTGTCTAAAAGATCTCATTTGTTTTAGCTGTTTAGCTACTTTTGCACTAACGGCTTTGTTATTTTGTGTTTTCGATATTTTCCTTGCTTTTTTCTCATCTGTAAATCACAGGCGTCAAACTCATTCTGGTCCAGGACTGATTTAAAAAGAGGAAAAGTGGATGTGGGGAATAAAAAAGGGACAAAGGTAAAGTGTGATGTTTTCAAATCTGTGAAAATGTAAATACAATGAAAAACGTAAACAAAATATTGATCACAAATTAATGAAAAAAATGGGAATTGGTCGAAGGCTGAAAGAAGGGATTTTATTTTCTTATAACTGTGAACAAAATGTGTTTAGATTTAACCAAAACTGGACCAAATATTGTTTTCTATTTAACTTTTAATGGTAATCATTCATGTATTTGTATTTTTTCTGTATACCATTACGTAACAATTATTTTGAATGTAGTGACCTAAGAAGAAATAAATAAATCAGTCCTGGACCAGAATGAGTTTGACGCCTGTGATTTACAGATGAGAAAAAAGCAAGGAAAATATCGAAAACACAAAATAACGAAGCCGTTAGTGCAAAAGTAGGGTAACAGATGAGATCTTTTAGACAGACGGGGCAGATAACAGGCAAGGCAAGTTTATTTGTGCAGCACAAGTCAAACACAAGGCAACTCAAAGTGGCAAGAGCTCTGGTGTGTGCCGTCTTCTCTCTCTGGTCCTTTTATTATATCAATATTATGTTTTTTATTTTTATTATTATTATTATTTTTTAATGTATTTTACTTTATTTTAATTTGATTTAATTTTTATGTTTTTATTTTACATTTTTATTTTGCTTTATTTTTATTTATTTATTATTATTATTTTTATTTTTATTTAATTTTATTACTATATTTTATTCTCATTTGTATATGTATAAATATTCTCATATTTATACATATACACTCACAAATTTTTTCCTATTTGATTTTTTAAATGATTTTACACTTTTACCATGGATTTGTTTGAATTCGTATTTTATTGTGCAGCACTTTAAAAACAATGCTTACAAAATGTGCTATATAAAAATTTTATTGGTGCACACTGGGGTAGTCTTGCACAGTTTTTCCAATGTGGTTTTACTGCAAATGGCAAATAAATTCTTGAATCTTGAACCAGACAAAAACTCGATCTGAACAACTTGGATGGATCTAAAACTGCTGATATTTTCGCTGACGGTATCAACACAGTAAAGCTAAAGTTTTAATGCTTCTTGCTAGCTTCTCCAAATATAGCATTTGGATCCGCGCCTGACGACCGTGAACCCGATCTTTCACACCGTGTTTAGAAACGCTGTCACCGATACAATGGTCTGTTAATATAACGTCTCCTCTGCTTTGACTCGACCCCAACGCCTGCTCCTGTTTACGCTCTCAAACCCAAAACAAACCACTTCAACACTATCCAACACTATTTATCCTTCTCTTTCATCTCCAGCGCATTTGGCACCGTCGAGATATTATAAATAAAAGAATAAAAAAATAAAAAAAAATCCGGTTTCCTGTGCAGTGGCTCCAGTCAGGAAGCTGCATGGAACTTTTTATTTTTTGGTGCGAATGAGGCGCACTTAAAATGAAGCGTTGGGCAGATAGCGGTAAGGGGGGTAGGATCCACGTCATTCTGGGGGGACTTCAAAGAGACGAGGCCAGGCCGGTGTCGTCACGGCGACGCCTGCTGGGTCCACAGAGGAAGGAGTTGGACACATGCTGGCGGGTTTAGTGCAGGAGGGGTCAAAGGTGTTCTTGTGAAATGTGAAAGACCTGCTGTTGTTGTTGACTTGCCAGCAACAGATCAGAAAATCAAACCGTTTTTGACAACAACAACACAATACCTGTCCATACACGAAAAAGCAGCACATTCAGAACCTGGTTATTGCACGAGATTGTAGCCACTCATGATGTGCTGTTTACTATTGTGTTTTAATGACCTGTGTCTCGCTTCTCAGCAAGAAGGTCCTGGGTTCAAATCCCGGTCGGAACAGGGCATTTCTGAATGGAGTTTGCATGTTCTCCCCTACCACTAAAAACATGTACAAGATTGAATGGTGAATGAATGGATGGTTCCACAACTTAGAAGAATGTTCAGTTGAGAAAGAAAAGAAACAATCTCTGGGAAACTGTCTGTCTTGATTGTCATTAAATAAAAATCCACACAGAAAGGACCTGTCTGGACGTGGAATCAAACCCAGAACCTCCTGCGGAAGCTTGGTCTTACCATGTGTAAACTCTGGTCCATGATCATTGCCTACATGTACGTCTGGTCTTACCATGTGTAAACTCTGGTCCATGATCATTTCCTACATGTACGTCTGGTCTTACCATGTGTAAACTCTGGTCCATGATCATTTCCTACATGTACGTCTGGTCTTACCATGTGTAAACTCTGGTCCATGATCATCTCCTACATGTACATCTGGTCTTACCATGTGTAAACTCTGGTCCATGATCATTTCCTACATGTACGTCTGGTCTTACCATGTGTAAACTCTGGTCCATGATCATTTCCTACATGTACGTCTGGTCTTACCATGTTTAAACTCTGGTCCATGGTCATTTCCTACATGTACGTCTGGGTCTGATCTTAGTGGCTGCAGTTTTCTCGGTTGAATCCCCTCCGACCAATCAGAGACCGGGGGAGGCGGGTGTTGTAGGTCGGTGTCGGTGACGTCAAGAGTTTGTGCTGAAGTTACTGGTTGTAGTTTGTCGGAGAATGCGATAGTAAAATAATCTGTTCTGGTTCAATCCAAATATCAAGAAACTGAAGCCGGAGCAAGAGGAATGTTTAGTAAATGTCATTGAAGCAAAGATGTTGTGGCTCTACTCCCCACGGGCTCCGTTAGTGGCAAAGCAGATGGCTAAAGCTAGGCTACATGCTAAAGCTAGGCTAAATGCTAAATGCCTCAGCACATCCAGACCTTAGTATGAAATGAAATGAGTACAGTGGTGTAGTAAGACCAGGCTATTCTTGCGATAAAGTGCAAGCTCTAACCACCACGCCGCCCAGCTTGTTTGGAGATAGTTTTGTTTTTATACAATTTCAACATAGATTCCAGTCAAAAAGTGTCTTTTCCCCCAGAATGACTCGGACCACCCGCGAGAAACACCACGGTGCGAATGAGGCTTTCATATCCAAACATCTCCCCATCATTCAACTCTTCTGCTGTTCTTGGATTGTTATTGGCTGACTCCTTACTCAACTCGCAGACTTTTGGCCCGTTCCCATTGTCTGATCCCAGCTGTGTCCAGTAACAGGGGGGAGGAGGCCTGTCCCAGAGTTTATTTAAATCCCACCTCGTCCCAACAAACCACATTCCCCTTGGCACCAGCATGGACCACCACCTCCTCAAATACACGCCGTTTTGAACTTCTACGTGATATATTTTCATTTTTCCATCATCGTGGGACTCCAGCCTTCGCCGTCATGTATTCTCGCGTCTCCAAATACAGTCCCGAAGCCCGAAAGCAGAAGACGTACCGCTCGACGAAAGGCAAAAGCTGCGGCTACTACATGCGCATCGTGTTCTTCTTTTCCTCGCTGATCCAGTCCCTCATCATCGTCAGCCTGGTGCTCTTCCTGGTCTACGGGCAGCAGCACGACCCGGCCTCCAACAGCAGTCTGCAGGATTTGGAGACCCGCTTCAGCCAGCTCACCCTGGAGACCCTGAGTTTGAGGGAGCAGCGGCGGAACCTGACCCTCCTGCTCAACGCCACGGTCCAGGACAAGACCCGCAACGAGTGGGACCTGGCGCAGTGCCGGTCCACGGTCAACGTCTCCTACTTTGTCCTGTTCGATCTGAATAAGAAGCTGGTGAGAGAGTGACTAATATATATATATGTAAAAATCTACTTATTATCCTGTCCTGTATGTGGACTTCTTCTACTTCTACCTACACTGCAAAAAATGATATAACAGGAGGTAGAAAATGCTTGAAATTAATGGTTTTTCTCTGTCATTTTATTATTTTGCTTGAACCTGCTGAAACCGTCGACAATCAATGGTTTCCGAAAACACACTTTCCAAAGAAAAAGCTTGGATCGGCCCTCACTAATTAACAGTTAATTAAGTGCTATTTAATGAACTCTAAACCTATACTGCCATAAAGTATAAAACAGTAGATAATAAATGCTTGAATCACGTGGTTTTAACTCAGTCAGAATCAATTATTTCTTCATATTGTATCACTTTTTTTACAGGGTTCAGTCTATTTCAAAAACTTACCATTTCCAGGGACACAGTATTTTTCTGAAACAAGTTAATTTTGCTTTGTCCCATTGGAAAATCTAGTTTTAATGCAACTTTTTTTTAAATCATTTTTAGCAGTGTAACCCAATCCCAAATGGGAAAATGTGAAATAATAGTTAATTATATGTTGAATAAGGCCATAATGAATAAGGCCATAATGAATATAACGTGCTTAAAACCTTGATAAGAAGCTGGTGAGAGAGTGACAAATGTATGTGATTAAAGCTGGGGGACTTACTTAGAAACCACACAAAAATAATGACATTTTTGTTATTTTTTGACTTATTTTGAATTATTATGCAGGTTTTTTCCTGTGCTAAAATTGATCAAATCCGTTCTAACAAGTTCCTCGCTCTCAAAACTGTCAGGCTTTTTCAGACAGAATTTAACACGGCACAGTGTCTGAGTGGATAGCGAGAAGGTCCAGGAACGGGGTCATTCTGAGTGGAGTTTGCATGTTCTCCCCGTGCTTGCGTAGGTTTCCTCCAGGTACTCCGGTTTCTCCTACCACTAAAAACATGCTCACTCGGTTAAATCCTCCAGCTCTGGTCCTGACCGAGCCGACCATCAACATCTGGAGATGGGTTCCCCGGCGCTGTTACTACGGCGACCACTGCTCCTGACGTAAGCCTTAGCGGCATCAGGATGGGTCAAATGCAGAGGATCATTTGCCCTACGGGGATCAATAAAGTGCATCTTTACCTTTAAAAAAATAAAAAAGAGAGGACCAAAGTCACCAATCAGCTCTCAGTATGTAAACGATCACATGTTTTCTAATAAGTATAACACATTATGTCTCGTTTGTTCTATAAATGTTACTTTTGCGACCACATGCAGAGTCTCTCATCTACATAAACAAATAAGTAAACACACAAAGTTGAGAAGATCCTATTTATAACGCCATAAAATGTCTCTGGTGTGTGCTGTCTGTTGTTGGGGGAGTCTTGCACAGTTATTCCAATGTGGTTTTACTGCAAATGTCAAAAAAAAAATCTCAAATAAATTCTTGAATTGAGTTAACGGTAAAAGAACTCGGGTGAGGATTACTAGGATTGTTATTTTCATCACCTTTGTTAGATTATTTTAATGTCAGTGCTGCACTTTGACAACTGTTTCAATAGATTAAGATGAAGAGACCCTTTATTCATGCACAGTGGGGAAATTTCAGTGTTGCATCACAAGTTACAGAACAGTAGGAATGAGGAGTTTGTGCGCCAACTATGGAACAATTATAGGTTTTCTTAACTTTTCTTATAAAAACAGAAGAAGCAAAGAAACATGTGTTCATTTATCATTATTGTTCTCATTTAAATCCTCATTATTTTTGTGATTTTTGTGTCTGGGTTATTCTGTTTTGTTACTTTTCTCAAAGCTTTTGTTTCCTTTTAATTTTTTTGCATTTTTTCTAGTTTAAAAAATCAGTCTTGGTCTTTTTTGGAAGGGTTTGGGATGGAGCATGTATGTTTTGTCCTGTCTGTATACTGTACTGTTTTTTCCCATTACTAAACTAAACTAAACTAAACTGAACTAAACATAAAAATCCTAATCATAGCTCTTCACGTCTGTTCTGGAGAAAGTTGTCGGGTGTTACAGGATTTACTGAAGACAAAGAAGGGAAGTGAGAGTTTGAAGTGTTAAAGCAGATGTCACCTCTCCAAAACACAATCGCAGGAGCTACACAATTACCTCTAGCCCGGTCGTACCACACCATAGTACAGATTACATTTCATACTAAGGTCTGGAGGTGCTCCATTGACTCCGTTTACAGGTGGGAGGGGCTAACTCCTTTTGCAGATTGAAACGATTGGATCTGAGTTTACCGTGACGTATAGAATGAGCCTGAGTGAGTCGTTAGCATTTAACTTTAGCCATCTCATTTGCCGCTAAGGGAACCCGTGGGGTGTAGCACCACAATTTTTTCCAGCGATTACATTTGCTAAACATTCCTCTTGCTCCGGCTTCAGTTTCTTGATAGAACCAGAACAGAATACTTTACTATCGCATTCTTCACCAAACTACAACCCGCCCGTTCGACGCAAACTCTTGACGTCGCCCACATCTAACTACAACACCCGCCTCCCGCGCTCTCTGATTGGTCGGATGGAATTCAACCGATTGTAATCTCAAACACAGGGACCAGACCCAGACGTTACATGCAGGAGATGAGAATTGACCGGAGAGTACGGATGGATAAGGCCAGGCTAAGTTATTTCTAACGGCAGGTCGTACATTTTTTCCAGATTAACATGAACTTGTGCTTTTCTCTTCTACAGCAACAGTGCAATTATGAGCAGAATATGAGACGACCCAACTGCCCAACAGGTGAGATCACTCGACTATTTCAACTATTACCATTCAATTCAATGTATTTTTGTATAGCCCTAAATCACAACAGTGGTCTCTCAGAGGATGATTTGTCAACACAAATCAGAGAATGAAACACAAGAAATTCACTGATTAAAAACAAAACCCATAGAGCCATTGGTTCATAAGGGCCGGATGACCAATGTCCATAAATGTTGATGGATGTCTGTAAATTTTGGTAAATATACTTGAATTTCTAAAGCGTTTTTAAATTCAGTTAAAGCTGGTTCAAGCTAAAGTTTACCTGAACAAAATTGCACAAAATCAGAGAGAGGTTAGTTTAATACATGCGACTCAGGGAAGATGCTCCTGGCTCTGTAGCTGTAACACCTCCAGCTCATTCGCTTGTCACAGGCTTTTTATCAGACGGCAAAAACACATTCACATTATGCTCACATTATGGCCGATAGTGGCTCAGTTGGTAGAGCATTGGCCTTTGAGCCTGAAGGTCGTGGGTTCGAGCTCCCGAAAAGACCTACTTCACAACTCCCACTGATGTCTGCTGTCGTTGTGTCCTTGTGCAAGACGTCTAACTCCACTTTGCCTGAAGCCCCCACTGAAAGATCTCAGCTCCTGGATTCGCCACCTGCAGGAGGATCAGTGAGGGGCTGGTGCTCTGTGTACTGGGTGCAGCTCTGACTGCCACCCCCGACCCAGAAATGGATTAAGGGGAAGAATGGATGGATGGACATTATGCTCACTTCAAAGATTCCATATGGCTCAAATCCTTCTCTTGTCAAGCCCCTGTTTAAACATGTTACCCTAAAAGCTTTTGTTACTCGCAACTTTGCCTACAACCCACAAATTGCACTTACAGCCTAAGCACATTTTATAAACATGGTAACATAACCTGTTGACCTCTTTACAAAGTTACAGGACCTTACTTGATAATATAAGGTCAGAACTATACTATCAAATGCCTGGTACAATGTATTATTGGTAGTAGTATTTTGTGTTTCTTGAGAAACAAGAAACACATTTCTAGTATGGCTCAGTTGGTAGAGCATTGGCCTTTGAGCCTGAAGGTCGAGCCCAACACAAAAACCTTCTCCCCCAACTCCCACTGATGTCTGCTGCGTTGTATCCTTGGGCAAGACACTTAACCCCACTTTCCTTGGAGCCCCCACTGAAAGATAATCCTCCTATGGACTCACCACCTGCAGGAGGATCAGTGAGGGGCTGGTGCTCTGTGACTTGGGGCAGCTCTAACTGACACCGCTCCCGACCCAGAAATTGAAGGGGAAGAAGATGGATGGAAGGATTTCTTTTAGAGACTGATGGCTTTTTCAATATGTTTGTTTTTCAGACATGACAACTCGCATAAACCCCTTCATGATTGGCAACGGTGGCGGCAGCTGCAACTGCGGTATGGAGATGGAAAGCTGCAAAGCTCGGATAGAACTGGAAAAGTCAAACTTCACTCAGATCGCGATGAGGATGCAAATGGAGATGGACCAGATGGCCAAAGAGCGCGACAACATCAACCTGGAGGTTATCCAACTCCGGCGAGACAAGTTTGTGAACGAGAAAGCGATCGAACTCTACCAAATCAAGTGCAAAGATGAGTTCGTCAACTCTTTGAGCGGGATCACCAACGTCTCCAAAGCCTTCCTCACCAAGATCGACTCCTTGTTCTCGAGAGATCCTTCCTTCTGGCTGACGTGCCCCAAACAGATCGAATACCTCCAGCAGATCCGGACCAACTGCACCAACCTCTCGGAAGAAGTGGTGCAGAAGTTCCAGAAGTACTTGGACAGCCTGGGCAGCAAGGTGTCCATGTCGCAGGGGAACATCAGCGTGTTGACGGCGGAGAACATAAGGATGACGCGAGACTACAACCTGTGCAGCCAGAACCGGACGTGGATGACCAGAGAACACAAGCAGAACGTGGAGCTGATCCAGCGGCAGAACGACGTAGACAAAGAGAGGCTGCTGATGGAGAAGAAAAGGCTGAACGGAAACATTGAGGTCCTGGAGAGAAGCATTAAGTTCAAGGATTTGGAACTGGACCATGTCAGGGAGCAGCTCAAGCTCCTCAACCTGTCGTGCATGCCCAGAGTAAGTCCAGGAACGGCCCTCTTCTTCTTTGGGGTTTTGTACAGTTGGTATCCAATTTGTTGCATAACTGTCACCTTTCTTGTATTTAAACTTTCACATTTCCTTTTAATACTAGTCTTGCGGACAGATTCAATGTTTCTTTCAGCTTGAGTGCCTACAAACTTCATCAGGCCCATTCAGGCGTCCCAATTCCCTTAGACTTTGGCTAAGGGAATTGGGACATTGGCTGTTTCTCTACATTGTATTTAGTTGATTTTCAGAAATACATGTTTCATTGTGTCCAATATCTCATTCCAAGTGAGTAAATACAATGTTTTTTTTGCCCCAAAACCTAAACTCTAGGTCCCCTTTAACAGAAGAGCTGTGACTTTAGAAAACATATTTAAGTCTATATCTTCAAAATAAGGATGGTTTTGACATTTTATCCCCGTGGTGAAACAGGCTAACCTATCCCAGGAAATAGAATAAGGAGATAGCATAAATTCTGCAAAAATTGTGGTAGCTCATAAATTTTGCAAAAGTTTCCTTCCATTACCACCCAGAAGTGAGAACTTGTGGTTTTAGACTTTCTTACTAATACTTGAAGATTACACGTTTTTATAGATGCAAACTTGGTTCATATGATTATGTCTAACCAGGGCTTGTTTTACTCTTGCTTTGTTCCAGACTGGAGGTGGTCTGTTCCCCCGACCTGCTAGCCAGCCCGGCTCCACGTGGGGTCTCAACACGGGCTCCTCCAGCTCAGGGTTCCCCAACTCAGGAGGCCAGTCAAACCGCAACAACTTTGGCTCCTCTTCTTCCTCCGGCTCCTCTTCTTCCTCCTCCTCCTCAAGCTCCTCCGGGTCTTTTGGGTCATCCGGAACCAACTCAGGCCTGGGTTCAAGCAACTCTAACTTCAACAAACCATCTTCAACCGGACTGGGATCGTCAAGCCTCGGATCCAGCAGCAGCAGCAGTCTTGGGTCTTCAAACAAGCAGGGATCAAGTAACCAAGGGTCTTCTTTCGGTTCGTTTGGTTCCAGTTCATCGTCAAATACTGGGTCGAACAAGCAAACGTCTTTGTTTGGTTTGTCGAGCAATCCCAGTTCTTCCAGTTCTAGTCAGAATAAGTTTGGTTCCAGTGGAGGAACCGGTGCAAGTTCTTCCAACTCAAATTTCGGGTCGTCAAACTCAAACTCAAATTTTGGGTCGTCAAGCCCCAACTCAAACTCAAATTTTGGATCATCAAACTCAAACTCAAAATTTGGATCGTCAAGCTCAAATTTTGGGTCTTCAAACTCCAACCAAGGATCGTCCAACTCGAATTTTGGGTCTTCAAACTCCAACCAAGGATCGTCCAACTCGAATTTTGGGTCTTCAAACTCCAACCAAGGATTGTCCAGCTCCAATTTTGGGTCTTCAAACGCCAACCAAGGATCGTCTAGCCCCAATCAAGGGTCATCCAACTCCAAATTCGGCTCATCCAGTTCCAATCTCGGCTCTTCCAATTCAAATTTCGGATCTTCAAGTTCCAACACAGGGTCAAACTTCGGTTCATCGAGCAACACAAATCTTGGTTCCAGTTCTAGCTTATCGAAGACAGCCCTGAACTCAAAGCCCTCCACTTCCATATTTGGTTTGTCCAGCTCCTCAAATTCAAATCTGGGTTCTTCCAGCAGCTCCAGCCTCAACAAACTGTCCTCCTCATCAAGTAAAAGCTCTCCCAGTTCGCCAAGCTCCTCTTCTGGGTCCAGCTCAACGGGGCTCAATAAGGCGTTTGCTGGGTGGGGGTGGTTAGCAGGACCTGGCAGTAGCAGCAGCAGCAGCAGTAGCAGCAGTAGCAATAGTAATTCAGATCAAAGTAAACTGGGTAGCAGCAGCAGTAGCAACCAAGGGAGAGGTTCGTCAAGCAGTGGGACCGGATTTGGATCTTTTGGAAGAAGCAACACGTTCTCATTGACTGGACGTAAGTAGAAGTTGAAAATGAGTTGTACAATTTCTGAACGATCATTGCAAACTTTTCTCAGAGGTTAAATATATGTTTTTCTTCCACAGCTATATATAATGAGCACATGCAACGGCTGCAGCGGATCATCAACCAAGAGACAGGGCCAGAGTAAGCTAATATGTCCCTATTTACATTTAATATATATATATCATTATTTTCTCTATACACAACTGTAAGATTCATTATCATTCTTAGTCAGGAGGATTGAAATATGGCTTTTTTTCTATCTGGAAAGAATTAAACAAGAAGGTTCTTGAAGGGTTGATTTGGCTCCAGGTTTTAGTTCCAACTAAGCAGGAACAGACTAGACTCCACCCATGCTTCTGCTTGGTTGGAACGAAAACCTGCAGCCATACTGGTCCTAACTGGAACCAAATTGTCACCCATGTATTTTAATGGTGTGTGAGACAATGAAAAGTGAAATTCATCCCAAGAGAGTCTAGACCAGGGGTGTCAAACCGGTCTTCAAAAGGCTGGTCTGGCCTGAGCACTAGTCTCCACCCCAACAAAAACCGGTTTCTAGAACTGCTTTGACACCCCTGGTCTAGACCCTAGTGGTGGTGGAAGCCAAGGTGATGACTCAATGAAATAAAAAGAAACAACTTTTTTTGTTATAAAAGTCTACACAACCTCCCAATCCATTAGATAAAAGCTTGATAAAAGTATATTTCTTTGTTTTCCACAGAGAGAGACAGGAGCTTTCCAGGACGATGGGCTAACCACTGAACCGGAGAGAAGACATCCAAGCACCTTAGCCCTGGGGCTGTAGTCCAGGTTCAGGTCCAGTGTGGATCCAGGGACAGTCCAGATCAAATCCAGGTCTACTGTTGGAAAAACAATGGCTCTGAGATTTGTTTGAAGTTATGAGACATTGCATTGGTTTTACTTCTTTGTTTGCTTTTGACGTCAGTTTGCTATTTGCCTAATATACCAAATTAAATAGTGATAATACGTTGTCGAACTTTTCTCTCTGTTAAAATGAATCAAACAATTCAAGGAACACACATACAGTACAGACCTTCTCATTCAAAGAGTTGTTTATTTTCAGGATTATGAAAATGGTAGATTCACACTGAAGGCATCAAAACTATGAATGAACTCTAGAACGATGTACGTACTAAAAAGAAAAGTATGAAACAAGTGAAACCATGTATTCTGGTTCTTCAAAGTAGCTCCTTTTGCTCTGATACTGCTTCACTCTTGGCATTCTCTGGATGAGCTTCAAGAGGACTTGAAATGGTCTCCAACAGTCTTGAAGGAGTTCCCATGATGCTTAGCACTTGGCCCCTTCACTCTGTGGTCCAGCCCCAAAACCATCTGGACTGGGTTCAGGTCCAAAAGCATCTGGACTGGGTTCAGGTCCGGTCACTCTCCTTATTGGTCAAACAGCCCTTACACAGCCTGGTGCGGGTCTACAGTCAATAGTCATGAAAAGAACTCAGTGAAGGAGGGAGGGCGTCCAAACTTTTGCTCTGTACTGTATCTGTTTTTATATTGTCCAATTTAATCTATTATAAGACCACATTAGATCAATATCTTGTTGTTGGACTCTCGTTCTTCTTTCAAACCAAGGCTAAAATCTTAATCCAAAAGAGGTTTATAATCCTACGTAAGAAAAATAAAGAATAAATACTATGAAATCTATCTTTTTCTGTAAACAGGAGCACATGAGTTGAATTTCTCTAGTTTATAATTGTACATAACACCTTCAAATATATTGATATCGGTTTTCTCATAAAAAAGAAATGAAAATCTGTGAATTCTGAAATGTGAAATATGTCTAATTCTGTACACACGGCTTCTTTATATAAACTCTCATGAACGTGTCGCTGTAAATATGACTCAGAATCTTTTGTATCGTCATCGGAGAAAACACGCAATTCAGCTTCAACCATCGGTCAGAGTGTGTTGCCTTTTCTGTCACGGTGTGTGTGTGTATTTGTACGGTGTGTGTATTTGTGTGTCATTGTGTACAGATGTGTTCGGTCTAACACATTTGTACTGTAACTGTTAAAGGACATTATTATATATATATGACTACCAACTACAAAGTAAAATATATACTTCTACTACTACTACTACTACTAAAACTAAACTACTACTGCTACTACTACTACTACTACTACTTCTACTACTACTACTACTACTAAAACTAAACTACTACTACTACTACTACTGCTACTACTACTACTACTGCTACTGCTACTACTACTACTACTACTTCTACTACTTCTACTACTACTACTACCACTAAAACTAAACTACTACTGCTACTACTACTACTTCTACTACTTCTACTACCACTAAAACCAAACTACTACTACTACTACTACTACTACTACTACTGCTACTACTACTACTACTACTACTACTGCTACTACTACTACTACTACTACTACTACTACTACTACTGCTACTACTACTACTACTACTACTACTGCTACTACTACTAACTACTACTACTACTACTACTACTACTACTACTGCTACTACTACTACTGCTACTACTACTACTACTGCTACTACTACTACTACTACCTACTACTACTACTACTACTGCTACTACTACTACTACTACTGCTACTACTGCTACTACTACTACTACTGCTACTACTGCTACTACTACTACTACTACTACTACTACTACTACTACTGCTACTACTACTACTACTTCTACTACTACTACCACTAAAACCAAACTACTACTACTACTAAAACTAAACTACTATTACTGCTGTTGCATCTCCTGCTACTACTACTAAGGTCCTGGGTTTGAATCCCGGTCGGACCAGGGCCTTTCTGAGTGGAGTTTGAATGTTCTCCCCGTGTCTGCGTAGGTTTCCTCCGGGTGCTCCGGTTTCCCCTACCACTAAAAACATGTCCAATAGTTCTGGCATGTTCCTCCTGTACTGGCCCCGCTCCCATCTCTGTGTGGAGTGAGAGACAAGTGCCCAAAACAATAATAACAATTGTAAACCGCTTTGAGACTCTGGTCTGTGAAAGGCGGTATATAAATAAAGATTACTTACTTACTACTACTACTACTAATAATAATAATAATAATACTAATAATACTACTACTGCTTCACAACTACTACTGCTTCACAACTACTACTACAACTACTACTACTACTACAGTATCAGCTACAGTAAAACAACTGACTTTACAGGTAGATTCAGATGCTTGTGGAAGTGTCAGTCAGTAGTTAGCTAGATATTGAATAAGTCCATGTCGAAAACAGACTAATAAGTGCTTAATAAATACCAAATCAGAGCTAATTAACATAAATTATACACTCAATCATACACACTGAGGGTAAAACTAAAGCGTGACCGAACCTTCTCATTTCATAATTCCAAAAAGAGTCTGTGATCGATGGATTTTCTTGTATACTTTCTCCGACAGCTCCCATTGTTTAGTCTCTGCTCGTCTGAATAAAACCGCTTCTGACATATCGTTCTGTTTATGGCCTTGTTTATCCGAGCGTGCGTCACCTATTGTGCGGCTAATAGGCCCCTGGATGGCCCTCGGGAGGTTTGGCTGCCCGTGTTTATGTCTGCACGCGGCCAGAGAGGATGCTGGGTATACAGACCGGCCCCGGGACACAATGTACGGAGCCCTTAAGAGCAGCTGGGGCCGGATATCCACGGGGCCAGAGACACATGCGGACACTGGGAGCCTGCTGTTTACGGATCACAGCACAGTGACACTCAGGGGCCGGTGTAAACAGACACAGATACTGCAGCGATACATGGGTTGGATAAGGACACAGAGGGGGCATGAAGCAGGCAGGGGAAGTTATTTTGAATAGCACAGTTCATACACAAGGCAACTCAAAGTGCCGAACAAAACAAACTGGAGCAATATATAAGATTTTCCTGTCGAGTCATCTTTAAAGGGCCCTAATCTGTCAAAAGGCGTTAATAAAACATACTGTATTCTTCTTTAACTGATAACAGTAGTTCAGAGATATTTGAATTTCTAAATTATTTTTCCAGCCTCTAAATCTTTTTATTTTTTTAATTTCAATGTCCCGCCCTCCACCGTTTCACCAATCAGAAAGTCTGTGATCCGGGCGCCAGAACTCACCGCGTGGAGCTAATCTCACTGGTAAAGTACCATGTGGCGCAGAACTAAAAAAGGTCTTGTTATGATTCTCAAATCATTAACGACAAAACAAGGAATAAAACCAGGATTTCTATCTTTGTGAAAAAGGTGTTGGTTATAGATTTGTTGTTGACAAAACTCTTGTCTATTCAGCTGTTATGGTCCCAGCTGGATTCGTCTGCATATCTGGCAACCTGAGTCAGGGAGAGTGGGAGAGGCTGCAGTACCACTTTTGGCCACAGTTTTACATATTGCAAATTTAAAATCCCTCAGTTGTTGCAGCGAAACAGAACTGTTTTTAACCTGGATTTGAAAATTGTCTGAGAAGAAGCCTGTCTCACATTATCAGGAAGACTGTTCTAGATTTTAGCTGCATGAATCTGAAATGCTGCCTCCACATGTTTAGTCCTGACTCTGGGACCAGCAGGAGGCCAGTCCCTGTGCTCCTCAGAGTCCCAGCAGGAGGCCAGTCCCTGTGCTCCTCAGAGTCCCAGCAGGAGGCCAGTCCCTGTGCTCCTCAGAGTCCCAGCAGGAGGCCAGTCCCTGTGCTCCTCAGAGTCCCAGCAGGAGGCCAGTCCCTGTGCTCCTCAGAGTCGCAGCAGGAGGGCAGTCCCTGTGCTCCTCTGAGTCCCAGCAGGAGGCCAGTCCCTGTGCTCCTCTGAGTCCCAGCAGGAGGCCAGTCCCTGTGCTCCTCTGAGTCCCAGCAGGAGGCCAGTCCCTGTGCTCCTCTGAGTCTCAGCAGGAGGCCAGTCCCTGTGCACCTCTCTGTGCACAGGGACTGGCCTCTGTGCTCTATAAATAAAATTTACTTACTTACTTACTTACCTCAGAGTCCCAGCAGGAGAGATGCCATGGACCAACAGCTCCTATTTGTTTGTCATTTTTTGTGGTCTAACTGTTGTGATTCTCTGATCTATTGTTGAAGAATCTAAATGACTGCTTTTGAGACTCAGAACAGTTTAAACTTGAATATAGTTGAATGTTTTTTTACAAACACATCTCTGACTGTTTTTCTCTGAAGTGAAACCTGGAACTGGACTTGATGCATGAATGTGTTTGTCGCCATTTCCTCAGAGCTGAGCCAACGACATCTGGGAAGAGGCGCTTTCAAAAACACCTCCTTTACATCACACTTATGTTTTGCCCAAAGTACAAGCACTTTATTGAGTCTCGCTGCAGGACGGTCACAAGACAATGGACTGAGCTTAACCAGAAAGACCAACAAGAAGACAATCCCAAAACGTATTCAGAGACACAACTGCAGAAATGTCTGTCCGGGATTTGTCGAGGCGTATTTGAAATTTTAGTGCTTTGAGATTTAGAGTCTGCCATTTTTAGTGCCTGAAGTTTCACCTGGAGATCAGAATTTAAAGCAAGGGTCTCAAAATCTCTGGGGGCCACATGAGTCTGAGGGCCCACATGTTTTTCCAGTGTTTGTGTGTGTGTAAAACATATATACAAAAGCAAACAGATCTATGCTCACGCAGCGATAGAGTCAATCCACTAAAACTGCTCACGCTACTTCCCTTTGCACACGCAGTTTATCGCCTGGATTAATATGGTAAACCACTACGTTTCAAACTGTGTATTTTCTCATTCTTTAACATTAACAGAAGACCCCGCTCCCATCTCTGTGTGGAGTGAGAGACAAGTACCCAAAAATAATAATTGTAAACCGCTTTGTGAAACGTGGTCTGTGAAAGGCGCTATATAAATAAAGATTACTTACTTACTTAGTTAGAAGAGAAAGTAAACATTTGGTCTCTCTCTGGTCTCTCTCGGGTCTCTCTCTGGTCTCTCTCTGGTCTCTCTCGGATCTCTCTCTGGTCTCTCTCGGGTCTCTCTCTGGTCTCTCTCTGGTCTCTCTCTGGTCTCTGGAAGCTCTCTGGTCTCTCTCTGGTCTCTCTCTGGTCTCTGGAAGCTCTCTGGTCTCTCTCAGGCCTTTCTCTGGTCTCTCTCTGGTCTTTCTCTGGTCTTTCACTGGTCTCTCTCAGGCCTCTCTCTGGTCTCTCTCTGGTCTTTCTCTGGTCTTTCTCTGGTCTCTCTCTGGTCTCTCCCTGGTCTCTCTCAGGCCTCTTTCTGGTCTCTCTCTCAGGTCTCTCTCTCAGGCCTCTCTCTGGTCTCTCTCTCTCTTCTTTTACATTAACAATTGAGAAAGTAAAGGTTGGTCTGGGGTCCGTGTGTTTGAGACCCCAGCTTTGAAGGATTCACGTGTTCAGTGGCATAAGCGTGAAGAAGAGGGGTGAGGAAGAGGAGTGAGGATTTCAACACAGCATCAGTTAAAGAGGACACAGATCCATCGCCAAAAACCAAAGCCAGTCGTGGTCCAGAGGAAATCCTGGTCCTGCTCTGTCCCAGACGCAGATGTGAAAGTCACTGTCCATGTGCCACTGCTTCCTGCCATCTCCACTTCCTGTTTCGAAGATCCCAGCCGTCCAATAAAAACTCAGGTACTCCTCCCTCCTTTGAACATCACACACTGCTGTTGTTGTATCTCCAGGCAAGACACTTCCTTTATAATCTGAAAAGTAGAAAGAAAAAAGGAGATTTCAAACCCTCTCAGAAATACAGGAGCAGATCTGGAGACGCAGAAGGGAAGCACACACGTAAACACCACATCCAAGTGTTCTGCAACATGTTTGGTTCAATATGGTTTTGTATTTTCACAGGGACAGTGAACGTTAAACAAAAGCCAAAAGGAGAGATCCATAGAATCAGGGTGTTGCAGGAGTTCTGATTTATAACTTTAAAAGGACTCCTTTAAGTCAGCTGGAGCCATTTTGTTTTGTATTCTAACCTCCTACCACTGGTTGGCGCCACCTTTCTATAGTGTATTCCCTATTTACTGTAATGATGGCAGTGATTACACACAGTGAGATAGAGTTCATAGAGTGTGAGATCTGTGAACTCGGCTGAATATGGAAATAAATCATTGTGGAGAGTATAGAGCTGGTCCAGTCTCCACGACCAGGACGAAAACCGTCTGCTCCTCCTGAATCTGAGATTCAATCATCGGGAGGCTGAGGAGGCTGACCCATAATTGGAACACACCCTCCGGTCCCCCTTCTTGTAGAGCGGGACCACCACCCCGGTCTTCCACTCCATTGGCACCGCCCCCGAGCGCCACGCAATGTTCAGAGACGTGTCAGAGACAGTCCTCCAACATCCAGAGACTTTAGAGTCAGGGCGGATCTCATACTTTCCCGGAGCCTTGCCACCGACGAGGCTGCCAACCACCTTGGTGACCTCTGGGAGATGGAAGTATCCGCCCCAACATCCTCAGCCTCTGCCTCCGGGGCGGGGGATTGAGGAGAACCTCGATTACAAACCAAATACAATACAATACAATACAATACAATTTATTCTTGTATAGCCCTAGGTCACAACAGAAGTCATCTCAGAGGACTTAACAAAACCATTGAAATCACCAACACAGGTCAGAGAATCAACAGTTAAAACACATGAAGAATATAAAGCACACACAGAAGAAAATGTCCATACATGTTGTAGAATGCTAAAGTGTCCTGATCATCACCAATCCTTTCTGTTGGACACTAACTGTCCAACAAGACCCTCCTGCATCGACAAGGAAAAACTCTTAAAAAACCCAGTGGGAAAACGTGAGAAACCTTGGGGAGAACTAGGGAAACCCACAGGGAGGGAGACCCATATGAGAAAGGGATCCGCTCCTCCGGACGGACAGGCTAATGATCTAGGACCTAAGCTAGCTACAGAACGTGGACCAGTGGACGCTGAACGTGGACAGGTCCGGTGCAGGACCGAAGCACTCCCAGGCGGGTCGGGCGGGGCAGTCCGCAGGTGTAGATGGAAGAGGCCAGGCTCAGAGATCCCGTCATCGTACCATGAAACAGACAATGGGACAACGGGTGAATAGCAATGAACAAACTACAGTCAGAATCCTAAAAATGCTAAACAGATAAAGTAGGAAGGAGGAGAGGATAGTGCTCAAGTTACCATACTTCTCCCAGCAAACTGACTCCCTATGCAGCTTGACTGACACTCTGAGGAGTTTAACCTTCTCCGAGTCTTACCTTCCTAGCCATATGCTAAACTAAAGAGGACTGTTTTAAACCTAGCCTTGAATAAAGAATAACATACAGCATAATATATAACATAATATACAACATAACACAATACATTATTGAATAATATATAACATAATATATAACATAATACAGCATATATATATAATATATACACTACATATTATATATTACCTAATTATATGCTAAATTAAAGTAAAGTGCTTTAAGCCTGGCCTTGAATGTGGAGACCGTATCTGCTTCCTTAACATAAATGGGAAGCTGATTCCACAGTAAAGGAGCTTGGTAGCTAAATGCTCTGCCACCAACAGTGACCTTTGAGACCTTAGGGACCACCAGACGTCTGGCGTTTTGTGAGCGCAACGCTCGACCTGGTTGATACGACACTAACGTGTCTTGGAGATAAGAAGGAGCCAAGCCATTTATGGCTTTATATGTTAAGAGTAGGATTTTAAACTTTATTCTGTACTCCACAGGGAGCCAGTGGAGTGATTTTAACACCGGAGTTATGTGCTCCCTCCTTTTGGTACCTGTTAAGATCCTAGCTGCTGTATTCTGAACGAGCTGGAAGCTCTTCAAAGAGGCTTTAGGGCACGCTGCCAATAAAGCGTTACAGTAGTTGAGCCTTGAGGTGACAAATGCGTGAATGAGTTTTTCCGCGTCACTTTTAGGAAGGAAATTCCTAATTTTAGCGATGTTCCGTAAGTGGAAGTACGCCGTTTTAGTTGCTTGGCTTATATAAGCCTTGAAGGAGAGTTCTTGGTCAAAAATGACTCCAAGATTCCTCACAGTGTTACTGGGTATTATACTGACATTATCGAGAGTAACCATCTGGTTAGTGAGGGAGTCACGCAGGCGCTTCGGACCGAGTAGGATCACTTCTGTCTTCTCCGGGTTGAGAAGTAGGAAGTTAAGAGTCATCCACATTTTAAGGTCCTTTATGCAGGCACTGAGCTTTTCTAGCTGATCTGTCTGATTAGGCTTCATCGACAGATAAAGCTGTGTGTCATCTGCAGCAGTGGAAATTAATTCCATGCTTTTTAATAATGTTTCCCAGTGGCAGCATGTAGAGAGTAAAAAGAATCGGTCCGAGTACCGAACCCTGCGGCACACCGAATTCCACTCCAGAATAAGGCGACGAGTCCTGATTCACATTGACGAAGTGATATCGATCTGATAAATAGGATTTGAACCAGCCAAGGGCTGTTCCTTTAAGACCTATATCACATTCTAGCCTCTGCAGTAGAATGCTGTGGTCTATTGTGTCAAATGCAGCACTAAGGTCCAGTAGGACCAGCACTGACACTTGTCCATTATCGGCAGCTAGTAGTAAGTCATTTGTGACTTTGACTAGTGCCGTTTCAGTGCTATGATGAGCTCTGAATCCTGATTGAAAGACTTCAAACATATTATTTTCCTGCAGGTGGCAGCGGAGCTGCTCAGCTATAAGTTTTTCCAGGATTTTAGATATAAAAGTGAGGTTTGAGATCGGTCTGTAGTTTGTAAGTATTTCTGGGTCCAGGTTTGTTTTCTTCAGAAGGGGTTTGATTACCGCGGTTTTAAAAGCTTGTGGGACATAGCCACATTGTATGGATGCGTTTATTATATTTACGATAGGCTCAATTATCAAAGGAAGTATGTCTTTGAAGAGCCATGTCGGGACTGCGTCTAACATGCAAGTTGAGGCTTTTGAGGATGTGACCACAGAGATCACCTCTGCTTGGCTCACAGCCATGAATTTATCAAGGCCCACTGAAGAGTCTAAGTGGGAAGTCACGTATGCCGCTTCAACCTGTCCACCACTAACAGCAGGAGCAACCTCCTCCAGCTTGTCACGGATGGATGTAATTTTATTATTAAAGAAGTGGAGAAAGTCGACACTGCTCAGTGAGCTTGGAATTTTAGGCTCGATTGCGCTATGGCAGTTTGTGAGTTTAGCGACGGTGCCAAACAAAAATCTACTGTTGTTTTTATTCGCTTCTATTAAAGTTGAATAGTATTGAGTTCGAGCCCCGCGAAGGGCCTTCTTGTAGTTTCGGAGACCTGCTTTCCACTCCCTGTGGACAGGCTCCGAGTGGGAGTGGCGATATAGCCTCTCCAATTTTCTGACGTCCTGTTTTAAAGTGTGGAGTTGAACACTGTACCAGGGCGACGATGATCTAATCCTAATGGTTTTCTGTTTTAAAGGAGCTGCTGCATTTAATGCAGATTTTAAAGACTCCATAGTGTTGCCCACCGTTTGGTCAATGACTGAGGGACTGCAGCTGCTGTGAACAGGTTCACCTGCAGCAGTATTCAACATAGGCTGTATTAGTTCTTTGAACCTTGTGATAGATTTATCATTTAAGGTTCTTTTCATTATGGTTTTATCTTGCGGGACAGGAAAGTCCTCCAAAGCGAGATCAAACGTGATCAAGAAATGGTCAGACAGCAACGAGCTTTGACGCTGGATGTCAACATTGGAGACATCACAGCCGTAGGTCAGGACAAGGTCCAAGGTGTGGTTATGAATGTGAGTAGGTTCCTCGACATTCTGAGTAAAACCAACACCATCTAGTACGGCGCTGAAAGCTTTGTTTAAGCTGTCAGTGCTGTCGTCCACATGTATATTGAAGTCTCCAGCTATAACTATGTTTTCCCATTCCAAAACTAGGTTTGAAATGAAGTCAGAGAATTCTGTTAGGAACTCGCTGTAAGGACCAGGAGGTCGGTATAAAACTATAAATAGTACTGCTTTTTGTTTTCTCCACCCAGGACAGGTGATTGAAAGTGTTAAGTTTTCAAACGAGTGAAAAGCGTTGTTGGTTTTGGGACTAAGAACCAAGTTGGTGTGTGATATAATCGCAACACCACCGCCGCGACCTGTAGCTCTCGCTTTCTGGTAGTTAACATGCGTCGGAGGAGTGCACTCATTCAATCTAACGTAGTCGTCTTGTTGGAGCCAAGTCTCAGAGAGCGCAAACAGATCCAAGCCCTTGTCTATAATAAGTTCGTTTATGAGAAGCGATTTAGACGAGATTGATCTGACGTTCATTAAACCACATTTAACAACCCTACCGCTAGAACTATTTCTGTCTGTCTGAACTTTTATTAAGTTACTGTGTCTGACACCCAGGTCAGATTTCCTCGCATATAGTGCTTTAGACTTCAAGCGGGGAACACACACAGTTTCAATCTGACTTGCTTCTGAGGCTAGTAACTGAGCACACACAGGCACACACACACATGCACACACAGTTTCAATCTGACTAGCTTCTGAGGCTAGTAACTGAGCACACACAGGCACACACATACATGCACACACAGTTTCAATCTGACTAGCCTCTGAGGCTAGTAACTGAACAGATGGGGGCTCAGAGGTTGTGGCAGAGCAGCTCTGCACCCGGGCCTCAGTTCTGCATCGTCATTTGAGCCGAGCAGAACAGTTTAGAGCCAGGGCCAAATTCTTAGCCAAAAGGGATGTACCCGCCAACGTTGGGTGGATATCATCCGAGCGGATGAGACCGGGCTTTCCCCAAAAGGCACTCCAATTGTCAACATGAACAACACCACTTCGAGGGCACCAGCCAGACAGCCAGCGGTTGAAAGCCGAGTGTCTGCTGAATGCTTCTGCACTGCTAGTGCTAGGTAGGGGCCCAGAGAAGATGACAGTGTCGGCCATTGTGCTAGCCAGCTTGCACACGGCGGCGACTTGCAGCTTCAACACCTCGGACTGTTTCCGCCGAACGTCATTACCACCCGCGTGAATAACAATTCAACGGAAACGCTGCTTGTATACAAAATAACAATACAAAACACAAAGATACAAACACATCTATATACAGTACGTACAGATTCACATCAGAAAGAATTCAATTGTGTATATTTGTAGAACATGAGGAAACATTATTATATAATTTTCCACAAATGTAAACAAACTACAGAAGAACTTTTGAATGATTTCACACCATGTTGAAACTCGAAGCCTTCCCCGCTCTCTCCTCGGCCTCCTCCCCCTCGGCCTCTGTCCTCCCCCTCGGCCTCTGTCCTCTCCGCGGCCTCCTCTCTCCACGGCCTCCTCCCCCTCGGCCTCTGTCCTCTCCCTCGGCCTCTGTCCTCTCCGCGGCCTCCTCCCCCTCGGCCTCTGTCCTCTCCCTCGGCCTCTGTCCTCTCCCTCGGCCTCTCTCCTCTCCCTCGGCCTCTGTCCTCTCCGCGGCCTCCTCCCCCTCGGCCTCTGTCCTCTACCTCGGCCTCTGTCCTCTCCCTCGGCCTCTGTCCTCTCCCTCGGCCTCTGTCCTCTCCCTCGGCCTCTGTCCTCTCCCTCGGCCTCTGTCCTCTCCGCGGCTTCCTCTCCCTCGGCCTCTGTCCTCTCCGCGGCTTCCTCTCCCTCGGCCTCTGTCCTCTCCCTCGGCCTCTGTCCTCGGCCTCCTCTCTCCGCGGCCTCCTCCCCCTCGGCCTCTGTCCTCTCCCCTCTGTCCTCTCCCTCGGCCTCTGTCCTCTCCCTCGGCCTCTGTCCTCTCCCTCGGCCTCCTCTCTCCGCGGCCTCCTCTCCTCGGCCTCCTCTCTCGCGGCCTCCTCTCCTCTCTCCCTCGGCCCCGTCCTCTCCGCGGCCTCCTCTCTCCACGGCCTCCTCTCCCTCGGCCTCCTCTCTCCGCGGCTTCCTCTCCCTCGGCCTCTGTCCTCTCCGCGGCTTCCTCTCCCTCGGCCTCTGTCCTCTCCCTCGGCCTCTGTCCTCTCCCTCGGCCTCCTCTCTCCGCGGCCTCCTCTCCCTCGGCCTCTGTCCTCTCCGCGGCCTCCTCCCCCTCGGCCTCTGTCCTCTCCCTCGGCCTCTGTCCTCTCCCTCGGCCTCTGTCCTCTCCGCGGCCTCCTCTCCCTCGGCCTCCGTCCTCTCCGCGGCCTCCTCTCTCCGCGGCCTCCTCTCCCTCGGCCTCCTCTCTCCGCGGCCTCCTCTCCCTCGGCCTCCGTCCTCTCCGCGGCCTCCTCTCTCCACGGCCTCCTCTCCCTCGGCCTCTGTCCTCTCCCTCGGCCTCTTCTCTCCGCGGCCTCCTCTCCCTCGGCCTCTGTCCTCTCCCTCGGCCTCTGTCCTCTCCCTCGGCCTCTGTCCTCTCCCTCGGCCTCTGTCCTCTCCCTCGGCCTCTGTCCTCTCCCTCGGCCTCCTCTCTCGGCGGCCTCCTCTCCCTCGGCCTCCGTCCTCTCCGCGGCCTCCTCTCTCCACGGCCTCCTCTCCCTCGGCCTCTGTCCTCTCCCTCGGCCTCCTCTCTCCGCGGCCTCCTCTCCCTCGGCCTCTGTCCTCTCCCTCGGCCTCCGTCCTCTCCCTCGGCCTCCGTCCTCTCCGCGGCCTCCTCTCTCCACGGCCTCCTCTCCCTCGGCCTCTGTCCTCTCCGCGGCCTCCTCTCCCTCGGCCTCTGTCCTCTCCCTCGGCCTCCTCCCCCTCGGCCTCTGTCCTCTCCCTCGGCCTCTGTCCTCTCCGCGGCCTCCTCTCTCCACGGCCTCCTCTCCCTCGGCCTCTGTCCTCCCCCTCGGCCTCTGTCCTCTCCCTCGGCCTCTGTCCTCTCCCTCGGCCTCCTCTCTCCGCGGCCTCCTCTCCCTCGGCCTCCGTCCTCCCCCTCGGCCTCTGTCCTCTCCCTCGGCCTCCTCTCTCCGCGGCCTCCTCTCCCTCGGCCTCCGTCCTCCCCCTCGGCCTCCTCTCTCCGCGGCCTCCTCTCTCCGCGGCCTCCTCTCTCCGCGGCCTCCTCTCTCCGCGGCCTCCTCCCCCTCGGCCTCCTCTCCCTCGGCCTCCTCTCCCTCGGCCTCTGTCCACAACATCATAAAGTCTGATCCGTGTCACTCCAACCTCAGGGAGCGTCCCTTGGGCAGACTTACACGATCGTTGGTGCTCAAACAGGAAGTGTGCTGATTATGACTTCCTGCTTCACCTGTGCGCTGCTTTGTGTGGTCCCCGTCCCTCTGATTACGCTTCCTCTCGGACGTGACCCCACTGTGCAGGACGGTAAAGCCATCACAGGCTCCGGAACGCTGGGGCCACACAGGCCACGGCCCCCACAGCGAGAGGGGCCCCTGAGGAGGACAGACATCACTGTATTATGTTCTGTTTTCAGTGAACTTTGACTGACAGAAAAGTGTTTCAGATTAGGATTATGTCTGTGGTCGGTTTCACGATTTACAATCTCATGGTATTAAAACTACTGTAGTATGAGTCCCTGTAGTTTACACTGAGTTCTATGGGACCTTTTTCTGGGCGGCCCTGGGTAGTCTGCAGTAACCTTAACCCTAACCCATTGGTGACCACTCTAACCCTAACCCAGTTGTGGGCAAACCCCGGCCCATGGGCCAGATGTGGCCCTTTGGATGCTTCTATCAGGCCATTGAGCCCTCCTCAATTTATATAGATTAAGATTCAGATCAAGAGAGATTAGGATTAAGCAAATGTATTCATTCCACAGTGGGGTAATTTCAGTTTAAACATCATACAATCCCTCTGTGCTGTGTGCGGAGCAATTTTTTTCATATAAACAACACATTTATGTTTCAAAATGAAGCCTGAGAAAAACATTGGAATATCAGACGGCTCTCGGGATCTGGACCTAATTTCCAATGTGGCCCTCAGGAGGAAAGGTTTGCCCATATCTGCCCACAGCTACAAGATAGTCCTACTCTCCCCTTATTGTTAGATCCATGGCTATACCCCACGTCTAGGAATATGAGAGTTTTTTTCCTCTATGGTCTTTTCAAATCAACATAAAAAGGGACATACTGTATTTCTATTGGTGTTGGATGTGTTTAGTCCCGCCCCCAGCTCACAATAGACACACATGTTTTAATCGTTAACCCTAACCCTACAGAAGAACAAGCCTGATTGTAGCTGTGGTGTAAGCGGCTCTCCTGGAATGCTGCTTCCTGGTCCGAGAGCGACACGGCCCTGAGCTGAGCGAGGGTTTTTCCAGATGAACTGCTTCTGAAGGTCCAGAAGCCGATATTATGGATCTGTAACTGCTATAGATCCAGTGCAGAGTCCATGATGGAGTCAGAGGCCGTCGCCGCGGGGACTGAAGGATCACAGCCTCAGTCCGCTCAATTAAGGCTGTCGAGGACGGAGGCAGCGGCGATCGCACCTGGACACGGTTTATTTGATAATAATAGTAATACATTTTATTTCTTAGGCACCTGTTTTTAATCTGGATTTGAGCATTGTCGGAGAAGAAGCCTGTCTCACATTTTCAAGAAGACTGTTCCAGATTTTAGCTGTAAAAACAAATCTGAAAAGCTGCCTCCTCATGATTAGTTCTGTCTCTGGGACCAGCAGGAGGCCAGTCCCTGTGCTCCTCAGAGTCCCAGCAGGAAGCCAGTCCCTGTGCTCCTCAGAGTCCCAGCAGGAAGCCAGTCCCTGTGCTCCTCAGAGTCCCAGCAGGAAGCCAGTCCCTGTGCTCCTCAGAGTCCCAGCAGGAGGCCGGTCCCTGTGCGGTCCCTGTGCTCCTCAGAGTCCCAGCAGGAGGCCGGTCCCTGTGCTCCTCAGAGTCCCAGCAGGAGGCCCGTCCCTGTGCTCCTCAGAGTCCCAGCAGGAGGCCGGTCCCTGTGCTCCTCAGAGTCCCAGCAGGAGGCCAGTCCCTGTGCTCCTCAGAGTCCCAGCAGGAGGCCGGTCCCTGTGCTCCTCAGAGTCCCAGCAGGAGGCCAGTCCCTGTGCTCCTCAGAGTCCCAGCAGGAGGCCGGTCCCTGTGCTCCTCAGAGTCCCAGCAGGAGGCCAGTCCCTGTGCTCCTCAGAGTCCCAGCAGGAGGCCGGTCCCTGTGCTCCTCAGAGTCCCAGCAGGAGGCCAGTCCCTCTGAGTTGTTCATTTGTTGGGATTGAAGTACATTAAACTAGAATCTATAAATTTGGTGATTTTTAAACCGAAACGTTGGGTTTTCGGACATTGTCTCACACTCTAGACATGAAGAGGAAATGTTTTAAATTCCATTTGCCATAAAAGTTAACGACGTCCTGGACACTTCCTGTTTCCTGAAGGGGACTCACTTCTAAGAAACGTCTTAATGAGAATTGAACCTGGAGGATGTTCTGGAGACAGACAGAGACACAGAGACACAGAGACAGAGACACAGAGACACAGAGACAGAGACACAGAGACAGAGACACAGAGGCACAGAGAGGCACAGACACACACAGAGACACAGACACACAGAGACACAGACACACAGAGACACAGACACACAGAGAGACAGAGACAGAGACACAGAGACACAGACACAGAGAGACACAGACACTGAGACACAGAGAGACAGACACACAGAGAGACAGACACACAGAGACACAGACACACAGAGACACAGACACACAGAGAGACAGACACACAGAGACACAGACACACAGAGAGACAGACACACAGAGAAACAGACACACAGAGACACAGACACACAGAGAGACAGACACACAGAGACACAGACACACCCAGAGACACAGAGAGACAGGAGAAAGTCAAAGGAGTTTTTCATCACTTATTCTTGACAAATAGTTTCTACATTTCTTTGGAAACGGCTCCACACTGTTCAGGATGTGTGTGTGTGTGTGTGTGTCTGTGTGTCTATGTGTGTGCGTGTGTGTGTGTACACGTGTGTGTCTCTGTGTGTGCGTGTGTGTGTGTGTATCTGTGTGTGTGTGTACACGTGTGTGTGTGTGTGTACGTACACTGTATGTGTGTGTGTACGTACACTGTATGTGTGTGTGTGTCTCTGTGTGTGCGTGTGTGTGTGTGCGTGTCTGTGTGTGTGTCTGTCTGTGAGTGTGTGTGTGAGTGAGTGTGTGTGTGTACGTACACTGTATGCGTGTCTGTGTGTGTGTCTGTCTGTGTGTGAGTGTGTGTGTGGTCTATGGCACAGACTGGTTAGCTCTCTTCTGTCAGTCTGCCCCATGGCGTGAACGAACAACAGCATGTGAAGGGTCTTTAAGTGTCCAAAAGGAAAAAAGCTAATATATAACCAGTGCAACTTTAGACTCTGACTCACCGACTTTTCTTACATAACGATCGCACATATATTTGATTATGATTGCAACGTTTCTGTCTTCTAACTACATGTAAATAGTCTTTTTTTTTTCTAGTTTTTTTTTTTTTACCATTTTAACAGCCTTCCCTCTCTGTCATTTGCAGTATATTTGCCGTGTACGTCCGTGTTGGTGACTTCACAGTGAAACGCAGTGGAAATGCTCTGGTCTCACATGTGTAGTTTGCAGAGGTCTGTTGGTCTGTGCCTCCCCCTGCTGGCCACGTGCTGACATTACATTAGACTCGACGTCTTCATTTTAAATCTAGATCCTACAGAACTGAAGTCGGACTGTGTGGGACATGGATCACCTTCTCACACACAAAATGTTCTCCGGACTGGCCTCCTGCTGGGACTCTGAGGAGCACAGGGACTGGCCTCCTGCTGGGACTCTGAGGAGCACAGGGACTGGCCTCCTGCTGGGACTCTGAGGAGCACAGGGACTGGCCTCCTGCTGGGACTCTGAGGAGCACAGGGACTGGTCTCCTGCTGGGACTCTGAGGAGCACAGGGACTGGTCTCCTGCTGGGATTGTCCATGTGCTGATCCAGATGCATGGTTTCTCTTGAGGTTTCTCAGTTTTGGCTTAAAAAAACACATTTTTGTGTAAAAGAAAGTAGTCTTCTGTTCTCTAGATGTTACAGACAAGGCCCACATCCTTCCACCACCTGAAGAAGATGACAAAGTCTGAGATCGTGTCTTAAATTCAGACAGAAGACATGTTTTATTGTCGATGGTAGAGACAGCACGAACAACAGATACAACAGAATGCAAGTGTATTATACAGAGCGGAGGCATGGAGACCTCCAATCAGCAGCTTCCACGGTGTGCTTGTAGCTTGGCCTTCAGATAGACACAACAAGGGAAAAGTACTGGCTTCTGCACATTGATAGAATGATGAGTTTAACTTTAACAAAAGTTGCTTCAAAGTGTTATGAAATCTCACATTTCCTTCCACTACCCCATTTCCAACTGACATAATCTTTCCTAAGCCGCCCAACACCTTTACCTCCTTCTTGGATATCTCCCAGTCTGAAGTGGAGAGGATCATAAGCAGCATGAAGCCCTCCACCTGTCTGCTGGATCCTCTCCCCACAACACTTCTCAAATCAAACTTTTCCGCCATTAGCCCATTAATAACAGAAATCATTAACCAGTCACTAAAATCCGGTCAGGTCCCCCCAGCTCTCAAAAATGCAGTAATTCGCCCCCACCTGAAAAAACCTTCACTTGACCCCAACATCCTAGCCCACTACAGACCAGTCTCAAACCTCCCATTCCTCTCCAAAGTCCACGAAAAAGCAGTAGCAGCCCAACTCCACAATCACTTACGCTCCCATAACCTATATAAGAAATTTCAATCTGGTTTCCGCTCAGCCCCACAGTACAGAGACAGCCTTGGTCCGCGTCATGAATGACCTACTCATGACTGCGGACCGGGGCTCACCCTCTCTCCTCCTCCTCCTCGATCTGTCAGCAGCTTTTGATACCGTGGACCACACCATTCTCCTCCATAGACTACAATCAGTAATTGGACTTTCACAGACAACACTCAAATGGTTTCATTCATATCTCACTGACAGAACAGAATATGTGTCCCTAGGCCAGTACAAATCGTCACCCCATTCAGTTACCTGTGGGGTACCGCAAGGCTCAGTCCTCGGGCCAACCCTTTTTACAATATACATGCTCCCCCTTGGTCAAATCATCAACAGACACAACATTTCTTTCCACTGCTACGCCGATGATACACAGTTATACCTGAAAATGGACTCCACTTCACCCACAGGTTTTACGTCAGCCCTTCAGCTTTGTCTGGAGGAGATAAAGGCATGGATGGACAACAATTCTCTTCAACTCAACAGTGGTAAAACTGATGCAATCCTCTTTGGCACCCCCCACCAAACCCAGTCCTCCTCTCTCAGCAGTGTTTAATTTTTTGGCCATAACATCCCCCTGTCCACATCTGTTAATAACCTTGGAGTCAGGCTCGACTCTAATTTTACATTTGATACACACATCCGCCACCTCTGTAAAGTCTCCTTCCTTCACCTCAAAAACATTGCCAGACTCCGCCCCTCCCTCTCACAACCGGACGCTGAGAAGCTGATCCATGCCTTTGTCTCCTCCAGGTTGGATTACTGCAATGCCCTCCTCGTCGGGACCTCCGCAAAGGGTCTGCAAAAACTCCAGTACATCCAGAACTGTGCTGCCCGGGTCCTGACGAGGAGGCGCAAATATGACCACATCTCACCCGTCCTCAAATCACTCCACTGGCTGCCCATCAAACACAGAATACAGTACAAACTGCCTCCTCACATATCAATGCACACACGGAACTGCCCCTGCCTTCCTCAGTGAACTCCTAACACCACACACCGCCTCTCGAAGTCTCCGTTCAACCACCTCCTCCCACTGCCTGCACCAACCCAGGACCAAACTCTCCACCATGGGAGATAGGGCCTTTCAGGCAGTAGCCCCCCGGCTCTGGAATGCCCTCCCAGAAACCCTCAGGGCCCCACAAAGTGTGGAGGCTTTTAAGAAAGGCCTAAAGACATTTCTATTCAAACAGGCCTTCTAGATATGTACAGTAATTATGTTTTTATGTTTTCTTGATGTTATATTTGATGTATTGTTTTTATGTTGTGTATCTTGGAAAAGTTCCCTGTTTTTGTAGCACTCTGAGGTTTCCCTGAAATGTAAAGTGCATTATAAATAAAATGTATTATTGTTATTATTACTTAGAAGCGAAGGAAGCAGAAACCAGCCAAGGATCTGCAGGGTGGGCTTGAAGAGCCAAAGACCCCGATCGAAAGCTTTTCCACAAGCGAACCAGCAAACTCTCCCCCGATAGCACCTGCACAGACGAGTTTATCCAACACCGAGACTCAGCAGGTGGAATCCATCAGAAACAACTTACCCTCTGATGAACAAGAAAGGTCTCGTCCCATAAAAATCAGATATAACTTACCTCCTGATGATCGAGAAAGGTCTCCTCCCATAAAAATCAGATATAACTTACCTTCTGATGAACAAGAAAGGTCTCGTCCCATAAAAATCAGATATAACTTACCTTCTGATGAACAAGAAAGGTCTCGTCCCATAAAAATCAGATATAACTTACCTCCTGATGAACGAGAAAGGTCTCGTCCCATAGCCGTCAGATAAAGCTATACCCTCTGATGCCCCCTTCATGCCTCTGCACCTGATCCCAGACCAGGGCTCGACTGAGATCATGAAGAACCATGAGACCTCCTCTCAGTGGGAGACCGTTTACATCTACAATTTAGCGTGGGAGGTTTCCCGACATATTCTCCAGGAAAAACACCTGTCTGTGGAACATCCTCTGGTGAGGAAGCTGTATCAGAAACTAGAGGAACAAATGTGGGAATGGAATGTGAAGGAGAGTCCGAAGCACAACAAAAAAATAGCTTGTGACATTTACAGAGACCTGTGCTCAAAGAAAAAGAAGAAATGGATTAAGTTTTCTGCACTGGTCATAGAAGAGGAAAGCGACAACATCATCACAGAGATCCACAACCATCTGGTGGCACCAAAGAAGAGAGGCTGGGCTCCTTCTTCCACTCCATCCAATGCTCTGTGCAGATACTAAGCTCCACTCACACTTCTGCAGGCCACGTCTGGACACACTTCCATCATCACATTCATTTTGTGGTTAAAGTATCCTCAATACTTTTGCAGCAAAGTAACTGACATCCATGAACTTCTTCTAAAACCTTAAACCTGCTTTTCTCAGCCTCAAACAATCTGGATTTGATTCAGAGAAACAGAAGGGTTGATGAAGATGTTAGGATTAGATTTATCTTTTTCTTTACTTTTTAGAAAATTCTGCCCTTTTCAGCCAAAGGTCATAAAGCACTTTACAAGTTTTGGTAAAGTGATGTATGGCATCTTTGGTGAACGTTGAATTCACATAAACATTTAAAACACTTTCGTCAACAGTTCCACGTCTTTGGAAAACGATTCTCCAATGAAGTGGAAACCGACTAAACTGCAGAAGTTTAGGCAAAGAGAGACTTAAGCATTACTAAATAAAGACAAAAACATTATAATTGTACTGTGTGGACATCTTTTTATATTGTAACATAAATGGTAGAGTTGGGCAGGAGGCACCAGGAGATGGAGGGGTTCAGTGTCTTACCCAAGGACACAACGACAGCAGTGGTAGTGGAATAGAGAAGGTAGTGGAGTGGGTGGAGAAGGTTTCATGGTTCGAGCCCACAACCTTCAGGCTCAAAGGCCAACGCTCTACCAACTGAGCCACCGTAGCACCCACATTTTGCCTGGTCCCACCCATACAAATAATACAGGATTTGTGTTTTGTTACCAGAGACTGTCCCGTCCATACCTCGGCCATGCGCTGGTCCTCCTCCATGGGCACAAACTTGTCACACAGGCCGTGCACCAGCAGGATGGGCGAGGTGAGCTCGGCGTGGTACACCTCGTCCCCCTCGGGCCAGTACTGCCCGCTCATCATGGCCCTCAGCACGAACGGAGACACGTTGAAGGCGTTCCCCTGCTTCAGCAACTGCTTCTCTTTGGCGCCTTGTCGAGCAAAGCCAGCCCTGCAGGAGCGGAGAGAGAAACTGTTTGAATATATAACTAAAAACAGAGTGGTCCCGGGTTTATCACAGGGGTTATGTGTTCTAAAAAAAAAAAAAACCTTAATGAAATCCTTGAAGTCGAAGCGCTATGTTTTAAGGCTGGAAAACAGACTTCATCTACTTTTCTAACCACCTGAACCCATGTCTGCTGAAGTGTGAGAGACCAGAGAGAGAGACCAGAGAGAGACCAGAGAGAGAGACCAGAGAGAGAGAGAGAGACTAGAGAGAGAGAATAGAGAGAGATCAGAGAGAGAGACCAGAGAGAGAGAGACCAGAAAGAGAGGCCAGAGAGAGACCAGAGAGAGAGACTAGAGAGAGATCAGAGAGAGAGACTAGAGAGAGACCAGAGAGAGAGACCAGAGAGAGAGAGACTAGAGAGAGACCAGAGAGAGAGAGAGACTATGACTACTAGAGACTAGAGAGAGACTAGAGAGAGAGAATAGAGAGAGATCAGAGAGAGAGAGAGACTAGAGAGAGAGAGAGAGACTAGAGAGAGACTAGAGAGAGAGACCAGAGAGAGACCAAAGAGAGAGACCAAAGAGAGAGAGACTAGAGAGAGAGACCAGAGAGAGAGACCAAAGAGAGAGACCAGAGAGAAAGACCAGAAAGAGACAAGAGAGACCAGACAGAGGACTGAGGGCTACTTGAACACACAGTAGTTCTCTAAACTTATCAGCGCTGTGCAGACAAGTCACAAACAAGGTCACTGTCATGTTACACACATTGCATGAGATACACACAACTGCGCAGATGTAAAAATCCCCAAAACCTTATGGACCAGATCCGGATACTCCTGAGCCAGGAAGGTGCAGAAGGACACTCTGAGAACACATTATAAGAGCAAGGGTCAGGACTGAGCCTAGATAATAATCATAATAATATAGTAAAACACACTTAATAAGGCTGCAAAGAAGACAATACAAGCTGAAGCTACGTAATACACAATAGTAATAAAGGTAGTTCTTTAACCTAGCCTGGTCGTACCACACCATAGTACAAATTACATTTCATACTAAGGTCTGGATTTGCTCCATTGACTCTGTTAACAGGTGGGAGGGGCTAACTCCTTTTGCAGATTGAAACTATTGGATCTGAGTTTACCGTGACGTTTGTAATGACCTGAGTGAGTCGTTAGCATTTAGCCTAGCTTTAGCCATCTCCTTTGCCGCTAACGGAGCCCGTGGGGAGTAGCGCCAGCATTTTACATTTGCTAAACATTCCTCTTGCTCCAGCTTCAGTTTCTTGATAGAACCAGACCTGATTACTTTACTATCGCATTCTTCGCCAAACTACAACCTGCCCGTTCGACGCAAACTCTTTTTCTCTCTGATTGGTCGAATGGAATTCAACCGATTGTAATTGTTAACACAGGGACCAGACCCAGACGTTACAGGCAGGAAATGATGATTGACCGGAGAGTACGGATGGATAAGACCAGGCTAGAAATGGCTTTGTCCTGTTGGAGAAATCTGCTTTTAAAACAGTCAGAATGAACTCAGATGATTTTTTTTTTTTTTTATATTTGATTCAAGCATTTATTACCTCATATTTTTTCATTTTTTGCAGTGTTGGTTTAGTCTTTTCTCTAAAGTTGAATATTGCATTATAGATATTTAGACACAGCACTTTCTCACACGTGACATCAGAGAGAACCTAAAGTTTAGTCTCTGTTTCACCAGAGCTAAACAAGATCAGACTGAGAACAGTTTTGGTTTCCTGTCAGATACCGTATCTTGAATCTCAGATATCTTGAATCCCATGAACAGAACTAGAACATTCTCTGGCGTCACAGCTTCCTGTCACTTTAAAGACTTTATCTCTCATGGTAAAAAACAGATTCAAACCATTTCATTCTGTCCTGAATATTTAAGGTTTTATTTGGGACTGGTTGTTATTTTTGCATTGTATAGTTTCCCAGAACCTGTGTGTGCAGACACCAGACTCAGACTCGGCATTGTGGGTAACGTGTCTTGCCCAAGGACACAAGGGCAGCCCCCACCTGGTAAAGCAGAGGTCTCCCATCACCATCTGACCAGGTTTTCTCACACTGTACGTTCTATTTACAGTCTCAGCTTTTTGTAACAAGACCATGTGGTGTTCGTCGCTTTAAAGCAGTGGTTCTCAACAGGTGGGTCGCACACACGGAAAGATAAAGGGATATTTTGGTCGCTCACAAAGGTTTCGTCAACAATATTTAAATAAACGCTGTCTACTACACTGCAAAAAATATACAGTGAACTTGGAAGAAGTGAAATATTCTTGAAAAAAGTGTCTGAGTGAAAGAAAATATGAAAGTGACCATAATACTTTTAGACTTAAAGCTGGAGAACCTTCTTTTTGTTTCATAAATACATTTTGTTTTTCCTGCAGGAGCCAGATTAGAAGCATTGTTAGTGGCACAGTCCCCATGGCAACGTGTGTCTCCATCTAGTGGACGTACAGGGTAAAGACCGCAGCAGAGACAGTCTTTAGCTGCTTTCAGACCGGATCATGCGTTGCCTCGACTTTCACTGCAAAGTCAATGGTGACGCGCGTTCGAGCGTGGAACTGCACGTGCGTCTCAGGACTTACGCACGGACTGCCCTGTAGAGACGCACGGACTGCCCTGTAGAGACGCACGGACTGCCCTGTAGAGATGCACGGACTGCCCTGTAGAGACGCACGGACTGCCCTGTAGAGACGCACGGACTGCCCTGTAGAGACGCACGGACTGCCCTGTAGAGACGCACGGACTGCCCTGTAGAGACGCACGGACTGCCCTGTAGAGATGCACGGACTGCTCTGTAGAGACGCACGGACTGCCCTGTAGAGACGCACGGACTGCCCTGTAGAGATGCACGGACTGCCCTGTAGAGACGCACGGACTGCCCTGTAGAGACGCACGGACTGCCCTGTAGAGACGCACGGACTGCCCTGTAGAGACGCACGGACTGCCCTGTAGAGACGCACGGACTGCCCTGTAGAGACGCACGGACTGCCCTGTAGAGACGCACGGACTGCCCTGTATAGATGCACGGACTGCGCGGCAGAGGCGCAGGAGCGGAAAATTGACGCACGCAGGAGATAAATATTGCTGAGTGTTTCCTCGGGACGCTCAGCAAATCAGAGAGCCGCAAAGTGGTCACGGGGACATTAGCGGTCTGAGCGAGCAGACTGAACATATACGTAAACAGGCAAAACAGATGCTACACCAGGACTAAAACCAGGACTAAACCAGGGTTAACAATGGGGGACATAGTGCTTGTGAACATATGCGTTTTCATGCTCCCGTGACTTTATGCAACTGCTTCGAGTGTGTTCACCGATGTGGAAGTACCGTTTAATAATAAAATAAACTTATGGCGCACCTCCGTGAACACATACTACTGTTATATAAAGTCACCTCCGTGAACACATACTACTGTTATATAAAGTCACCTCCGTGAACACATACTGCTGTTATATAAAGTCTCTGGAAGGTCTTTGGACACAGAGACGCTGCATTATTGGAGAAGAACTTTACACAAAAAGCCGCTAGCTTAACTCCGTTAGCGCCAAAGCCCGCCCGCTGCATCCCAGCCCAGGACTTCTGGTCTGAAGACCCCTGCGTCTGAAAACTAGAGAATGTGCGTCTGGTGCGCGAGGCGTCAGAGTTCCGGCGTCAGCGGTGAGAAAGCACCTTAAGACCTCTCTCTGTCTTTGTGTGTGTGTGTGTGTCTGTAGTGTGTGTCTGTCTGTGTGTGTGTGTATCTGTCTGTGTATGTGTGTCTGTCTGTACTGTATGTGTGTGTGTGTCTGTAGTGTGTGTCTGTCTGTACTGAGACGCGGTGACCACAGGGGGCGCCCTCGGACACGTGCTCCTCAGCTGCTGCTTGGTTCAAGGGTCTCGTCTGGACTGGTTTTGAGTCTTAAAAGTAGATTCTCCAGGTGTTTGCTTAGAAGAACTGCACACACAGGATTTAGGAGGGGCTGGATTAGACGGAAGAAGAGAGATTAAACATGTTCTCTATTGACTGAAGCATAAGTCGGTAATCATGTGACATCACAAGCCTCTGTTTTGTCGACGGAGGTGGAAGGAGTCGGGAAATTTAGTGTTTTTCTACACATTTTTTTCTATTTTCTTTGAGAGTTTTCGCTTTTACATTGCTCATTATGTCGGTCAAAATGTCATGATTCAAAAACATAACAAGGCAACAGTTATAAAGCAAAGGAAAAGGTTACAGTGAAAACAATGAATGAATGTAAACAATATCAATAAACAAATACAAGGATTCATAACAAAAAAGATTAAAAAGGTGAGTACAGTAAGAAGAAAGTAAGAAAATAAGTAGTTTATGGACACACACACACACTCATAAACATACACACACACACACCAAAACATGCAAACACAGACACACACATTCTATCGCAAGATAAGATCTCGTGATAGAGATGCACCGACCTGCACTGAACTTACAGGAAAAATATAGAAACGTTTTTGACTGTATTTCCTCCTCAACCGCGGTCCCTACTTTACCTATGGACAGGTAAATGCAGGACACGCCCACCTCCACCTCCACCTCCTCCTCCACCTCCACCTCCACAAAGACTTAAATACATTCTTTTTTATTAACATTGCCCTCAACCCATCAACTTGTAAGAATTTAATACTAATAAAAATAAAGTAATACAAAAAATAAACATGGTATTGCTGGGGGTAAAAATCGATTATTTTCAATATCGCTATATTTTATGCTTGCATTTTAATCAATACAGTAAAGCAAAGTATTGTGATATTTCATTAAATCTTTATCATCATTTCACTTTTGGATTTTTTTCTGAGTTTACATCTGAGGTTTATGTCTCAGACTCCAATAGAAAAAGGTTGGAGACCCCTGCTGTATTTTATCTGCTCATAGTGACTCTAGTCTGTTGTATATGAATAATGTGACGTGCTGCCCCTGGTGGGATACATCACCTGTCACGCGCACTCCGGGACTCATGCACCCCGTGACGTCACCCACGCACACACCTCTCCACTGTGACGTCACCCGCGCACACAGACACACACACAGACCTGTTGTAATGTGGAGTCTCCCGCTGCGTCACGACCGCTGCTCCGTGTGCTGCGTAAAGATGCCGTGATCCACCACCGGGACGCGCTCACTCACATCAAGCCGCCTCCCCGTCCTGTCCCCGCCGCTACCACCTCCACCACCAACACCACCACCCTCCCCACTCACCACCACCACATCCCAGCCCACAGCACCACGCTATGCAGCCCGCAGCGGCGCATTGTGACGCCAACGGGTCTTGCACCACCGCGGGAGGCAGGATGGACACTTGCAGGCAGATGACAAGTGACCAAGTGGACTCCGGTAGTGCCCAGCAGCAGCAGCAGCAGCAGCAGAGACACAAGCACACGTCTTCCATCTCTCCATACGGCGTCCTGGGTGAGTAATCGCGACCTACCCCATGATCAAAACATCAAATAAATACCCTGTTATACTCCCCCCCCCACGTATAACCATTTCGCCTGTGCGTATTGAGCGCGTAAAGACGGCATTCCGACGCAGGGCCGTGTGGAAACTAGTGTGAGTGCACCTGCTGTCTCCTTCTCTGCATCATTTATTATACAGTGGCATAATTCGAGCCTGTTTCACGAATAAACAGCGCGTAACGTCACGTATGCGCCTGGTCGACTCCTACGGGACGATTTGAGAGCGAGCGGACGTGACAGGGGACAGTCACACGAGTCAGAGCCTGCTGCATAATGGATAGAGAGGACACAGCGTGGACTGGTGCTGTGAGGCGGCGATGGGGAGAAGAGGTGAGGGGAAGTGGATGGGAGGGAAGTTGGAGTGGGTTACTTTATGATCCACAGGCAGTGGGCATGGACCTGAGAGACCAGAGAGAGACCAGAGAGAGACCGGAGAGAGACTAGAAAGAGAGACCATGGAGAGACCATGGAGAGACCAGAGAGAGACAAGAGAGAGACAAGAGAGAGAGCAGAGAGAGAGCAGAGAGAGAGACCAGGGACAGACCAGAGAGAGACCGGAGAGAGACAAGAAAGAGACCAGAGAGAGGGGCTCGAGAGAGAGAGAGACCAGAGAGAGAAAAAACAGGGGAAGGTTTTGTGTGTCCATTGAAATAGAATAGTGAGTTGGAATATTTTATACCTGCAGGTGAAAGCCAAGATCCCGTCAGACCTCTGTGGCTAAGCAGGACATGGCCTGGTTAGTACTGTGATGGGAGACCTCTGGGAACAGAAGGTGCCACAGTGAGGCGGCTGTGGCTGTAAATTACCAAACTGTGGCTGTGTCCTTAGGCAACACCTCCTCCACATTAGAATGAGTCTGGTGTGTGTATGAATGGTTGGTGGTGGTGGGAGGGGCTGATGGCACAGACTGGTTGCCTTGCTTCTGTCAGTGTGCCCCGGGGCAGCTGTGGCTAGAGTAAAGCAATATATAAAACTGATGCGCTATTATAAAAGACAGATACTACATAATGCCTCCTCATCATTAAATCCTGTGTACAGTACAATTACCTGCGGCTTATATTCAGAAGCGGCCTATATGTGGACAAAACTCTTTTTTTAGGGCTTTTTTAAAAAATGTAGGTGGTGAGGCTTATACAAGTGCGCCTTATAGTCCAGAACGTACGGTAAATAGTCTCATTGCAATTTTGAACAGCCAAAAATAATGCATAATATTCATTCTTAAATTTTTCTAATAGATTTAATCACTGTGTTATGTTTCCGGATAAACTGCTTCGGGAGTCATTAATTAAAGCTGGGGGACTTAACTTTCAAACCACAAAAACATTAACCTCCGTCACTTCTTTTTATCCGCTTTTTCCGTCGGAAAGGACCACCCTCAATCGGCCAATCAGCTCTCAGCTCAAAGAGGCAGATATTGACTCACACGGGTCATTCTAAACAGACAAGTAAACAGAAGATAAAGTGTTTTCTCCTCAGACAGAGACGACACAAAATGGTCTGATTTGTTCATAGTGTGTTACTTTTCCTGGACTTTCAGTTTGGACAAATGTATTATTTAAAGGTACAGTCTTCTCCCGGTGGAGGCTCCGCTTTTTGCTCGGGTTCATCTAAATCTGGGGTCTCCAACCTGTGCCTCGGGAGCTACCGTTAGCTCGCCACCCCCTCTTTTTTAACTATAAATTTTTTAATCACTGCAGGGATACGGTACGTGTAATGGTATAATATGTTCTCCATGGTTCGCTGTAGTTATGATACAGACTATAACTGCATTAAAATGGTAAAAGGAGTAGCTCTCTGCCATTGTTGTTTTTATAAAAGTAGCTCTCCAATTTAAAAAGGTTGGAGACCCCTGATCTAAACGTCGTTGTTGTTTTGGATATTTGTACACAAGTCTGTGACGTCGTTTGGCTAATTTACAAGTATATGGGTTTATAGGAAGAGAAAACCGCCCTCTCCACTTTTAAACAAAACTCTCTGGTCTGATTGGACGAGCATGTATCACCAGAATGATTGACAGTTGGGAGGACCAATAGTCTTGATGATCCAAAACTAATGAATATAGAATACTTTCTTTATCTGTATCTGAATTTCATGGTAGAATTACATCATCGACATGATATCATGGTACAGTGGCTCATGGTACAGTGGCTCATGGTACAGTGGCTCATGGTACAGTGGCTCATGGTACAGTGGCTCCTGGTACAGTGGCTCCTGGTTTGTCGTGGGTGTTTGGTTCTAAAAATAACTTGTGATGAGGGAAATCTGTGAAGTAGCATCACACACACTTTATAAACGTTTCTAACCACCTGAACAGACGACTGAAGTGAGAGACCAGAGAGAGACCAGAGAGAGACCAGAGAGAGACCAGAGAGAGACCAGAGAGAGACCAGAGAGAGACCAGAGAGAGACCAGAGAGAGACCAGAGAGAGACCAGAGAGAGAGACTAGAGAGAGAGACCAGAGAGAGACCAGAGAGAGAGACTAGAGAGAGAGACCAGAGAGAGAGACCAGAGAGAGACCAGAGAGAGACTAGAGAGAGACCAGAGAGAGACCAGAGAGAGACTAGAGAGAGACCAGAGAGAGACCAGAGAGAGACCAGAGAGAGAGACTAGAGAGAGAGACCAGAGAGACCAGAGAGAGACCAGAGAGAGAGACTAGAGAGAGAGACCAGAGAGACCAGAGAGAGACCAGAGAGAGACCAGAGAGAGACCAGAGAGAGACCAGAGAGAGAGACTAGAGAGAGAGACCAGAGAGACCAGAGAGAGACCAGAGAGAGACCAGAGAGAGAGACCAGAGAGAGAGACTAGAGAGAGAGACCAGAGAGACCAGAGAGAGACCAGAGAGAGACCTGAGAGAGAGACCAGAGAGAGAGACCTGAGAGAGAGACCAGAGAGAGAGACCAGAGAGAGACCAGAGAGAGAGACTAGAGAGAGAGACCAGAGAGACCAGAGAGAGACCAGAGAGAGACCAGAGAGAGACCAGAGAGAGAGACCAGAGAGAGAGACCAGAGAGAGACCAGAGAGAGAGACTAGAGAGAGACCAGAGAGAGACCAGAGAGAGACCAGAGAGACCAGAGAGAGACCAGAGAGAGACCAGAGAGAGACCACTGTGTCTGTTCTGGAGGTTCTCTATGAATCCAGACTCTTAAATCCAGCTCTTAGAATAATCAATGACTCTTCTGGCTCCTGGAAAAGCCATGTTCCAGCTTCTTCCCTCTGGCAGAAGATATCGTTAGCTAAGATGCACGACATGCTAAAATGCAAACAGCTTCTTTCAGCTGTCATCAGTCTGAACAAAGCACTTTAATGATTGTTTCTTGTACTTTTTAGCTGTTTTTTCCCCTGCCTTGTCTGATACACACTGCAGACTCTTGCACATGCATTCCAATGTGGCTTTACTGCAAAAAAGAACTGAATCTGAATCTGACCCAGACATATCATACAGTACAGTGGATGGTCATAGATCAATGCTAGCTGCTGGACTGGTTGTATGACTTTTATATAGCCTTGAGTTAGCATTAGCCGCTCAATAAATATGTACAGAACAGAAAGATATTAGCGGCCGGTGGTCACGTGAGCGTCACGGCTAAACGCTAAAGACAATATTTAACGTTACTCTATGAGCAAACACACAGTTGGCGAACAGCAGTGAGAAGTGCAGCACATACTTTTAAAACAAAGAACTTTTCACAGTTGGTCCACAGAAAGCTGCACCAGAGGTTCTCAACCTGCCCTGCGTACGCCCTCAGCAGCAGAGACAGGGCCGGTGTAGCTAACTGTTGGAGAAGGGAGAGAAAAGACAGAGACGCGTTAAGAACATAAGAGCTGGTTGTGTTGTGTTGTGTGTGTGTGTGTATGTGTGAAAATGTGTGCGTGTATGTCTATGTGTGTGTGGTGTCTGTGTGTATACAGTATGTGTCTGTGTGTATATGTGTGTGTGTGTCTGTGTCTCTGTGTATATGTGTCTGTGTGTATGTGTCTGTGTGTATATGTGTGTGTGTCTGTGTATATATGTATGTGTGTGCGTGTCTGTGTGTATGTGTCTGTGTGTATATGTGCGTGTGTCTGTGTATATATGTGTGTGCGTGTGTCTGTGTATATATGTGTGTGTGTCTGTGTATATATGTATGTGTGTGCGTGTCTGTGTGTATATATGTGTGCGTGTGTCTGTGTATATATGTCAGTGTGTGTGTGTATCTGTGTAGATATGTGTATATGTGTGTGCGTGTGTCTGTGTATATATGTCAGTGTGTGTGTGTCTGTGTAGATATGTGTATGTGTGTGTGTGTCTGTGTATATGTCAGTGTGTGTGTGTGTGTGTCTGTGTATATATGTCAGTGTGTGTGTGTCTGTGTAGATGTGTGTGTATGTGTGTGTGTGTCTGTGTATATATCAGTGTGTGTGTGTGTGTCCCTGTCTATGTCAGTGTGTGTGTGTGTGTGTAGATATGTGTATGTGTGTGTGTGTCTGTGTATATGTCAGTGTGTGTGTGTGTGTCTGTGTATATATGTCAGTGTGTGTGTGTCTGTGTAGATGTGTGTGTATGTGTGTGTGTGTCTGTGTATATGTCAGTGTGTGTGTGTGTGTCCCTGTATATGTCAGTGTGTGTGTGTGTGTCTGTGTATATATGTCAGTGTGTGTGTGTCTGTGTAGATGTGTGTGTATGTGTGTGTGTGTGTCTATGTATATGTCAGTGTGTGTGTGTGTGTCTGTGTGTATATGTCAGTGTGTGTGTGTATATGTATGTGTGTATGTGTGTATGTGCATGTGTGCGTGTCCGTGTCTGTTTACCTGAGGTACATTGACCAAATTATGGCTTTGACTATTTTAGATATTTTTTTTCATCGTCATATTATTATTATTAATATATATTCTGAAGTCCACAGCGGCTAAACTAGACTGGTCCAAAAAATATACTCCCCTCATGATCGACAGCATCTGGAACGTAGCATTGAGCCAAGAGCCGACTTTTCGACCATAAAGCCGTTGTTGAGAGCAATGAAGACGCCATACAAAAGCATTGGGTAATTCTCTTTCCGGGTACACCCCCACCGGCCTAGACTAAGATTACAGCATGTCAGCGCACGTGCTCATGGACCTTTTTGAGTCAGGACCCGCCCCCACATTGGTTCAGACTGATAGACCCAGTAGTATTATCATTGGCATTATAGATTCAAGCGTTAAAATTAAATAAATGCGATGACCAGTTTTGCTTTTATGTGTTTGAACAAGAGCAAAATCAATTCATTTCTTTTGATTTGATTCTCTGATCTGTGTCTGCGAATCGACAGTTTTGTGAAGTCCTCTGAGATCACTACTGTCGTGATTTAAGGCTACACAAAAACACACTGTATTGAATTGAACTACTAACTGCATCTTTATGGTCAGTAAATGCTACTTTCATTCTTTTTTTAATCTCAAATGTGTCTCAGAAAGAATATTTTACAAGTTCCCGAGTCGCAGCTGAGACACGCATCAGCAGCAATGAACCTGCCAGGGAAGTTTGAGTTATAAACACAATACTTACTTTTATTGCCACTTTATTAAAACCATCCAGAAGAAATGAGGGAACTGTCATAGAGGCCAGGTTTATGAGCACAATTTACTAACAGATGGAACGATGTATAGGGCTGGAAAGCGGAAGTGCGAGATTTTGCGAGATTTCCACCCGTGGATACAAACAAACCACACGTGCCACTTGTATGGTGCAGAGATCGCCAACTTCTTCCTCGTTAAAGGACTTTCCTGTGTTATTTTGGACACATTTCGTCTCTGGGACAGAAAAACTGAGTGAACGGTCGGAATTAGCTGTGAACTGACCATGTCCTGAAGTTTCTATGACGGGGAGATGAGAAAGGCACAGGGCCGTGTTCATACATACAGTCTATGGTTCAAACTCATTGTATTTTAATCCACTATCACGCATCAGAAAGAAAATATAGAAACACTATTCCTATGCAAATAAATTGACGTTGTCCCTTACAGCTATCTTTGCTGCTTTGGTTATAAGCCAATGTTTATGAATGATCAGTTTTCTATCTGTTCATCAGCTCCATCTCCACTTCACACTCACTGCAGCTTCACATTGGGCCTTTTTGCTGTGCTGTCAAAAATAACATGATGTAGTTGGGTTACCTATTCATTTAATACGAATGATTGTCCGTTTTCTGTTATATTTGAAAATGTGTTAAATGTTATTTAATACGTGTTAATATGTTCCTCCTTTATCTCTCAAATAAATAAATTTTTGAGAGACAATATTTATCCTGTGTGACATAAATAAAGTTTCTTATCTTAAAATACAAGCCACAATTAAAGGCTTGGCCGTGCACTATTACAGGTTAGCATTAGCTACAAGTTAGCTTGAATACATGTTCAAGTTAACTGTCTCTGAAATCAGACAAAATATTTTATCAGAACTGCATAGCTTTTCCCACAGCTTCAGTTGGTCTTTGGGAAACCCAAAAAATGAGCATGCTTCATGTAAACTTTGATGATAACAGCCGAAAACAAAGCAGAGCATTTTGCACCATTCATTTAAACAGCCTCTTCGAACAGCTGACGGTTTGTTTGTATCCGAGCAATGAACCGGAAGTGCTTCTGGGACGAGACTTTCCAGCCCTATTTCCAGCGGTAGAAGTACAAGAGATTCTGTATATATTTTTAGATTTTTAGATCCATCCATGCTACTATCAGCCTCTTCTCTCTTGTCTCCTGTATGAGTCACATCTCAATGAGTGGGTTATAAAGTATTATTGAAATTATTTTATTTAGTGAAAAACAAATCTTCCACCTCTTCCAAAATGTACTCCCAATCGATTAAGACACATGTGATCGTCTTACAATGGGATTGGATGGAGACAACGAGCAGTGATGCGTTTAAGAGCACAGGGAAAAGCAAAGCCAGGTATATTTTTTTAATGTGTGTATATGGACCAGTGGGGCCGGGTCCCGACTTAAAAATGGCCAAAATGACGTGCGCTGACATGCTTGCAATACCACCCCAGGCCAGCGGGGGTGGACTCAGAATAAGAATTATTCAATGCTAATGTAGGTATATATTTTTTCCCCTCAAATCGGCTTTACAGGGTGTGCAGATGCAATTTTTCACATTTTCCAGCCCCCGCAGCCTTTTTGAAACTGCCCATAGATGTTAATATTTACAGTCTGATTTGGACAGATACAGGAGGGTCTAAGGACAGTGGCGATGATCCAGGACACTTGATATTTACCATATTTTCCGGACTATAAGCCACACCTGACTAAAAGACGCAGGCTCCAATTTGTAGATTTTTATTTTATTTTTTACTTGTACAAGCCGCACTGGATTATAAGACGCACATATCCCACATTGCAATATTGAAAAATGTTTCTCAAAAACCCTAACGTCTATTGTGTCTTCCAGTGTGACGCAGAAACATAAGTAAGAACATCTACTGGTCTTTCTTCACTCTAAAAAAGCGGTTTATTATATGAAAAGTTTAAACTATATTTATTCTGCTTGGTTGAGAAATATTAGATTTACTTGGACCTCTGTGAACTACTCATCAATTCTGTTGGTGTATTCTTACTTGGCAAAATGTTTTTTGGCAACACAGGATTTTTTTTTTTTTTTAAATGAAGCCGCACCTCACTATAAGCCACAGCCCTCAAAATGCAGGAAAAATACAGCGGCTTATAGTCCAAAAAATATGGTAATAACATTTTTTGACCTTCATGGACATTGGTCATCGGCCCCTTATGGACCAGTGTCTCTATGAGATTTTATCATTGCATTTCCTGTGTTTGATTCTCTCGCTGCATGTGTTTTGTTTAACGACATGAAGCAAAAGCAAAACTGAACAGGATCATGGTGCTTTTAAGAGCGATGCAGCAGCTGAGGTGTGAAAAACAAACGCCCAAAGTAAACATCATAGTCTGTGATTACATCTGCCGTGCGTTTCATAATGTATGTACGGAAACGACTGTGAAGTACGGCCGCATTAGTCCTGTTCTCAGGTCTCTGCACTGGCGTCTTTCCTCCTGTAGAGGGAGCTCTTCTTACTTGTATCACCATATATTATCTATTCATATTTCTTCACATCTTAAAAATGACATGACAAAGTACCATAATTTGACCCTGCGGCTTATATAGCGATGCAGCTAATATGTGTATTTATATTATGGTAGAGTTGTTTTAGTTGCTATGGGACACTGGTTCATTGTCAAAACAGATGAAGGTGAATGACTGATGGAAGCTAATGGTAAAACTGGTAAACTCCTCGTCATTGAATCATGTTGTGTACAGTTGCGGTTTATATTCAAGTGCGGCCTATATGTGGACATAACTGTTTAATTATTTATGAATAGATAAATAGATACAGTAGATACATATTTTATTGATCCCTCAATGGAGAAACTCAGGGATGCATACATACAGTAATGTACGTGGTGCGGCTTATATACAGGTGCGCCTTATAGTCCAGAAAGTACGGTAAATAGTCTCATTGTGATTTTGAACAGCCAAAAATAATGCATAATATGTATCCTTTAATCTGGATGTATTTTTGATCACTGTGTTGTGGTCCGTGTTTCCAGATAAACTGTTTGGGAAGCGTCTGCTGCAGGCGCGACATTACATCATGTCCCGGAAGTCGTGGCTGAAGATGGTTCCGACGGAGAACTGCGACATCCTCATGACCTTCCCAGGTACAGACAAAAACACCTCCCTCTGCTGCAAAATACTGCCTCAGTCATGACATACACCAGGGGCCTCCAACCTGTAGCTCGCCAACCCCCTTTCAAATAGCTCCCCAGAGAGCTTGTTTGACACATATCATTGCATATCTACTTCACTATACTAGATAGATAGATAGTTAGATACTTGATATTGATCACTGTAGGAGACACTCAGGTGATCATTCTAAAAAGCTAACAATAGCAATTATCAGCAACAGCCTTTCAGGTCACAGCAGCAGAGGTGGAGTAACCGCTGGGTGGAGCAGGACAGGACTGACCTTATCTATTGTTAGGGCGTTATGACGACGTCCTAAAAACAACGCCCTAACGGTCAGTGACATGCTAATGAGTTAGGATCGTTAGCCCTAGCAGGGTTCCTGCCACTCTGTAGCTGACCTTGTTAATGACTTAACCACACCCACAGGTTTTACATTTTCAACTCGTGGCTTAGCTTCCATTCCCTTGAAAAAGTTCTTTGGATAAGAACAAAATGTAGGGAAAACCCGCTAACTGAAGTACAGATGATGGATGAGAAACCTTCCTTTGTCTTTATCCCTAGATTTAGTATAAGTATCCCTATCATCCCTAGCTTTAGCAAGTATAACATCCCTAGCTTTAGCATAACAAGGAAGCAATCTAAAACCTTCAACTTTAACAATGCCTAAGTGTAAATTCCTATGTGTAAAACTAGCACATTAGGCTAATGAGGGCTAGCCTAATGTGCTAGCCCTCATTAGCCTCACTGATGTGTTGGTTGGAGGGTTGCTGGTTGAATTTCACGCAGGTGTGTTGCTCTTGCAGACAGCATCGACGACCACACCCTGCTCTGGCTCCTGAACCAGATCCGAGTGGGCGTCCCACAGGTCAACATCCAGGTCCGACAGCACAAGCACACGCAAGCTAACGCCTTCTTCATTACCACCTCCTTCGAGAAGTAAGAACACACAACGACAACAGATTTTTTATGACTTTTTGGGTTCTGGGTTTGATTCCACCTCCAGACACCGTGTCTGCGTAAGTTTTCTCCAGGTGCTCCGGTTTCCTCCAGGTGCTCCGGTTTCTCCTACCACTAACAACATGTACAATAGGTCTGTCTTGCGCCTTCTGGACTGGCGACCCCGCTCTATTTCTGAGTGGAGTTTGCATGTTCTCCCGTGTTTGCAAAGGTTTCCTCCAGGTGCTCCGGTTTCCCCTATCCCTAAAAACATGTACAATATGTAAACCCTGCGCCTCCTGTACTGGCGACCCCGCTCTATCTCTGAGTGGAGTTTGCATGTTCTCCCTGTGTCTGCGTCGGTTTCCTCCAGGTGCTCCGGTTTCCTCCAGGTGCTCCGGTTTCCTCCAGGTGCTCTGGTTTCCCCTATCCCTAAAAACATGTACAGTAGTTTTGCCCTGCCGCATCTGGACTGGCGACCCCGCTCTATCTCTGAGTGGAGTTTGCATGTTCTCCCCGTGCCTGCATAGGTTTCCTCCAGGTGCTCCGGTTTCTCCTATTGCTAAAAACATGTACAATAGGTCTGCAATGCGCATCCTGGACTGGTGACCCCGCTCTATCTCTCAGTAGAGTGCGAGGATAAAGCCCAAAAAACATTTACCTTAGCATTATTATTATTATTATTATTATCGTACATTCTTTTTACTTTTCTTGTCTGGCCCAATTATTGAAAAGATAAACAAAACAAATAAAAAGTGCGTCTCATATGGTACTTGGCTTTGATCATGTTGAGATGTACTGTGCAAAGACGCCATAAAGTAATAAAACAAATAAAATACAATTTTAAAAAAACAACAATTGTAAAGCGCTTTGTGATTGTAGTCTGTAAAAAGCGCTAAATAAAAAACATTACGTACTTACGATGAACTAGGTCAAAGTCGTTCAGGTCTAATGGAGCCTCAACGTGACAGGGTTATTTTCATTGTCAAATAAATGTGTTTTCGATTTTTCCCAAGATAATGAGTCTCTTCTGGCCTAGTTCTCAGTCGCTGAACCTTCATCTTGGCAAAAACCCTGTAAATTCCTGGGCCGCCTCGTTAGTTTAGTTTGATTTGTTTCAGTAAATGTCTTAAACTCATCGCGAGAGAGCGAGCTGTGTTTCTTCACCTCGCAGGTCAAAACAAACAGGCGGCACTTCACCGAACAAAGTGCTAAAGTCAGTTGAGATTCTTTATGATGAACAAGTAAACATTGGCACAGACCATAGGAAGGATAGCTACTGTATGCGTCATCAGCTAATGGGGATCTGAATAGAACTCAACAAACCTGCACGCAGCACTTTACAGAACAAAGTGCTAAATTCAGTGAAGATTCTTAATGATGAGCAGGAAAACACAGACACAGACCCCAGAATGAATAGCACCGTATGTGTAAGTAGCTAATGGGGATGTTAATATAAACAAACAAACACGCAGCACTTTACACAACAAAGTGCTGGAAACAGTGGAGATTCTTAATGACAAACAGGCAAACACAATTATAGACCCCAGAAGGATTAGCCCCCGTATGTTACAGTTACTTATGGGGATCTGAATTAAAATCAACAAACACACAGCACTTTACAGAGAAATGTGGCACTTTAAAAAACAAAGTGCTAAAGTCAGTGTAGGCCAAAGTCGTTCAGGTCTGATGGAGCCTCAACGTGACGGGGTTCTTTTCATTGTCAAATAAATGTGTTTTCGATTTTTCCGAAGATAATAAGTCTCTTCTGGCCTAGTTCTCAGTCGCTGAACCTTCATCTTGGCAAAAAACGTGTAAATTCCTGTACCGCCTCGTTAGTTTAGTTTGGTTTGTTTCAGTAAAAGTCTTAAACTGATATAACAGGAAGCTACTTTTGGATGGAAGTGAATCAAATTAACTCTGGAGAGCCGTCCAACTCTGCTGTTACATCCAGTCTGCACAGCGGGAGCCATTTTTATTTTTGTGTTTTGTTAAATATAAATACACGCCTCAGATAATTCTAAGTTTAAACGAGTGTTGGCAATTTGGACGCCAATAATTAGACTTTGAGGGTCTAGAGACAGTGAGGATCCGGGATATTTAAGGACATTTGTGGACATTAGTCATTCCACTCCCTACGTGTTTGTTATTCTTGCATTTCCTGTGTTTGAACTAATTTTCGGATCTGTTGTTGGCGAATTGACAACTTTGCAAAGTCCTCCGAGATGACTGCTGTTGTGGTTTAGGTCTCTACAAAAATACATTGAATTGATTTTACTGTAAATGAATATCAGCTCTGTACAAGTCTCTGTGGCCTCGCACCAAAGTACATCTGTGACATCTGAGGAGCACAGGGACTGGCCTCCTGCTGGGACTCTGAGGAGCACAGGGACTGGCCTCCTGCTGGGACTCTGAGGACCACAGGGACTGGCCTCCTGCTGGGACTCTGAGGAGCACAGGGACTGGCCTCCTGCTGGGACTCTGAGGAGCACAGGGACTGGCCTCCTGCTGGGACTCAGAGGAGCACGGGAACTGGCCTCCTGCTGGGACTCTGAGGAGCACAGGGACTGGTCTCCTGCTGGGACTCTGAGGAGCACAGGGACTGGCCTCCTGCTGGGACTCTGAGGAGCACAGGGACTGGTCTCCTGCTGGGACTCTGAGGAGCACAGGGACTGGTCTCCTGCTGGGACTCTGAGGAGCACAGGGACTGGCCTCCTGCTGGGACTCTGAGGAGCACAGGGACTGGTCTCCTGCTGGGACTCAGAGGAGCACAGGGACTGGTCTCCTGCTGGGACTCAGAGGAGCACAGGGACTGGTCTCCTGCTGGGACTCAGAGGAGCACACATAGCCCTAGAATACTAATTATCAGTATGGCCGCTGGATAAACGATACCAGGATTATTACAGATAATCCAGATGGGAATATCGGAGCGGTAAAAGCTCTGGGCTGTAATCCCAGAGAGAGTCGTTTTGACTGCTCTCACTCTGTGTTTAAAGCTCATCTCTAATCTCTAATTTCTCTGTCCTCAGTCTGCTGCGAGGAGCCGAGCACATGGGGATGCACAAGGCCGTCAAGCCGCAGTTCGGAGGAGGCATGCGGCGCTTCTCCTGCGACGAGGACAACATCTACGAGAACATCGAGAGCGAGCTTTGCTTCTTCACCTCACAGGTCAAAACAAACACGCAGCACTTTACAGAACAAAGTGCTAAAGTAAATTGAGATTCTTAATGATAAACAGGCAAACATAGGTATAGACCCCAGGAAGGATAGGTATTGTATGTGTCAGTAGCTAAAAAGGATCTACATTTAAACAAAAAACACACGGCACTTTACAGATCAAAGTGCTAAAGTCAGTGAAGATTCTTAATGATGAAGAGGCAAACACAGGTATAGACCCCAGAATGATTAGCTACCGTATGTTACAGTTGCTAATGGGGATCTGAATAAAAATAAACTCAGCACTTTACAGAAAAAAGTGCTAAAGTCAGAGGAGATTCTTAGTAATAAACAGGCAAATACAGGCACAGACCACATGGAGAAGATGTTTCAGTTGCTAATGGGAATCATACTAAAAATGAACTAACACGTGGCACTTTACAGAACAAAGTGCTAAAGTCAATGTCGCTGAGTGCCGGTAGCAGCAGCAGTCAAACCTCTGTGTGTGAGCAGCTTCATCTAAAGCGGGTTAATCCTGGAGCCAGATGTTCAGAATGACGAGGCTCAGATCTGCGTCCTCTGAGCCGGTGACAGGTCAAAAATGTGAAATGTGGATAATTTGGCAGATTTACACAGAAAGGCTATTCCCAGAAGTGCACAGACTGGTTCAATATGTCACTTTTTTTTAGATCACGATTGAGATTTTAAATTTGGCAAAATATTGTTTCAGCATGATTCAAAATCTGACCAGAAAGAATGGAAACACTTCATGATATAATATATAATTTTGTAGTTGTTGATACATGGATGAAAGTGTCAATCAGTTCCTGTGTCGGCGTGTGCTGTATTTAAAATCTAAAACAATATATATAAAAATAGGCAATGTCAATCTATTTCATATTATAATTTTTGTGTATGTATATTTTCAAATCACAAGCTGCAAATAGAGAAATATCACACTCTTGACCTCTCTCCCTGTTAAAGCACATTAGTGTACCTACTGTATACTAGCAATAGCAGGTACTCTCATATACATGCATAAAGATGGTCTGAGGACAGCCCTTCAGGTCACAGCAGCAGAGGTGGAGTAGCCTCTGGGTGGAGCAGGACGGGTCACAGCAGCAGAGGTGGAGTAGCCTCTGGGTGGAGCAGGACGGGTCACAGCAGCAGAGGTGGAGTAGCCTCTGGGTGGAGCAGGACGGGTCACAGCAGCAGAGGTGGAGTAGCCTCTGGGTGGAGCAGGACGGGTCACAGCAGCAGAGGTGGAGTAGCCTCTGGATGGAGCAGGACAGGTCACAGCAGCAGAGGTGGAGTAGCCTCTGGGTGGAGCAGGACGGGTCACAGCAGCAGAGGTGGAGTAGCCTCTGGGTGGAGCAGGACGGGTCACAGCAGCAGAGGTGGAGTAGCCTCTGGGTGGAGCAGGACGGGTCACAGCAGCAGAGGTGGAGTAGCCTCTGGGTGGAGCAGGACGGGTCACAGCAGCAGAGGTGGAGTAGCCTCTGGGTGGAGCAGGACGGGTCACAGCAGAGAGATGGAGTAGCCTCTGGGTGGAGCAGGACGGGTCACAGCAGCAGAGGTGGAGTAGCCTCTGGGTGGAGCAGGACGGGTCACAGCAGCAGAGGTGGAGTAGCCTCTGGGTGGAGCAGGACGGGTCACAGCAGTAGAGGTGGAGTAGCCTCTGGGTGGAGCAGGACGGGTCACAGCAGCAGAGGTGGAGTAGCCTCTGGGTGGAGCAGGACGGGTCACAGCAGCAGAGGTGGAGTAGCCTCTGGGTGGAGCAGGACAGGTCACAGCAGCAGAGGTGGAGTAGCCGCTGGGTGGAGCAGGACAGGTCACGGCAGCAGAGGTAGAGTAGCCGCTGGGTGGAGCAGGACGCGTCACAGCAGCAGAGGTGGAGTAGCCGCTGGGTGGAGCAGGACGGGTCACAGCAGCAGAGGTGGAGTAGCCTCTGGGTGGAGCAGGAAGGGTCACAGCAGCAGAGGTGGAGTAGCCGCTGGGTGGAGCAGGACGGGTCACAGCAGCAGAGGTGGAGAAGCCGCTGGGTGGAGCAGGACGGGTCACAGCAGCAGAGATGGAGTAGCCTCTGGGTGGAGCAGGACGGGTCACAGCAGCAGAGGTGGAGTAGCCTCTGGGTGGAGCAGGACGGGTCACAGCAGCAGTGGTGGAGTAGCCTCTGGGTGGAGCAGGACGGGTCACAGCAGCAGAGGTAGAGTAGCCGCTGGGTGGAGCAGGACGCGTCACAGCAGCAGAGGTGGAGTAGCCGCTGGGTGGAGCAGGACGGGTCACAGCAGCAGAGGTGGAGTAGCCGCTGGGTGGAACAGGACGGGTCACAGCAGCAGAGGTGGAGTAGCCGCTGGGTGGAGCAGGACGGGTCACAGCAGCAGAGGTGGAGTAGCCTCTGGGTGGAGCAGGACGGGTCACAGCAGCAGAGGTGGAGTAGTCTCTGGGTGGAGCAGGACGGGTCACAGCAGCAGAGGTGGAGTAGCCTCTGGGTGGAGCAGGAGGGGTCACAGCAGCAGAGGTGGAGTAGCCTCTGGGTGGAGCAGGACAGGTCACAGCAGCAGAGGTGGAGTAGCCGCTGGGTGGAGCAGGACGGGTCACAGCAGCAGAGGTGGAGTAGCCTCTGGGTGGAGCAGGACAGGTCACAGCAGCGAGGTGGAGTAGCCCCTGGGTGGAGCAGGACGGGTCACAGCAGCAGAGGTGGAGTAGCCTCTGGGTGGAGCAGGACGGGTCACAGCAGCAGAGGTGGAGTAGCCTCTGGGTGGAGCAGGACGGGTCACAGCAGCAGAGGTGGAGTAGCCCCTGGGTGGAGCAGGACGGGTCACAGCAGCAGAGGTGGAGTAGCCTCTGGGTGGAGCAGGACGGGTCACAGCAGCAGAGGTGGAGTAGCCCCTGGGTGGAGCAGGACGGGTCACAGCAGCAGAGGTGGAGTAGCCTCTGGGTGGAGCAGGACGGGTCACAGCAGCAGAGGTGGAGTAGCCTCTGGGTGGAGCAGGACGGGTCACAGCAGCAGAGGTGGAGTAGCCGCTGGGTGGAGCAGGACGGGTCACAGCAGCAGAGGTGGAGTAGCCTCTGGGTGGAGCAGGACGGGTCACAGCAGCAGAGGTGGAGTAGCCTCTGGGTGGAGCAGGACGGGTCACAGCAGCAGAGGTGGAGTAGCCTCTGGGTGGAGCAGGACGGGTCACAGCAGCAGAGGTGGAGTAGCCTCTGGGTGGAGCAGGACGGGTCACAGCAGCAGAGGTGGAGTAGTCTCTGGGTGGAGCAGGACAGGTCACAGCAGCAGAGGTGGAGTAGCCGCTGGGTGGAGCAGGACGGGTCACAGCAGCAGAGGTGGAGTAGCCTCTGGGTGGAGCAGGACGGGTCACAGCAGCAGAGGTGGAGTAGCCGCTGGGTGGAGCAGGACGGGTCACAGCAGCAGAGGTGGAGTAGCCTCTGGGTGGAGCAGGACGGGTCACAGCAGCAGAGGTGGAGTAGCCTCTGGGTGGAGCAGACGGTCCAGCAGCAGAGGTGGAGTAGCCTCTGGTGGAGCAGGACGGGTCACAGCAGCAGGGGTGGAGTAGCCTCTGGGTGGAGCAGGACAGGTCACAGCAGCAGAGGTGGAGTAGCCTCTGGGTGGAGCAGGACGGGTCACAGCAGCAGAGGTGGAGTAGCCTCTGGGTGGAGCAGGAGGGGTCACAGCAGCAGAGGTGGAGTAGCCTCTGGGTGGAGCAGGACGGGTCACAGCAGCAGAGGTGGAGTAGCTGCTGGGTGGAGCAGGACGGGTCACAGCAGCAGAGGTGGAGTAGCCTCTGGGTGGAGCAGGACGGGTCACAGCAGCAGAGGTGGAGTAGCCTCTGGGTGGAGCAGGACGGGTTACAGCAGCAGAGGTGGAGTAGCCTCTGGGTGGAGCAGGACGGGTCACAGCAGCAGAGGTGGAGTAGCCGCTGGGTGGAGCAGGACGGGTCACAGCAGCAGAGGTGGAGTAGCCTCTGGGTGGAGCAGGACGGGTCACAGCAGCAGAGGTGGAGTAGCCGCTGGGTGGAGCAGTATTATGGACCAATGTCTCTGTTTCTTATCATTGCATTTCTTGTGATTGAACTGTTTGATTCTCTGATCTGTGTTGGAGAATCAAGAACTTTGTAAAGTCCTCCGAGATTACTACTGTTTTGATTTAAGGCTATGCCAAAATATATTTATCTCTGTTATAAATGTCATCAGATTATTGCGCTACTGCACTTTAGGTGAGATGCTAAACTGAATCTTGTCGCATTGTTCTGAACATTAAAAGTATATCGAGAGATTTCCCCAAATTTTAGGAAAGAACCGCCCTTTTCCATTTTTGAACTAAACTCTCTGGTCTGATTGGACGAGCACGTGTCACCAGAATGATTGACAATAAGGAGGACCAATAGGCTTGATGATCCACCCGGAAGTAAACAATCCTCCTGTGTGTGTCCTCAGGAGCGGCAGAGCATCATCAAGTACTGGCTGGACAACCTGCGAGCCAAACAGGGGGAGGTGCTTCACAACATCCACTTCCTGGAGGGACAGCCAATCAGTACGCTCGCTTTCTAACACATGTATAGTGTGCTTAAATTTAGGGTCAAACGCAACGCCTTGAAGCCAACTCAGGGGCAACAGAACTGTGGTTGTAGATGTAGTGACTCGATCAGACCAACAAGAGTGCAAAACAATTCACACTGTCGCTTTAAAGCTGGGGTACCAAACTTTTATTTTTGTTGTGACAATAGCAAGAGTATTGTGAAGTTGAAGGTTTGAGAATAAATTATACAATGTGCTATCCTTCATTGTGACCATATCTGCATGGAAAAGCCAGATCCTGTCACATCTCTGTAGTTGTGTAGGGTAAGGCCTGGTTAGTACTGTGATGGGAGACCTCTGGGAACATCAGGGGCCATAGCGGGACAGCTGTAAAGTGAAGCTGTATAAGTCAGTTTATCCACGTCAGAATAAGTTTGGTGTGTGTGTGTGAATGGTTAGTGGTGGGAGGGGCCAATGGCACAGACTGTTTTTCTCGTCTCTGTCAGTGCAGTGTGCCCCAGGGCAGATGTGGCTACAGTAGTAGCCAAAAACAGTGTTAGAACCAAACAGTTTTGAGAGCCAGGAACTAGTTACTCAGACTGAATTACCTCAATACATTTTTTTGTGTTTTGAAAGTTTGCCCCAGCGCGAAGTAAGTCTCGATGTGGCTCCAGAGATCCCTCACTTTTATCCCACTGGGTCATTTTGTGGTTCCTTGCAGATGTAGGAAAGTCTAAGGACAGTGATGATCCTGGACATTTAAGGACATTTGTCAACTTTTATGGACGTAGGTCATCCCACTCCCTATGGCCCAACGGCTCTAAGTGTCTGTATCTGTCTATTCTTCCATCTCCTGTGTCCAGACCGTCTGATTCTCTAATCTGTTGTCGGCAAATCAACTTAGTAAAATCCTGTGAGTCGGCCGCTGTTGTGATTTAGGTCCATACAAAACTTCATTGAATCGGACTTACATCTTTGAAAACAGGTCAACAAAGCATTTTCCCCCAAAGTCATCAAGACATGTTCCAGTTAGAATTAACCAACCGGTGTGAACTTGACATTAAATCTACCGTCTTCAGCAAATAGAGCCACCTAAATCTTTTTGTCGTGTGTGCCTCAGTTCCAGAGCTGGTGGCCAGGAGAGTGATCCACCAGATGTTCCCTCTTCACGAGCAGCGGATCCTGAACCAGCTCATGACGTCCTGGGTGCAGGCCGTCTGCGAGCGCCAGCCTCTGGGTACATAGCGCTTTGTTTTAGTCCTGATTTCATGGCTGTCAAAAACACAAAAACATAATATTTTGAATCTCCCATTTATTGCTGGTGTTTCAAGTAAGTAAGTGATCTTTATAGCGCCTTTCACAAATCAGAGTCACAAAGGGCTTTACAATAGTTTTTTAGGCGTTTTGTCTCTCACTCCACACAGAGATGGGATCACCAGTAAAGGAGGCTCATGCCAGAACTACTGTACATGTTTTTAGTGGTAGGGGAAACCGGAGCACCCAGAGGAAACCTGCAAACTCCACACACAAAGAGGTGGAATTGAACCCAGGACCTTCTTACTGTGAGGCACAAGCTTTAACTACAGTGCCACTAAGATTTGAGCAAATTTTTACTATTATAAGGTTTCTCTTTAAAATGAGGTGTAACATGCCATGGTTGCATATAGACCAGAAAAAAGTGTAGGCTGACATTTGTAAAGCTTCAGTCTTTATACCAAAACACAATATTAACATTAGGGCGGCACGGTGGCTGAGTGGTTCGAATCCCAGTCGGAACAGGGCCTTTCTGAGTGGAGTTTGCATGTTCTCCATGTGTGTGCGTAGGTTTCCTCCGGGTGCTCCGGTTTCCCCTACCACTAAAAACATGCACAATAGGTCTGAATGTAGATGAGAGAGTGAATGGATGGTGTTGGAGCTGATGGTCCAGTGTGTTCTGGACTCGCTTCCGTCATCACCGTGTGTGGAATGACTGGAACAATATCTGACTCTGAACATTGTAAAGAGCTTTGGGTCTGTACCTTGGTCTGTGAAATGCGCTATATAAATAAACATGACTTACTTACTTACTTTTGCTGGTCTGTAACCGTGCTCTCTTGGCCCATTTTAGATAACATCTGTGATTACTTTGGGGTGAAGATCGGGATGTACTTCGCCTGGTTGGGCTTCTACACCAACTCCATGCTGTACCCTGCAGTTATCGGCTTCCTGCTGTGGATCCTGGCGGAGGACGATCAGGTACCAGACCCAGACCCAACCATCAGACAGAAAACAACACGAGTTTTTACACACGACTGAAAGCAGATTGTAGAGAGGTTTTAAGAAAGCTTCATATGGTCTTCATTTGTTGATACGATAAGATTCAAGTCAATGTTTTCATGTAAAACCGTTGAATTCGCCAACACAGATCAGATAAATGCAATGGTAGAAAACACACAGAGCCATTGGTCCAGAAGGGGCAGACACCAATGGCCATAAATGTTGATAAACGTCCAATGTGATAAGAAGCAAATATTCTCTACTCTATTTTGAACTTTTCGTTAGAGTAAAGGTTTAGGTCCGAAGTTTCCTGAGGATGAGTAGGTGCAGAACTTACTCGTCTCCAGGTGTTTCCTCCGTCAGCAGTGTCAGCTTTACGCACTGGGTCTTTGTTATGGTCCTGGAAGAGTCAAATGAACAGCATTGATTTGGAAATAAAAGAGTTTAGAACAGTATAAGAACAGTTATCGAGATGGAGTCAATGTGGCCTTTAACCAACATTAGCTTTACACTGCTAAAAGTGATGGAGAATAAGAGAATTGCTCAAATTTGGCAAAATGCATCTTGGTTTAGGGAGATTCATCTTGTCTTGTAAGTAGAATTAAAAGTATTGGGTTCCATACCAGACAATTAAAGGTTTTGTATCCGTCAAAACGTGTCAAGGTATTAATATCACAAAACCTTATATTGTCTGGTATAGAAGCCCCCAACACTACTCATGTATCTTGATTCGAGCGCTGCCTTAAAACAAGATTTACCAATGGGACAGCAGATCTTGAAATCAGACTAAATGGCTTTGTCACATTTGAGAATTTGTTTTAACACAGTCAGAATGTGTCAGATTAAGATAAAAACACTAGATTCAAGCATTTATTACCTCATATTTGATCATTTTTTGCAGTGTAGGCTTCTTTCATTCTGTGGAACTTAAACCAGTCCAGAGTGGGTTACAGACTGATTGTAAATGTCTCCTGTGTGAGATCAATAAAGTCTTATCTTATCTAATCTTATGTCTAAAGTTTACAGACTGATAGTTAGACAACACATGGTCAGTCGGGTCAAACTAACCTGTGTCCCTGCGCTCTCCCTCCAGACCAGCCAGGACATCTGCTGCGTGGTCTTCGCTCTGTTTAACGTGGTGTGGGCCACGCTGTTCCTGGAGAGGTGGAAGAGGCGGGAGGCTGAGCTGGCCTACAGGTGGGGGACCCTGGACACCCCCGCAGAGTCCCTGGAGGAGCCACGGCCACAGTTCAGGGTGAGACGTGAACGCTGGATGTGTTAGGGCGGAGTTAGAGAGGGAGGCAATGGAGAAGAGTTTGTGGCACTAAAGTGTGGATTAAAAAAGTTCAAGGGACACTAAAATCCCCACAAAATCTGATCTTTCTGAAAGCTGTAGGTTCTCGGTCAGGTTCTCTGTCAGGTTCTCTGTCAGGTTCTCTGTCAGGTTCTCTGTCAGGTTCTCTGTCAGGTTCTCTGTCAGGTTCTCTGTCAGGTTCTCTGTCAGGTTCTCGGTCAGGTTCTCTGTCAGGTTCTCTGTCAGGTTCTCGGTCAGGTTCTCGGTCAGGTTCTCGGTCAGGTTCTCTGTCAGGTTCTCTGTCAGGTTCTCTGTCAGGTTCTCGGTCAGGTTCTCTGTCAGGTTCTCGGTCAGGTTCTCGGTCAGGTTCTCGGTCAGGTTCTCTGTCAGGTTCTCTGTCAAGTTCTCTGTCAGGTTCTCGGTCAGGTTCTTGGTCAGGTTCTCTGTCAGGTTCTCTGTCAGGTTCTCTGTCAGGTTCTCTGTCAGGTTCTCTGTCAGCTGAGGTCAATTTGTTTTAGTTTACATTGAGCTCAGTTGGTAGAGCATTGGCCTTTGAGCCTGAAGGTCGTGGGTTCAAGCCTACCACGAGACATACTTCACGACATGATGACTGCTGTCGTTGTGTCCCTGTGCAAGACACTTACTGTAACCCCACTTTGCCTGAAGCCCCCACTGAAAGATCTCAGCACCTGCAGGAGGATCAGTGAGGGGCTGGTGCTCTGTGGACTGGGTGCAGCTCTGACTGACACCCCCCTGACTCAGAAATGGATGGATGAGTTCTATGGGGAAATGTCTGCGTAGCCCACGAGATTTTAGTCTGGTCTAGTCTGCAGTACCACGAGAATCCCCCGAGCACATGGGTCCTTTAGCTCCAAACTAGTAACACCCTATCCAGATATTATAATACATCCATGGTCAACACACTATAGGATCAGTACAGTTCTTCAGATAATAATGTTTAGTAGTAATAAGTACAAAAAAGTACACAAATAGATTTAGAAGAATGTGTCTCATGGATTTGATGAATATTTGGTTTAACAAATTGGACCCGTGTGTTTTAAAGAACCTTCCATACGTCTGATCTCATCTATGTCGCAGCCAAAACGGGACTTCCGGTTTCCTCAACTTTGCCGCGCTCTCTGTGACCTTTGCCCGCGGAGAGAGGGGGGGAGCGGCCCACACCTCCCCCTCACCCTCTCCCCCCCTCCCCCCTCTGCTGCTCCAGGACACATGAATAGACTTTGTAAAGAGGGGGGTTGAGGGGGTGCTTGGAGGAGTTCTTTCAAAAGACGGTTGTGAAACTTGTTGTTCAAGCCCGGCTAGCTCAGTCGGTAGAGCATGAGACTCTTAATCTCAGGGTCGTGGGTTCGAGCCCCACGTTGGGCGCTACACTTTTCCTGATGTTTGTGATTAAAAAAATATGGGATGACTGTAGAAAGTGTGATGTCACTCCTGAGTTCTATTAAATATAATTAACTAACATTATTATAATATTATTATGTTAACAAACTATTATTATTATTATTATTATTATTTCAATCCAATCCAATCCACTTTATTTATATAGCACATTTCATAAACACGCAGTTTCCAAAGTGCTGTACAACATGCAAAATGGCAACAAATAAATACACACATTTATATAAAAAAAAAAATAATAATAATAACATAAATAACATAAAAAATAAAATTCAAAAATAACATAAATAACATAAAAAATAAAATAAAAAAATAATTTATGAGAGGAAAATGTTTGGTATCAAAACTTTAAAGGCGAAATAATAATAATAAGTCTAATGGGAGTAATTGGCCTCATAAAACTAAATACTGTGATTTTTAATAGAAAGTCAAATAGATGGAATATTGATCCTTAAATTATTACTATAAAGAATTATTATTTTCTGGTTATTTTAAAGACTTATTCTGCAAAAACATGATGAATATAGAAAATGCATAGAACGCACTAAACTAACCAACCCTGTGTGTGTGTATTCTGTGTGTGTGTGTTTGTGTGTGTGTATATCTGTGTATGTATGTGTGTGTGTATTTATGTGTGTGCGTGTGTATATCTGTGTATTCTGTGTGTGTGTGTATTGTGTGCGTGTGTATGTGTGTTTATATATATGTGTGTGTGTGTGTGTGTGTGCGTGTGTATATCTGTGTATGTATGTGTGTGTGTATTGTGTGTGTGTGTTTTTGTGTGTGTGTGTGTGTATATATCTGTGTATGTATGTATGTGTGTGTGTGTGTGTGCGTGTGTATATCTGTGTATTCTGTGTGTGTGTATTGTGTGCGTGTGTATGTGTGTGTGTGTGTGTGTTTATATATATATGTGTGTGTGTGTGTGTGTGTGTGCGTGTGTATATCTGTGTATGTATGTGTGTGTGTATTGTGTGTGTGTGTATTTATGTGTGTGTGTGCGTGTGTATATCTGTGTATTCTGTGTGTGTGTGTATTGTGTGCGTGTGTATGTGTGTGTGTGTGTGTTTATATATATATATGTGTGTGTGTGTGTGTGTTTATATATATCGTGTGAGTTATATGTGTGTTGTGTTTAGTTTGTTCTGGCTGTTTGGTTTGTGTGTTTGTGCTGTTTGTTATTATTTTGTCGGTGGTTTGGTTGGTTTCTGATTTTACCAATTATGTCTGTGTCTGTGGTGTTTTCTATGTGGGGTTTTGTGTGTTTGTGTTTGGGGTTATGTGTGGTCTTTGTTTGGCTTGTTTGTGTGTGGTCGTTGTGGTTTTGTGTTTGGGTTGTTTTTGGGTTGTGTGTCGTATTGTGTGGGTGGTGTGTGTTGTGTTGTCTGTGGTTTTTTGGTGTAGATTTTTTTTGTATGGGTTGCGTGGGAATCTTGGTTTCTTTGTGGTCTGTGTTGATGGTTTTGTATTTTTGTTGTTGGGTGTGGTTGGGTGTTTGTTTGTGTGGTTGTTTGTGATTGTGTTGGTGGGTGTGTTTTTGTTGTGGATCGGGGGTATTTGTTTGTAGTGTCTTGGTTATTTTGGGGTTGGTATTGTGTGTGGTTTTGTGTTCGTGTTTGGGTTGGTGTTGGTGTTTTTGTCGCTTGGTTTATTGATTTTTTCGTTGTTGGGTCTTAGTTTGCTGTTGGTGCGTTAGGTAGGTGTGTTTCTTTTAGTGGTGTGTTGTTTTTTTTTGTTTTTATAGTGGTTTGTTTTATGTTGATTTCGTGTTTCGTTGGGGGTGGGTCTGTGTATTATATGGGTTTGTGTGTATGTACGGTTTATTGGGGTGTTGTTGTTGGTGTTTTGGTTTCTGTTGGCGTTTATTGTTTTGTGTGGGTATGTGTTTTTTGTGTTTGGTGTGCTGTTTTTTGTGTCGTTGTTGATATCATTTGTGGTGGTCGTGTTTGTGGTGTTGTTGTGTGTTTTTGCTGTTTTTGTAGGTGGTTTGTTTCTGATGTTGGGTTGGCTTTTTTGTGTGGTTCTGCTTTTTTGTGTGTGTGTTGTGTGTGTTGTGTTTGGTTTTGGTTGTGTGGATGTGGTGTTTTGCTCATTTTGTGGTAATCATTTGATGGGGGTTTTTGGTTGTTGTTGGTTGTGCAGTGGTAGGGGTATTGTATATAGGGTAGGTTTTGGATTGTGTTTTTTGTTATGTCGTATTTCAGGTGTTGGGCTCTGGTTTGAGGGCTTGTATTGTAGTATGTCCCTTGTTTTTTTTGTTATGGTCTGTTGGGTTGTGCTATTTTAATTTGGTGGTTGTTTGTGCATTGTTTTGTGGATGTCGTCTGTGTAGGGGTTTGTGTGTGTTGTATTTGTTTTCTCTTGGTTTTTTTTTGTTTGTGTCTGTGGTTGTGTCGGTTTGTCGCTTTGTGGTATAGGTGTTTGTGATGGTGGTTGTATGTGTTGTGTTGTTGTGTGTATGGTTTAGTAGGTGTTAGGTTGGTTGTAGTTGGTGTTGTTTCTTACGTTTGTGGGTTTTTGTCTTGTGTATATTATTCGGTATGTTTTTCTCTTTGGTGCTGTGTGGTTTTGACTTGGGGTTTGTGCAGTTGTTGTGTGTTGGGGTTGTTAGGGGATTGTTTTTTGTTATAATTGTGACTTTTTTCTTGTTATTTGTAATTTTTAAGATGTGGATTTGTGCGGTTGTTTCTTTTGTATCGTGGTGGGTTTTTTTTGTTCGTTTGTGGTTGTTGCTGTTGTTTAGTTGTACGTGCTTTTGGTGTTGGTTGTTTATGTTGAATGGGTGTTGGCGTGGTTTGCTTGTTTATGTTCGTGGTTTGTGGTTGGGTTGTTTTGCGGGTGTTTTATTTTTAGTTGTTTTGTTGTTTTTTGTGTTTTTTTTTCTTCGATGTGTGTGGGTTTTATGTGTTTTTTGTGTGTTCTAGTTGTGTCATAGTTGTTGTTTGGGTGGGTGGTGTTATGGGTTTGCGGTAGTTTGTTTGTTGTCTTTGTTTGTTGGTAATTGTTTCCTTTGATTGTTGTTGCTGATGTTTTTTGTCGGTGCTTATGCGGGTGTTTGATGGTGTTGTTTGATAGTTGGGTTGTCGTTGGGTTGTGGTTTTATATTGTCGTTTGGTTTATTTTCGTCAGATCTCATTGGTGTTGGTTTTTCTTTTTCTTGTGTGTTGTGCTTTCATATATTTTTGGTGGTGTTGTTGGTTTCGTTTTGAATTGGTCCCCTTTGTACTTGGTTTTGTGGTTTTGTGGGTTGTTTTAGTTTGTTTGATGTTATGTTGTGTCTTTGTTGGTTGTAGGTTGTTGTGGTTTTTGTGATGTGATTTTGGGGTTGCTAGTGTGTTGTTCTGTTCGTGGGGTGGTTGTTTTTGGGTCTTTTGTTTGTATTTTTGTGATTTGTGTTGTGTTTGTGGTGGTGATTTTGGTGTATTGTGTTGTGTGGTTGGTGTTTCGTCGGTTGATGTCGGGTGTTGGTTTTTGTTTTTTATGTTCATTATGATTTTTATGTGTATTGGAGGTTTATTTTGTGGTTGTGTTGGGGATGTGGTTTATGTGGTGTGTGTTTTCTGGTTTTATTGTTGTTTTGGTGTGTTGTGTTTTTGTCGTTTTTTGTGTTGTTTTGTTGTGTTTCTGGTTGTGTTTTTAATTTTCGTACTTTGCTTTCTTGGTGGGGTATGTTCTGGTTGTGGTGTTGTGGATTGTTTAATTATTTATTGTTTGTTTGTGTGGGTGTTTTTGTTATCATGTGTTGGTTTGGGTTTGTTGTGCTCTTGTGTTTGGCGATGTCTTGGTTTTTTAATCTGTGTTTGGTTTATTTATTTTTGGTTTAGGCGTATGGGGTGGTAAGTTTTCGTATTTTTTTTTGTGGTATGTGTTGTTGGTTGTGTGATTTGGATGGTTGGTGTGTTTGTGTGGTGGGGTTTTTATTGGTTTAGTGATTTTTTGGTTGTGGTTTTTGTTTTGTTTTGTTGTGTGTCTGTCTAGCTTTTTGGTTAGGGATTTGTATTTTGTGTGTGGTTGGGTTGGTCTGGTTTGTTTTTGTTATGTCGTTTGTTGGTGTGTTTGTACTGTTGTTCATGTTTATATGGATGGTGTTTTGTTTCACTGTTTATGGCGGCTTGTTTGTGGTTTGTGTACTGTCTTTGGTGTTCTTTTCTTTTTTTTGTTTTTTGTTTTTTTTGTTGTCGTGTTCTTGTTATTATGTACTATATTGTGCTGATCGGTTTGTTTGGGTTTTATTGTGTGTTTTTCTCTCGTAGTTTTGATCGTGTGGGTTATTGTGTTATTGGGGTTATGTGCGGAGTAGTGGTTATGTCTTTTGGTTTTTATTTGTTTAGTGTATTACGGTGTTGTTTGTTAGGTGTTATTTATGTGGGGTGGTTGGTGTGGGGGTGTTCGTTGTGGTTGTGTGATGGGTTGATGGGTGTATTGGTGGGGGTTTTTTGTGTTTTTTTGTGTGGTCGTTTGTGTGGTTTTGTTTGTGATTTTTGTGTGGGTTGTGTAGTGTTGGTTGCGTTTGGTTGTTGTGTGTTTTTTTGTTGTTTGGTGGTTGTGGTTCTGTTCTTTCGTGTTGTGTTATGGTGTGTTCTTAGTGGGTTTGTGTGTGGTTGTTTTTTGCTATTTAATCTGACCTTGTGTGTGGAGATTTATTCGTTGGTTTTTTTGGTGGTTGTCGTTTTGATTTTCTGTTTTGTTGTGTTAGATTTGGTTTGTCTTCGTGCTGTTGTTGGTTGGGTTTGATTTTTTTTATGTGGGTCGTTGGTTTTTGTTTGGTGTTGTCTGTACTGTTGTGTGTGATCTCGTGTTCTTGTTTGTTTCTTTTTCGTTGGGTTTTGATATTGGGCTTATGCGCTTAATGGCGTTGTTGATTGTCGTTTTGGTTTTTTTGTCTGGTTTGTTGATAGGCCTACTAGTGGGTGTCGTGTTTTTAGTTAGTGGATGTGGTATTTGTTGGTTTTTGTGGTTTATTTTGGTTTTTTGTTTAGGGTTTGTTGGGTATTCTTTTGTCGATTGTTGTTTGTTCTATTGTGGCTTGTGTGATTTGTTGGTTTGTGTATCTTTGGTTTTTGGCGTATTCTTGTATTATTTGTGGTGGTCTCTGTTGTGGTTTTGGTTTCGTGTTTTTGTGTTGTTGTGTGTTGTAGTTGTTTTGTGTGTCTTTTTTGTTTAGGTTTCACTCTTGTATGTGTTTGTTTTTGTGGTGTGTGTGTTTGTTTGTATGTTTTGATTATGGTGTGTGTAGTTCTTGTATATGTTGTGTGTTTCGGGCTGTGTCTGTGTTGGTCTGTTGGGCTTTGTTGGTGGATTGGTTTTGTGTGGTATGTTTGTTAGGAGGTTGTGTTTGGTCGGTGGTGGTATCTTTTAGATTTTGGTTTATTTGTTTGTGTTTTTTATTTGTGTGGAGCTTTTGTATGTTGTTAATTGTTTGGTGTTTTTGTCGTTTGGTGTTTTTTTTTTTGTGGTATTTGGGTTTTTTTTGGTAGTCTTTGTTTCGTGTTTTGCCTTTTCTTGTTGCTTTGTCGTGTGTGTGGTGTGGGGCGTGTCGTTTGATGTTTGGTTTTTAGTTGTTTTGGTGTTGTCGTTGTGTGTGTTTGTTTGTAGGTCTTCTCTGTTCTGGTGTTGTGGTTTTGTGTTTCTTTGTTTGTGTGTATAGTTTGGTCGGTGTGTGGTGCTTGTTTCGAAGGGTGGTTTGTTTTTAATTGGATTTTTTTTTTTTTGTGTATCTTTTGTTTTTCTGTCGTTCATGTCTAGTGGTTGGTATCGGTGGTTTTGTTTCTTTTTTTCTTTGGTTGTGTGTATTTTGTGGTTTTTGTTGTGTGCTATTTTGTCTTCGTTTGTATTGTTTTTTTGGTTGATAGTTTGTTTTTTTGCGTCTTCGTTTGGGGTGTTGTTGGTTTTGTGGGTTGAGTTTTTTTTGATTGTTCGTGGTTTTGTTGGGTGTGTAGTGTATATGTTGGTGTCGGGGCGTCTGTTGGTGTTTTGTGGGTGTTGGGTTGGGTTTTTGCTTGTCGGTTTTTTGTACGTGGGTAATTCGTCTGTTTGTTTTGGTTGTTTATGTATTGTGGTGTGTTTTTTTTTGGGGTGTTGTTTGGTATTTGTTGTGTCTTTTCTTGTGGTTGTTTGTTTCTGGGGATCTTTCTGTATGGGTGTGTGTGTAGGGTGGTTTATAGTAGGGGTGTTCGGGTGTTGTTTTGGGGTTGGTTTTGTTGGTGTGTTGTGTTGTTGTGTTGCTGTTTATGTGTGGTGTTGGTGGTGTGGTTGTGTGTTATTTTGTTGGGTTTTTTGCTGGTTGGTGGGTGGTGGTAGTTGGGTTTCTGTTGATAGTGGGTTGGGTATGGGTTGTTTATTATTGTGGTGTGTATTTTTTGTGTCTAGTTGGGTTGTGTACAAGTTCGTTTTTGTGTTTATTTGATTTTTTGTTTTTTGTGTTTTTTGGGTCTTTAGTTGGTAGTTTGTGTGTATCTTTGTGTTGTCTTGTGTTTTTCTGGTTGGTTGTTGTAGGTTGGTTTTGTTGCTGTCTTGATGCTCCCGCTGTTTTTTGTGTTTTGGATCTTGTGTTGTTGTTTGTTTATTACATTTTGTTTGGTGTGTTCTAGCTCGAACTTTTGATTTTTAGGAGTGTGTGGTGGTGTTGGGGGTGTGTCATGTGTTTGTTTTTGGTTGGTTATTTGGTGTTTGTGGTTGTGGAGTGTTGGTTGAGCTATTTGCGGTTGTGGTTTTTCTTTGATTTTGTGGTGTGTTGTGTGTTGTGTTTTGTGTTTGTGGTTTGTGTGTATGTTTGTTTGCTTTGTCTTTTGTGGTGTTGTTTTTTCGTGTTTTGTGTGTTATGTTGTTTGTCTGTGGGGGGTTATTTGATGTGGGTTGTTTTGGGTGGTGTTGGTTTATGTTAGGTTTCTTGTGTTGTTGAGGTATGTTGTTTGTGTGTTTGTGTTGGTTTGTTTGTGTTGTGTCGGTGGATGTGTGGTTTATGGTTTTTTTGTGGTAGCGTCTGGTGGTGTTGGTGTGTGTGTGTTTGTATTGGGTTGGTTTTGGTTTATCGATATTTATGGTTGGCTGTTATTTGGTGTTGTAGGTTTTGGGATGTTTGGTTGTGCCTTTTGTGGTACTTTGTTTTTGGTCACGTATTTTTTTGGGGGTTGTGTTTTTTGTTTGTGTGTGTTTCGGTGGTTTGTGTGTTTCAGTTTGGAGTGTTATTGATGTTTGTATTTTTGTGTTTTAGTGGTTCTTTTGTAGTTGTTTGTTTGTTGATTTGTTTCTGTTTTTGTTGTTGTTTTTTGTGTGTATAGTTATTTGTTTAGGTTATTTTTGCGTTTGTAGAGTGTGGTGGTTGTGGTGTTTGTGTCGGTGTGATGTTATTTTTTTTCGATTGTGATTTTCGTGTTTGTTGTGATTGTGGTCTGGTTGTGGTTGTTGTGTGTTGTGTTTGTTGTGTTTTCTGTTTGGGTTTGTTTTATTTATGTGTTTAGGGTGTTTTAGGTTGTTTGTGCATGTTTCTGTGGTTATTGGACGTGTGGTTATTCGTGCGATGTTTTGGGGGGTGTTTTGGGTGTTTTTTTTTTGTCTCTGGGTTGTTTATTTGTGTTTTTTTTGTTTGCTTTTGGATGTGGTTTTGGTTTCGTGTTTTGTGTTTATGTTTGTTGTTGTTATCTTTGGGTTAGTGCTGTTTGTGTTGGATTGTTTGTTGTTTGTTTTTTTTTTTGTGTGTTCTGGTTTGTGGTAGGGTGTGTATCTGTTGTTTGGTTGTATGTTTGGGTTTCCTTCTATTCTTTAGTGGTTGATGGCTGGTGTTGTTTTGTCTTTGTGTTTGGCGGTATGTTTTTTTTGTTTTTTCGGCTGGTTGGGTCGTGTATTTGGTTTGTGTCGTATTTGTCTTGTTGTTATTTTTTGGCAGTTTGATTTTTTTTGTTGTACTTGGTTGTGTCGTTGTGGTATCTTTAGTTTGAGTTGTTTTGGTTTTGTTATTTTTCCTTAGTTGGTTTATTTGTGTTCGAGGTTCTTGCTCGTATTTGTTATTTGTTGTTTTCTTGGTTATGGGTGGTGTGGTGTTGTGTGTTGTTTTTTGATTTTATGTTTTTGTTTTACAGCTATTTTTTGGTTGTGGAACATCTTGAATTTTCGTTGTGTAAGTTGTGTATTCATAGTGTTGTGATTTTTGGGTGTTTTGGGTGTTACGTGCTTTTGTCGTGTTCGTGTGTTTGTGGTGTTGATGTGGGATGTTGCTTGTGTGTTTGTTTTGGTGTTGCTCGTATGTGTGGTGAATTGGTGGCTTTTGTTGGATTCTGTGGTGTGGGGTGTATGGAGTAGTTATTTCTTTTGTGTTGTTGTACGGTGTTGTGGTTTGTGGTGGATGTTGGTTTATTTTTGGGTGTCTTTTGTGTTGTATGTGTTTAGTTTTGTTTGTGTTCGTAGTTTTATTTGTATTATGAGTTGTGATAGTTTTATTAGTTTGGGTGCTGTCATGTCTTTGCGTTTTATTGGTGGTGTTTCGGTTTTTTGTGTTTGATTGTTTTGATTTTGTCGTCGTTTTTTGTGTAAGTTGTTGTATGACGTGTTTTCTGTGGGTTTTGGTGTTTTTGTTTCTTGGTATAATGTTGGATTGTGCTTGGGTGTGTTTTTCGTTGTTTTTGTGTTGTGTTTATTTTGTTTTTTGATTTTTGTTTGTGTTTGTGAGTGGGTTTGTGGTTTTGGGGTGTTGGTGGGTTTTGTTGCAGTTTGTTTTGCTCTTGTTTTGGGTTGTGAGTGCTTAGTTGTTGGGGTTGTATGGGGTTTTGTACGGTTTTTCGTCTTGTGTTGGTTTTTGTCTCTGTTTGTTTTTTGTGTTGGACGTGTGGGTGTGGGTTGTTATTGTTTTTGGTAGGATGTTGTTTTTGTTTGTGTTGTGTGTTGTTGTGGTTTTATGTTATGTGTTGTTTCTATTTTTGGTATCTTTTTTCATGCTGTGTTGTCTTGGTTTGTGATGTTGGTGTTGCTTGTGTTTGTGATGTTTTGCGTTGTGGTGTTTTGGTTTTTGTTGGTCTTTTTGCTTTTTGTGTTTTTCGTGGTGGGTGTGTTTTTATCTGTTGGGTTCTGTTTGGGTTAGGGGTGTTGTTTGTTGTTGGTGGATTTTGTTGTTTGTGTGGTTTATATGTTGATTTATTGATTGTGCTTTGTTTTTTGGGTGTGTTTTGTGTGGGTTATCTTTGATGTTTTGGTGTTGGTTGTTTATGTTAGGTTTGTCGCATGCTTTGATTGTTGTGTGGTTGTTGTTTTTTGTGTTTGTGGTGTGGTGTGTGTTGGGGGGTCTATGGGTTGTGGTCAGTGCAGAACTTACTCGTCTCCAGGTGTTTCCTCCGGCTACAGTGCAGCTGGACGCTCTGGGGTCTTTGTGCTAGGTCCTGAAGAGTCAATGAAACAGCATATTTGGAAATAAAGAGTGTTGTAAACTGTAAGTAGAACTGTTAGCGAGAGAGTCATAGGGGCCGGTATCCTACATTCTGTTACACGGCTAAAAGTGATGAGAAGATGAGAAGTGGGCGCTAAAAGTTTGGCATAAATGCTTCGGGGGTGAGGGAGATGCCTCTTGGGGCTTGTAAGGTGAATTAAACAGTGATTGGTGTCCTGTCCGTCATGGATAGGGGTGGAGGATCCGGCAAAAACGGGGCAAGGTATGTATTTCACTATCCTTTGGTGCTGGTATAGATAAGCCCCAACTCTACTCCATGGGATCCTAGGAGGCGAGCGCGTGCCTTAAAACAAGAGGTATACCAATGGGACAGCAGTTATCTTAATAATCAGACTAAATGGCGTTGGTCACAGGGGAATAAGGTTGGTGGGTAAATCACAGTCAAATGTGTCAATTAAGAATAAAAACACTAGAGAGCTTGGCAGGTTTTGTTCCTCTGTTTTTGAGCATGTTGGCTTGTAGCTTCTTTCGTATGCGGGGGTACTTTATTCCTTCCAGAGGGGGTTAGCAGACTGAGTGGAATGGCACCTGTGTGAGAGCTTGAAAGGCCGGATCTTTCGGTTGCGTAGGGCGATAGGGTACAGTCTGATAGTTGAGACACACAGGGTCAGGCCGGGTCATACATATCCGGGGCCCTGGCGCGCGTCCCGCCAGACCAGCCAGGACATCGGCTGCGTGGGTCCTGGCGCGCTGGTGTAACGGGGTGGGGGCCCACGCGGTTTCCGGGCGTAGGGGAATAGGAGGCGGGGAGGCTGAGCGCTGGCCGACATGGGGGGGTACCCGTCGACACCCCCGCAGATGGCCACTGGAGAGAGCCACGGCCCGTCAGTTCAGGGGAGATTCGCGGAACGCGGGATTGGTTGGGGCGGAGTTTAGAGAGGGAGGGCAAAGGGAGATAGAGGTGGGGGGGCATCGAAAGGGGGATGAAATAAAGTTGGCAAGGGAACAACGAAAAAGCCCCAATATCGATCTTTCTGAAAGTCGGAGTTCTGCCGTGCAGGTTCTCTGGCAGGTGCTCGGTGTAGGTTCGCGGGTCAGGGTCTCTGTCAGGGTCGCTTCAGTAGGTTGCGCTGGCCGGTTGCTCGGTGCAGGGGCTCGGTCAGGGGCCGCGGGCAAGGGTGCCTCTGTCAGGGTGTGCTCGGTCAGGGTTCGCGGATGCAGGGGCGCGGCCAGGGGTCGCGGTCAGGTTGCTACTGTCAGGTTCTCTCGTCAGGTTCGTCGCGGTTCCAGGTGCCGCGGGCAGGGTCTCGCGTCAGGTTCTCCGGTCAGGGTCGCTCGCAGGTGTCTCGGTGCAAGGGTCGCTGGCTGGGGCTCGCATGTTCTCGTCAGAGGCGTCTCGTGCAGGTGTCGAGTCAGGGTCTCTGGTCAAGTGCCTGTCAGGTTCGCGGGCAGGGTCAGGGTCAGCTGCTCGTCAGGGTGTCTCGGTCAGGGTGCGCGGTCAGGTTCTCCGGTGCAGGTTCTGCGGGCCTGCTGAGGGGCATGGAGGGGTGGGTAGGTGTTATATCTCAGGGAGCGCCAGGTGGGAGAGCAGTGGGCACTTGGAGACCGGTATGGGCCGGGGGTTCACGCCCGACCCACAGAGACATGACGTCACGACATGAGGACTGCGGGCCGGTGGGTCCCCTGTGCAATGACTCTTTCCGGAACCCCCTCCGCGGGCCTGATAGCCCCCACGGAAGATGAGCGGCAAGCACCTGCGGGCAGGAGCAGTGAGGGGGCTGGGGCCGCCTGTGGGAACCTGGGGTGGCTAGCTCTGACGGACACCCCCAGCTGACCGCAGAGATATGGATGGATGAGTTCGAGGGGGAGCATGGCTTGCGGAGCCCACGAGATGTGTAGGCTGGTCTAGTCTGCAGGTACCACGAGAAGCCCCCCCCCGAGCACTAGATGGGGCCCTGTAGCGCCAAATCTCGAGGAACTCACCGTATGCACTGAGTATGTATGATTACACTGCCAGGGGTCTAACACACGATTAGGATGCAGTGACAAGGTCGCTCGCTAAGATATTTGTATGTTTAAGGAGTAATGAGGACAGAAATTAGGTACACACCAATAGATGGATTGATTGTAAGATGGTGGTCCTCAGGGGGATGTTGTGTTGATGATATGGTCGGTTGAACATAATGGGAGCCCTGTAGTGTGTGTAAAAGAACCTTCCAGACGGCGGATTCGCATTCAAGGTCGCTAGCCAAAACGGGATCGATCCGGTTTGCCGCAACTTGGCCGGCGCGCTCTGGGTGACCTTGAGGCCCCGCGAGAGAGGGGGGGAAGCGGCCCACACCGCCGCCCCTCGCGCCGCTCGCCCCCCCTCCCCCCTCGGCGGCCTCCAGGGACGATCAGGAATGAGACGGTGTAAAGATAGGGGGGTGGAGGGGGGTGCGGTGGAGGATGTTCCTGCCAAAATGACGGGGGGGAAACCTTTGTGGTTCTAGGAGCCCCGGCGTAGCGCAGTCGGTAAGAGCATGAGACTCGGAAGCTCAGGGGGCGAGGGGTCGAGCCCCCACGTGTTGGGGCGCTACACTTGTCCGGTGGTTGGTGATTTGAAAAAAAATAGTGGGATGCACTGGAGTAAGTGTGGGGATGGTCACGCCTGAGGTCTATAAATATAAGTATACTAACATTAAGTAGAATATGTAAGTAGGGGAACAAACTACTTGGAGTATGATGTATGTATTAGGCTGTGCTATTCCAAAGCCAATCCACGTTGATGTTGATAGATGCTCAGTGCTCAGAAACACGCTAGTGTGTCCAAAGTGGCTGGTACAAAATGCAAAAGGGCAACAAAGATATTACACACTGGTAGATTATAGAAAATATAATTATTATGAATAAGAGACATGAAAGAACAGAAAATTAATAAAATGTGCAAAAATTAACATTAAATAACTAAAAGAAAATAAATTAGAAACTCGGTACAATGAGAAGTAGGAGTAGAATGTAGGTTGGGATTAGATATACGGTAAAAAGGCGAAAGAATAAGAATAAGGGCGATAGGGGAGGTCAGTGGCCGCAAGTAAAACTATAAGATCTGGGAAGGGTTAATTAGTATAAGTGCAAAGGAAGATTGGAATATGGGATCCCGTAAAGTAGTATACGTATGAAAGATATTAAGATTTGCTGGTTAGTGTGAAAGACGTGTATGCGGCATATAACCGGAGGAAGTATAGTAAAATGCCAGTAGAACGCACTTAAACGTATCCTAGCCCGGGTGTGTGGGGAGGCTGTGTGTGGGGAGTGTGGGTGGGCGGGGGGGATGTTCTGGTGGAGGTTTGGGGTGGAGTGGTAGGTGATATGGGGGTGCGTGTGGTATGATCTGGGGATGTTGGGCTGGTGGGGGGGGGCGGTGCGGGGTGCGGGGGGTATGGGGGGGTGATTAGTATGGAAGGGTGGGGGGGGTGTGTGTGGCGTGTGGATAGAGCTGGGGTATGTATGGGGGTGTGTGGTGAGGGGGGTGGGGGGGGGGGGGGGGGGGGGGTGTGGGTGGGGTATTAGGAGCGGGGTAGGGAGGGATGGGTGGGGGGGTGTGGGTCGGGGTGGAGAGCTGGTAGGCGCGTGGGTGGGGTGTAGGGGTGCGGCGTGGTGTATGGGGGTGGGGGGGGGGGTGTAGGTTGAGTGATCGTTGGGGTGGGTGGTGGGGGGGTGGGGCGGGGGTAGAAGCGGGGTGTAGCGGAATGGGGGTGGGGGTATAGGGGGGGGTGGGGATTTTAATGATGGTGGTGTGGCGTGGGGATAGCGGGGGGATGGACGGGGGCGGGGTGGGGATGGGGGGCGTGTGGATAAGGGTGAGTGTGTGGGTGGTGTAGTGGGAGTAATGTGATGGTGGGGGGGGGGGGGTGGTTGTTATATTTGTAATGCAGCAGCTCATGAATAATGCCGCGCAACACGGTTGGGTTGTGTGTCAGGGATGGGCATAGGTAAGTGGGGGCCGCTGTCCGAGTCAGCCCAGCCTCAGGGGTAGGTAAGGCATGACGCTCCCCCCAGCCAGAGTATCAGCAGTTGTGTGGGGAAGGAGGAGGAGTGGGATGTGGCTAGTATCCCCAGACCTAGACCAGCACCAGGGACTCAGTGCCGGAGTCCCTATGGGCGTAGCTGGAGTACCGCGCCCTCCCTATATACCAGAAATAAAGGCTGGTATCAGACGGGTCCAGTCTGGGATCCTGGGACGGCATCAGACTTGCGGATTAGAAACTGGGCTTCGGAAGGAGTTGGTCACGGCAGTGCGGAAGCAGGGATAGTGAGACAGGGATCCACCGCAGTATGCGCCTGGATGTCCCCGTGCAACAGGGTTTCCAGGCCTGGAGGGAACAGGTAGAAGGGCGCTACTACAGCGTTAGGGGGGCTGGTGGAGTAGAATGTTAGGGCGCCGAAGAGTGTTGGGTAGCATCTTTGGTTAGTGTGTATAAGAGTATGGTTATTGGTGCGTGTGATTAACTCCGGCATGTCTGGGCCTGTAGTGTGCTGGATCTATATGTCTGAATCACGGCAGTCTAAAGCTGTTTGTGCACGATCAGATGGGGACCCTGGACGTGTATGTGATAGCAGAAAGAAGTCGCAAAGATGAGCGCAGATAGATTAGAACTGGGGTCGTGTTGGGAGCGGGGGGCGCTCGACTTCGGCAAATACACCGGTAGGCCAGGATACCATTGTCCGAAGAGCTGCAACTGTGGTGTAAATTTGAGAAGATCAGAGAAGATCTGCGGCCCAGACTTGTACGCGCATGGGGGGGACAGTACCCGTCCCTGGAGGGGGCGTGTGGATATAAAGATACGGATCGCAGATAAAACTAATAGTCAGGTTTATTGTGAACGTGTGTACCCTGGAGGGAAGTGGTGGGGGCCCCGCCTAAGAAAAACAAAAAGGGAAATACAAAGTCCACAAGGGTGTGTTAGAAGGGCAATAGAGAGGCACATAAAAAATACTCGGTTTAGAAGGGCAAATAGAGGCATCAAGTGGGTAGGGAAAGGAGAAATGAGGGACAAGGAATCAATAGGGGATACCGTGTAATATAGATATATCAGTGGTATTTGTGATACTATATGAGCCAAGGTAGTAATAAAACTGGGGGGGGGGTGGCGATGGTTGTCGACTGATGGAATATAAGGAGTCTGTAGTAAGGAGGAAAAAGAGAGCCACCTTGGCTGTATAGACGAGGGGCCAGGGTGGTATGATATAGACCAGCAGCAGTTGTGGGAAGTTAGCTCTAGGGGGTTAGGTAATGGTGTCTGTAGTTTGACCAGAGGTGAGTGACGAAAAAGGAGCCGCGCTGACCCGAGGGAGGCAGGCGTCATGTAAGCAATATGGTGTAAGGTGGTCCAGTGATCTGACGTAAGGTATAGATAAATGGGAAAAGGTGTCGGGGTGACGTGAGAGAACGCGCACCACTGATAATAACTGCAGGGCTCACTAAATAATCGAGGAAAAGGTAGCAAATGTGGAAATAGGGGATGGGCATGAAGTGGTGGGGTCTTGGCAGGCGTTACCTGGACTTCCTCAGTGTGTCCCTATGAAGCCACAAAAGCCCCTCCTGCGCCCGCCTCTGCTGGCCCTCCTGGCGCTCCCCTCTCGGATAATATAGGCGTGGCATACAGGCCACGTCCAGCCCCCCCCCTCCCCTCGTGTCTGCGTCGGCGTCTCTGCACGCTCGTCGCCGCTCCTCCCCCGGTTATGCATAGAGGCAGACCCAATAGTTTTTTGTGTAGAATATGGTACAGTTACGTACACACGAGAATGGTTACGAGGCATGGTTGGCATATGAGCACAGAACGTGTGTGAGATGTAGATATAGTGAGCAGGGTGTGTTATGCGTTGGACCAGCTCCCAAACGGTCGAGACAAGTGATTGAAACAGGTGGTCCCAAACGTTGTGTGGGGATGAGAAAATTGTATATCTGCTCGTGAAGTGCATTCAGATTAATACGGGTTGGAAAAATTATGAGCGTAGGATGAGCAGGGGATTGACAGTATGGGGGTGGGCGTCAGAATGTTAAGGGTTAAAAATAGGGTAATAGGATACATGTCAGTTCAGGGGGGGAGGATGGGTGTGCGGAAGTTAATGCAGTGGTGTGGGGGGATAGTGTATATAACACATCGGGTGGGTGTGGGGGCTGGGGGTCGGAGCGGGGGGTGGCGGAAGATAACACTGTCTGGTCGGTGTGCATGGGCCGATAGGCGCCAAAAAGCCGGCCCTGCCATCATACCACGAACCGAGGGCAATGCATCAGGCTCATCTGCACGACAGCAGTAGCAGGCTTGCAGGCAACAGCTGCCAGCAAGCATGCATCAGCCGCAGCAGTAATCGCAAGCAGCATCGGCGGCTAGCATACAGCTGCACATCTATCAGCAGCAGCTGCAGCATAGTACAGGCCACAGACGGGTGCACAAACGGGGTGGAAGGTAGGTTGCAGGAATAGGGAACGGTGTGGTGTAGCCGAGCTGAATGGACACGATCTCTTGGTGGGGTGTGGGCAGATGGGAAAGAAAAGGAAGTAAGAAGGTATGCAGAAAGACATGAGATAATGGGGTCGAAATGAAGATGAAAGGGAGGGAAATTAGGGAATATGTATCAGTTTGAGAAAAAGGGATCGCGGAAGGATAAAAGAAGATTGATGGATTAGAAAAGAAGAAGATGAAAGAAAAGGTGTGAGGTTTGAAGAGGGATAGAAAAAAAGGCAGCTGAGGCAAAGGCTGGGGACACTTCGACCGGGAGACAATAAGACAGTTGAAAGACGCCATGAGAAAATTATAGAGATCGGTAAACAGACAGGGGAGGAGGACGTGGGTGGCCCCAGGAGCATAATGAGGACAGACAGAAGGTATTTATATGACTAGACAACAAAAGCACAGGAGACCATAGGAAGTCATGGATTTAACACAGGTAGGTCATCTTCGGGTCAGAACACCACATTGAGCTGCATGAGAGAATACAGGACAATGCGTTAAAAGGAATTAGAACGCTTGCTTGAGCATGAGACACATAAGGAGATGAGAACAGCAGTAGTATCGTAAAGTAGGTGAGAGCGCGATGTAGTGGTTGAACGAGTGAGTAGGGGTATTGGGGGGGTATAGGACGCCGATGGGAAGGTGTGAGATAGATTGGTGGGGGACTGGCAGTGAGTCCGGGGGTAAATAGTACGGAAGAGGTGAAAGCCAGGTGTGAGGTCCAACCGGTTCGCTGAAACCGGGGCGCGTTTCCGCAGTGTAAGAACTACACTTGCATAACTGCAGAGGAAATCTGGGGCTGATTAGATAAGAGAAACGGGCAGCTGGGGAAGGGCCCGGCAAGTTGAGTGACAACTGTTGGCAGTTTATCTGAGACATGATTGGCGCAAGTACACACACATAAAACAATGGTCTTTTCTCCACATGAACGTGAAACAAAGGTGAAGTATTAAAGTTTGAAACTAATTTACATTTTTAAGGAATCCGAACTGGCTTTAAAAAAAAAAAGGGAAAAACATTTATTGCACGTGCATGAGTTTTTTTTTTAGTAACAAGAGCTCATTAAAAATATAGGGGACACAGTTTGTGACAAGCCCGAGTAAAGACCACGTGGTTTAAACACTAAAGTTTTAAATGGATCCTTTTAGGAAAAATCTCTCAAAGCTTTGCATGTTCTGCAGGCTCTGAAAGTTGCAACTATAAAATAGCTCATGAGACAATTGTAATTGGACATGGAAAAATATAACAAAGTTAAAATTACAGGCCTCTTGTGTTGTCTATATGTTTGTGTATGTTATATGTTTGTGTATGTTATATGTTTGTGTATGTTATATGTTTGTGCGTCATGTCAAGTACACTACGTTGACCTTAACAAACTGGACCAATACTAACGTGGGGTGTTGTGAGTGTGTTGGGGAGTGAACGAGGAGTGCTGAACGGAATCATGGAATAACAAAAGTTTTCTGTAATGTTTTAATGTGATCATGGAATAATTATTTTTTGTCAACAGCATACGGTGTAAGTACTAGAGATTCAAAGATGACAAGCTTTATTGAACAGGTGTAAAAGTGAGAGTACTCTGGGATGAGTACTCTGAGAAAAGTACTCTGCGGAAAGTACTCTGAGATGAATACCTTGCTGAAGGTACTGGGAGTCCCTCCCTCTGCTGTTTGCCCGGACAGTGATTCGGTCCAACCGCAGTGAGCGGTCATTGGGCGGAGGACAACTTTGGTTTGTAACTCACATTTAGGGGAGTATAAAATTAGAAACATACATATTGTTAAGTCTGTATTTGGCTACAGCCTCTGCCCTGATGCCACACACCGTCTGTCAATGCAGTTATGTTTTGCCCAATTGGATTGATTGACAGGCCGCACCATGCGAAGAGAGGAAAGTGGGTGTTTCTTGTGTTCTAATGTTTGTTTTTCAGATGAAAGATAAACTGCACCTGCTTCAGGGATGACAGTAGTATGAATTAAGGAAATGAGCCTCTACTTTGGCACCAAAGCTCACAATATGAATTGAGGACGATCCGGGAGGAACAACAGGATTGGAACAGTAATCTACACACACACAGATGCATGTTTTATACTTTGGACCACGACCAAAAGAGGGGAGTATTGTATTGTCATAGGTGGTCATGGTCCTTAACCTTCTAAATCATTAGAAAGAAGTGTAAAACATATATTTACAAGAACAAATAAATAATAGAAAGGGCAGCCTAAAAAAGCAAAATGGGAAAATTATTAAGTAATTTTCGGAGTATAGGGGGTCATTCGAAATTTAGTGTTGTGCAAATTCAAAAGGAGAAATAATAGCGCTTATAACATCAAACAGATCTACTCTTTAAGATAATAGATCATATAATAATAAGATAATAATAGAATAGAATGAAATAGTCTGGAGCTATAATGTCATTGGATTCGAGGAGCTATAGGTTGAAGTGTCAGAATAAACAATAGTAATAATAGTTAGACTAGTGAATAATCAAAATAGTTCTATTGTGGAAATAAGTATCAATAAGGTCAAATTGTTCTAATAACTAAAGTAAAAAGGAATCAAATGGAGTCAGATTTTAGATGCTTCTGTTTTCCACATCTGTAGGATCTAGTGCAGATGTGTTTATAGAGAGTAGTATTAAAATGCAGACATAGAACGACAGGCTTTAACACAATTTTAAATCTACACAATTACTGTTACAATCAGAACTCAAAAATTGGGAATATGCCTTTGCTCAAGCTGCAACCGAGCTTTAGAGTCACAATAGAGTAAAAATAGGAATAGATAAATGCATCAACCATAGATGCTTTCAAAAATAGAGATTATTTTTAGCCAAGGCTAATATCAAACGGTAAAAGGACCATTTCCTTCATATTATGTCTAAAAGTATTTACTTCAAAGGTAGATAAAGTTCATTACAGTTTATGCACAGTTTTATTAGATACTGTCAAATTCACTTGTTTCAAACATGGGTGAATGTTGACAATGCAAAAAGCTAATGAGATAGATTAATGAGATCGATTAGAACCAACACAGATTCAAAAACATTTGAAAGCATTTTAATGTATTTGGGTAAAGCACAAAAGTAGATATTTAGGTATTTTTGAGAATTTAAAAAAACTGTTGATTTGTCAGCAACAGATTAGAGAATCAAATACCGTTGTATAGGGACTGACCCCAGAGAAACCTGCTAAAATAGATTAGCTCCTGTACGGATAATACCAATTTGATTAACGATGTACATTTATCCCAAACTGTCTTGAGAGGAGGAAGTGACAGCACTTCCTGGTTCAACAAAATGTGTTTGGAAAAATGAGCAAAGCCCCACAAAATGGCACAAAGCCACTGATAATGACAGCAAACCACAGTATAGACAGATTTATTAGATAAAAACATATGTTTAAGAATAGGGCTCAATAAAAGCAAAATATGCAAACATATTTGTAAATAGATTAGAATAGTTTAAACTATAGTGAATAGATTCAGTGCATACATTACAGACGAGGTTGAAGAAAGACTCAGAAGGACATAGCAGTAGTCATCAAAGAGTTTAGTGAAGGAATGTTTCGAATGTGGTTTGTTGTGTGTTGTTTGTCTTCTCTGTATTAACTCTTCACAGATAACGAGCCAGAACCAAGGCGATGATGGAAGAGTTCCCCAGTCCCGTCACCCAGAAGGGATATTGAAAGATTGTGACCTAAATTGGTTTAATATAGGTCAAAAGAGGGAATAATGCATCATCTCAAGAAATGCTGCACACGTTGTTTATATTTTCAGTGATTTCATATTAAGTGGGGTCTAGTCGAGTCAGCCAGACCATGTGAGGAATGCAGAGCTCCCCCAGCCAGATAAGAGTTGTTTGGAGAAGGAGATTGATGTCAGACCAGACCAAGACCAGACCAGACAGAGTCCGGAGTCCAATGGGCTAGCTGGAGTACGCGCCTCCCAAAACCAGAAAAAGCTGGATCAGACTGGACCAGTCTGGGACCTGTGACGTCATCAGACTTTCTGATAGAAACTGCTCGGAGGAGATTTTCAGGCAGTCTGAGCAGGGATAGTTAGACAGGGAACATCGCAGAGCGCCTGGATGTCCCCTGCACATTTTTCAGGCCTGGAGGGACAGTTAGAATGGCTCAGCATAGGGTTAGTTTTAGAGAATTTAGGGCTCCGAGAGTTTTTGTATCAATATTTAATTGTAAAGAGAATTAAATGTTCTATTTTTAACTCCTGCATTCTTGGCCTTATTTCTGTATCAAATTCTGAACACGTCAGTCAAATCATTTTTTGACATCAATATATATATGTGTGTGTGTGTGTGTGTGTGCGTGTGTGTGTGTGTGTGTGTGTGTGTGTGTGTGTGTCAGGGGGTGAAGCGCTGCAGTCCCATCACAGGCTGTGAGGAGTTCCACTACCCCCCCTGGAAGAGGGCGCTGTTCCAGTGGCTCGTCAGCCTCCCCATCTGCCTCCTCTGCCTCTGCTTCGTCTTCCTCGCCATGCTGCTGTGTCTGGAGCTACAGGTGCTGGGAAACCCTGGGTCAAATGTGGCATACTCTGAAATACTCTGGGTCAAATGTAAAATTCTCTGGGATAAATGGGTCTACAGCCTCAGTCCTGGATCTACAGCCTCAGTCCTGGATCTACAGCCTCAGTCCTGGATCTACAGCCTCAGTCCTGGATCTACAGCCTCAGTCCTGGGTCTACAGCCTCAGTCCTGGGTCTACAGCCTCAGTCCTGGGTCTACAGCCTCAGTCCTGGATCTACAGCCTCAGTCCTGGATCTACAGCCTCAGTCCTGGGTCTACAGCCTCAGTCCTGGATCTACAGCCTCAGTCCTGGGTCTACAGCCTCAGTCCTGGGTCTACAGCCTCAGTCCTGGGTCTACAGCCTCCGTCCTGGATCTACAGCCTCAGTCCTGGGTCTACAGCCTCAGTCCTGGGTCTACAGCCTCAGTCATGGGTCTACAGCCTCAGTCCTGGATCTACAGCCTCAGTCCTGGGTCTACAGCCTCCGTCCTGGATCTACAGCCACCGTCCTGGATCTACAGCCTCAGTCCTGGGTCTACAGCCTCAGTCCTGGGTCTACAGCCTCAGTCCTCCAACGGCTGTAGATACAGGACTGAAGAGGCTGCACCCCCACGTGTCCGGGCCAGGGGAGACCAGATCACAGGAGGGTTCAGGGGTCCCATCATCACACCATGAAACAGACAATGGGACAGCAGGTGGATAGAAATGAACAGACTACAGCTGAGGTCCTAACGATCACAGATAAAGTAGGAGAGAGGAGAGGATTGTGCTAATTTAGAGCTTCACAAAAATCATCTGAAGATCCTGAACTTTGAACAGAATCCAAACAGAAATGTTAAATCTCTTCTGTTTGCTGACGGTGAGTGGAGTTTGGGACATTTTGGGTTGATACTTCTTCCTTTTGAAATGTTTGTTTGTTGTTGTTGCAGGAGTTAGTGATGGAGATCCAGGAGCTTCCCAGCCTCACCAGATTCATCCCCAAAATCCTGCTGGCCATCACTGTGACCATCTGCGACGAAGTGTACAAGAAGATCGCCTACTGGCTCAATAACATGGGTACGACTGGGTGAAACTACTGGGTCTACATGACATGGGTACGACTGGGTGAAACTACTGGGTCTACATGACATGGGTACGACTGGGTGAGACTACTGGGTCTACATGACATGGGTACGACTGGGTGAAACTACTGGGTCTACATGACATGGGTACGACTGGGTGAAACTACTGGGTCTACATGACATGGGTACGACTGGGTGAAACTACTGGGTCTACATGACATGGGTACGACTGGGTGAAACTACTGGGTCTACATGACATGGGTACGACTGGGTGAAACTACTGGGTCTACATGACATGGGTACGACTGGGTGAAACTACTGGGTCTACATGACATGGGTACGACTGGGTGAAACTACTGGGTCTACATGACATGGGTACGACTGGGTGAAACTACTGGCTCAACAACATGGGTACGACTGGGTGAGACTACTGGGTCTACATGACATGGGTACGACTGGGTGAGACTACTGGGTCTACATGACATGGGTACGACTGGGTGAAACTACTGGGTCTACATGACATGGGTACGACTGGGTGAAACTACTGGGTCTACATGACATGGGTACGACTGGGTGAAACTACTGGGTCTACATGACATGGGTACGACTGGGTGAAACTACTGGGTCTACATGACATGGGTACGACTGGGTGAAACTACTGGGTCTACATGACATGGGTACGACTGGGTGAAACTACTGGGTCTACATGACATGGGTACGACTGGGTGAAACTACTGGGTCTACATGACATGGGTACGACTGGGTGAAACTACTGGGTCTACATGACATGGGTACGACTGGGTGAGACTACTGGGTCTACATGACATGGGTACGACTGGGTGAAACTACTGGGTCTACATGACATGGGTACGACTGGGTGAAACTACTGGGTCTACATGACATGGGTACGACTGGGTGAAACTACTGGGTCTACATGACATGGGTACGACTGGGTGAAACTACTGGGTCTACATGACATGGGTACGACTGGGTGAAACTACTGGGTCTACATGACATGGGTACGACTGGGTGAAACTACTGGGTCTACATGACATGGGTACGACTGGGTGAGACTACTGGGTCTACATGACATGGGTACGACTGGGTGAGACTACTGGGTCTACATTACATGGGTACGACTGGGTGAAACTACTGGGTCTACATGACATGGGTACGACTGGGTGAAACTACTGGGTCTACATGACATGGGTACGACTGGGTGAAACTACTGGGTCTACATGACATGGGTACGACTGGGTGAAACTCCTAGGTCTACATGACATGGGTACGACTGGGTGAAACTACTGGGTCTACATGACATGGGTACGACTGGGTGAGACTACTGGGTCTACATGACATGGGTACGACTGGGTGAAACTACTGGGTCTACATGACATGGGTACGACTAGAGAATTACCTCCTTTTCTTCCACTTTACCCGGACTGCAAACATGGAGGCAGCCGTCTGAGCCCTTCCCTCTCCACACACACTTCCTGAAGGTAAACCCAATGATTCCCTGTTGCCTTTTGCAGAGAACTACAGACTGCAGAGTGCCTACGAGAGCAACCTCATCATCAAAATGGTTTTCGTGAGTGCTGCTCTGCTCCGTCCTGATTATTATTTTTACAGTGTGTTTGTGTATTTGCATTTTAAAGTAAAGTCTGTCTTTGCAGTTTGAATTCATCAACTCCTATCTGAGCCTTTTCTACATCGCCTTCTACCTCAAGGACATGGAGCGGCTCAAAGAGGTTCCGTCTATTTTTATACAAGCATCAAAGTTTTAGTGACGCTGCGAGACGTGCCTGAAATATGTTCGGAGAGAAAGACAAGAGAGAGAGACCAGAGCGAGACCAGAGAGAGAGACCAGAGAGAGACCAGAGAGAGAGACCAGAGAGGGAGACCAGAGAGAGACCAGAGAGAGAGACCAGAGAGAGACCAGAGAGAGAGACCAGAGAGAGACCAGAGAGAGAGACCAGAGAGAGACCAGAGAGAGACACCAGAGAGAGAGACCAGAGAGAGACCAGAGAGAGACCAGAGAGAGACCAGAGAGAGAGACCAGAGAGAGACCAGAGAGAGAGACCAGAGAGAGAGACCAGAGAGAGACCAGAGAGAGACCAGAGAGAAACCAGAGAGAGACCAGAGAGAGAGACCAGAGAGAGACCAGAGAGAGACCAGAGAGAGAGACCAGAGAGAGACCAGAGAGAGAGACCAGAGAGAGAGACCAGAGAGAGACCAGAGAGAGAGACCAGAGAGAGACCAGAGAGAGACCAGAGAGAGACCAGATAAAGATCAGAAAGAGACCAGAAAGAATGACAAGAGAGAGAGACCAGAGAGAAAGAGAGAGAGAGATCAGAGAGATTAGGGAGAGAGACCAGGGAGAGAGATCAGAGAGAGTCTAGATAGAGACTAGAGAGAGAGAGAATAGAGAGATCAGGGAGAGAGACCAGAGAATGAGCTCAGAGAGAGTCCAGAGAGAAAGATCAGAGAGACCAGAGAGAGAGACCAGATAAAGATCAGAAAGAGACCAGAAAGAATGACAAGAGAGAGACCAGAGAGAGACCAGAGAGTAAACAGAGAGATAGACCAGAGAGATTAGGGAGAGAGACCAGAAAGAGACCAGAGAGAATGACAAGAGAGAGAGACCAGGGAGAGAGATCAGAGAGAGTCCAGTTAGAGAGAACAGAGAAACCAGAGAAAGACCAGAGAGAGAGACCAGAAAAATAGATCAGAGAGTCCAGATAGAGACTAGAGAGAGACCAGATAGAGGGATCAGAGAGAGAGAGACCAGAGAGAGACCAGAGAGAATGACAAGAGAGAGAGACCAGGGAGAGAGAGAAGAGAGAGGGACCAGGGAGAGAGATCAGAGAGAGTCTAGATAGAGAGAGAGAGAATAGAGAATGAGCTCAGAGAGTCCAGAGAGAAAGATCAGAGAGAGTCCAGTTAGAGAGAACAGAGAAACCAGAGAAAGACCAGAAAGAGACCAGAGAGAATGACAAGAGAGAGAGACCAGGGAGTGAGATCCGAGAGAGTCTAGATTGAGAGTCTAGAGAGAGAGAGAATAGAGAGATCAGGAGAGAGATCAGAGAGAGTCCAGTTAGAGAGAACAGAGAAACCAGAGAAAGACCAGAGAGAGAGACCAGAAAAATAGATCAGAGAGTCCAGATAGAGACTAGAGAGAGACCAGATAGAGGGATCAGAGAGAGAGAGACCAGAGAGAGAGAGACCAGAGAGAGACCAGAGAGAATGACAAGAGAGAGAGACCAGGGAGAGAGATCAGAGAGAGTCTAGATAGAGAGACCAGAGAGAGAGAGAATAGAGAGATCAGGAGAGAGACCAGAGAATGAGCTCAGAGAGTCCAGAGAGAAAGATCAGAGAGAGTCCAGTTAGAGAGAACAGAGAAACCAGAGAAAGACCAGAGAGAGAGACCAGAAAAATAGATCAGAGAGTCCAGATAGAGACTAGAGAGAGACCAGAGAGAAAGAATAGAGAGAGACCAGAGAGAGACCAGAGAGAGACCAGATAGAGGGATCAGAGAGAAAGAATAGAAAGAGACCAGAGAGAGACCAGATGGCGTCTCTCACTCTCTTAGATAAATCCTGACACTGTGTGTGTTTAGATGCTGGCCACGCTGCTGATCTTCCGCCAGTTCCTGCAGAACATAAAGGAGGTGCTGCAGCCGTATCTGTACGAGCAGAACAAGCTCGGAGTCTTCACCCCCAAAGTTCTGTGGGAGCTGCTCCGCGCCATTGCCCTCAAGTACGGCCGCGTGGTGGTAGGAAAGGCCCAGGCTTCGATCACGGCCTGCTCCCTGCTGGGCCCCAAAGGCATCGGCGTCACACACGGCACCAAGCCCCGCGGAGACCTCAAAGTGAGCACCAGAGAACAGTCCCGGGAGGTTGTTTGTTCTAAAGAGCCTGAAGTTTAATATTGTGGTGGAGGGAAGCTGGGATATCTATCCTGGTTACTATGGGGTCTGTCAGAAGTCTGATTTAAACTAGACTAGAGAGAGACCAGAGAGAGACCAGAGGGAGACCAGAGAGAGACCAGAGAGAGACCAGAGAGAGACCAGAGAGAGACCAGAGAGAGACCAGAGAGAGACCAGAGAGAGACCAGAGAGAGACCAGAGAGAGACCAGAGGGAGACCAGAGAGAGAGACCAGAGAGAGACCAGAGAGAGACCAGCGAGGGAGACCAGAGAGAGACCAGAGAGAGACCAGAGAGAGACCAGAGAGAGACCAGAGAGTGACCAGAGAGTGACCAGAGAGTGACCAGAGAGAGACCAGAGAGAGACCAGGGAGAGACCAGAGAGAGACGCGAGGGAGACCAGAGAGTGACCAGAGAGTGACCAGAGAGTGACCAGAGAGAGAGACCAGAGAGAGAGACCAGAGAGAGACCAGAGAGTGACCAGGGAGAGACCAGCGAGGGAGACCAGAGAGAGACCAGAGAGTGACCAGGGAGAGACCAGAGAGAGACCAGAGAGAGACCAGTGAGGGAGACCAGAGAGAGACCAGAGAGAGACCAGAGAGGGAGACCAGAGAGAGACCAGAGAGAGACCAGAGAGAGACCAGAGAGAGACCAGCGAGTGACCAGAGAGAGAGACCAGAGAGAGTGACCAGAGAGTGACCAGAGAGAGAGACCAGAGAGAGAGACCAGAAAGAGAGACCAGAGAGAGACCAGAGAGTGACCAGAGAGTGACCAGAGAGAGTGACCAGAGAGTGACCAGAGAGTGACCAGAGAGAGAGACCAGAGAGAGACCAGAGAGAGACCAGCGAGGGAGACCAAAGAGTGACCAGAGAGAGACCAGCGAGGGAGACCAGAGAGAGACCAGAGAGAGAGACCAGAGAGAGAGACCAGAGAGTGACCAGAGAGAGTGACCAGAGAGAGTGACCAGAGAGAGAGACCAGAAAGAGAGACCAGAGAAAGACCAGAGAGAGAGACCAGAGAGTGACCAGAGAGTGACCAGAGAGTGACCAGCGAGGGAGACCAGCGAGGGAGACCAGCGAGAGAGACCAGAGAGAGTGACCAGAGAGAGAGACCAGAGAGAGAGACCAGAGAGAGAGACCAGAAAGAGAGACCAGAGAGAGACCAGAGAGAGACCAGAGAGTGACCAGAGAGAGACCAGAGAGAGAGACCAGAGTGACCAGAGAGAGAGACCAGAGAGAGAGACCAGAGAGTGACCAGAGAGTGACCAGAGAGTGAGACCAGAGAGAGAGACCAGAGAGAGAGACCAGAGAGAGAGACCAGAGAGTGACCAGAGAGTGACCAGAGAGACACTAAAAAGAGATCAGAGAAATACTAGAGAGACCGTTTGTTTAGATCAATTCATTGTAAAACCCAAGCTTCCACCGTCAAAAGTTCTGAAGATCATTTTAAAGGGACAAAGCACACAGGTAATGGATGGTACTGAAGTCTGGTGTGTGCAGGCGGGGTTCAGGCTGTCGGAGGAGGAGTGGGAGCTGAGCGAGAGCCGCAGAAAGGTGAGCTTCACAGAGAGGGTGGATCACAGAGAGACCTCCACAGAGAGGTCCCGAGAGGACGAGGACGAGGCCCGGGACGACTGCTGCTCTCTGGGGGACGAGGCCATGGACGCAGGCTGTGTGTCCGACAGCTGCGACGACGACAGCGATGCCGAAGTCGGAGCACAGGTGATGACTTTACTGTTACTAGTACTAGTACTAGTACTAGTACTGTTACTGTTACTGCTAACCCTTATAGTACACGATATCTATTCACAACAGTCTCTGGTCTATCACTCTGGTCTTTTTCTGGTCTCTCTCTTATCTCTCTCTCTGGTCTCACTCTGGTCTCTCTCTGGTCTCACTCTGGTCTCTCGCTGTTCTCTCTCTCTCTCTGGTTTCTCTCTCTGGTCTATTTTTTTTCTCTGTTTCTGGTTTCTGCCTCTAGTCTCTCTCTCTCTGGTCTCTCTCTTTGATCTCTCTCTGAACTCTCTGGTCTCTCTCTCTCTGGTCTCTCTCTTTGATCTCTCTCTCTCTCTCTGGTCTCTCTCTGGTCTCTTTTTTTTCTCTGTCTCTGGTCTCTGCCTCTGATCTCTCTCTGGTCTCTCTCTCTGGTCTCTCTCTGGTCTCTCTCTCTCTGGTCTCTCTCTCTGGTCTCTCTCTGGCCTCTCACTGGTCTCTCTGTGGTCTCTCTCTCTGGTCTCTCTCTGGCCTCTCACTGGTCTCTCTGTGGTCTCTCTGGTCTCTCTCTGGCCTCTCACTGGTCTCTCTCTTTGGTCTCTCTCTTTGGTCTCTCTCTCTGGTCTCTCTCCCTGGTCTCTCCCTGGTTTTTCTCTGGTCTCTCTCTGGCCTCTCACTGGTCTCTCTTTGGTTTCTCTCTCTGGTCTCTCTCTTTGATCTCTCTCTGGTCTCTCTCTATTCTTTCCATAACATATCTATCTATATTATATTGTAATTATCTAAATATCTGCAGGAGTCCAGAGATAATCTCGCCAACGCCTCCCAGAGGAGCTCAGACCCAGTGTGTTCCAAACGGAGGAGCGCGGTCGACCGAGGGGAGAAGAGGAACAGTGGAGACCGAGGACCAGACAAGAAGTCCTGGATGGAGCCACCGCAGGAGCCCAAGACCGTGGCCCTGACTCAGGCTGAGATCGAGAGCTGCATGCAGACCTACGAGGTTTTTACCATAAATCAGTGCATACACACAGATAATGCCCCCAGGACTCCCTTGAAAAAGAGGTTTTTAATCTCAATGGGATTTTTCCTGGTTAAATAAAGGGTAAATAAAATAAAAACCAGGGACCAGAAGAGTCACTGATTATTCTTAAGAGTTTGGATTATAAAGAACAGACAGATCTCAGTCCTCTTTCAGAGTGGAGCACCTCTCTCTGGTCTCTCTCTCTCTCTGGTCTCTCTCTCTCTCTGGTCTCTCTCTAGTCTCTCTCTCTGGTCTCTCTGTCCCTGTTCTCTCTCTGTCTCTCTCTGGTCTCTCTTTCTAGTCTCTCTTTTTAGTCTCTCTCTCTCTCTCTCTGGTCTCTCTCTGTCTCTCTCTGGTGTCTCACTCCTGTCTCTCTTTCCGGTCTTTCTTTCTAGTCTCTCTCTCTCTGGTCTCTCTCCGGTCTGTTTCTAGTCTATTTCTGGTCTTTCTCTCTGGTCTCTCTCTCTTCTTTCTTTGTCTGTGATTTCGCAGAACCAACCAGCAAACTTTCAGTGGAGCAGCGATAAAAGTGAAGCAGAATCTTAGAGTTTAGTTTAGTTGTTTTTGTCCTTTCTCTCCAGGACACGCTGCAGGATTACCAGGAGATGTTTATCCAGTTCGGGTACGTGGTGCTGTTCTCGTCGGCGTTCCCGCTCGCCGCCATGTGCGCCCTCATCAACAACGTGATCGAGATCCGCAGCGACGCCCTCAAGCTCTGCTCCGGGCTCCAGCGGCCTTTCGGACAGAGGGTGGAGAACATCGGCCAGTGGCAGGTCTGAGGCTGTGGGCGGGGCTTCAGGGACAGGTCTTAGGCTGTGGGCGGAGCTTCAGGGACAGGTCTGAGGCTGTGGGCGGAGCTTCAGGGACAGGTCTGAGGCTGTGGGCGGGGCTTCAGTGGCAGGTCTGAGGCTGTGGGCGGGGCTTCAGGGGCAGGTCTGAGGCTGTGGGCGGGGCTTCAGGGGCAGGTCTGAGGCTGTGGGCGGGGCTTCAGGGACAGGTCTGAGGCTGTGGGCGGGGCTTCAGGGACAGGTCTGAGGCTGTGGGCGGGGCTTCAGGGGCAGGTCTGAGGCTGTGGGCGGGGCTTCAGGGGCAGGTCTGAGGCTGTGGGCGGGCTTCAGGGACAGGTCTGAGGCTGTGGGCGGGGCTTCAGGGGCAGGTCTGAGGCTGTGGGCGGGGCTTCAGGGACAGGTCTGAGGCTGTGGGCGGAGCTTCAGGGACAGGTCTGAGGCTGTGGGCGGGGCTTCAGGGGCAGGTCTGAGGCTGTGGGCGGGGCTTCAGGGGCAGGTCTGAGGCTGTGGGCGGGGCTTCAGGGGAAGGTCTGAGGCTGTGGGCGGGGCTTCAGGGGCAGGTCTGAGGCTGTGGGCGGGGCTTCAGGGGCAGGTCTGAGGCTGTGGGCGGGGCTTCAGGGGCAGGTCTGAGGCTGTGGGCGGGGCTTCAGGGACAGGTCTGAGGCTGTGGGCGGGGCTTCAGGGGCAGGTCTGAGGCTGTGGGCGGGGCTTCAGGGACAGGTCTGAGGCTGTGGGCGGGGCTTCATTGGCAGGTCTGAGGCTGTGGGCGGGGCTTCATTGGCAGGTCTGAGGCTGTGGGCGGGGCTTCAGGGGCAGGTCTGAGGCTGTGGGCGGGGCTTCAGGGGCAGGTCTGAGGCTGTGGGCGGGGCTTCAGGGGAAGGTCTGAGGCTGTGGGCGGGGCTTCAGGGGCAGGTCTGAGGCTGTGGGCGGGGCTTCAGGGGCAGGTCTGAGGCTGTGGGCGGGGCTTTAGGGGCAGGTCTGAGGCTGTGGGCGGGGCTTCAGGGACAGGTCTGAGGCTGTGGGCGGGGCTTCAGGGGCAGGTCTGAGGCTGTGGGCGGGGCTTCAGGGGCAGGTCTGAGGCTGTGGGCGGGGCTTCAGGGGCAGGTCTGAGGCTGTGGGCGGGGCTTCAGGGATAGGTCTGAGGCTGTGGGCGGGGCTTCAGGGATAGGTCTGAGGCTGTGGGCGGGGCTTCAGGGACAGGTCTGAGGCTGTGGGCGGGGCTTCAGGGATAGGTCTGAGGCTGTGGGCGGGGCTTCAGGGATAGGTCTGAGGCTGTGGGCGGGGCTTCAGGGACAGGTCTGAGGCTGTGGGCGGGGCTTCAGGGGGTCATGAGGGACATGCAGTAACATTGTTTGGGCCTTATTCATTATTTTATTTTTTGGGGGGTATTTTCAGTTACAATGGAAAGCATGAATAATATATTATAAATGATATCTTATTATATACTATATTTACTACTACTTCTTTTTCTAGATCCCTGCGGCTTATTTAGAGATACGGCTAATATCATTAACATCAACATAAACATACATACAATATATAAATTACCATTTTGTGACCAGGGTTCGAATCCCAGAGGTTCTTGCTGAGAAGCTCTAACCACTACTGTACCCCAGAACTCTTCTTCTTATCCTTCTAAACTCGTTCCTCTCTTGCTGATGTCTTGCTGATGTCTTGCTGATGTCTTGCTGATGTCTCGCTGATGTCTCGCTGATGTCTCGCTGATGTCTCGCTGATGTCTCGCTGATGTCTCGCTGATGTCTCGCTGATGTCTCGCTGATGTCTCGCTGCTGTCTCGCTGCTGTCTCGCTGCTGTCTCGCTGCTGTCTCGCTGCTGTCTCGCTGATGTCTCGCTGCTGTCTTGCTGATGTCTTGCTGATGTCTCGCTGATGTCTCGCTGCTGTCTCGCTGATGTCTCGCTGCTGTCTCGCTGATGTCTCGCTGCTGTCTTGCTGATGTCTCGCTGATGTCTCGCTGCTGTCTTGCTGATGTCTTGCTGATGTCTTGCTGATGTCTTGCTGATGTCTTGCTGATGTCTTGCTGGTGTCTTGCTGGTGTCTTGCTGCTGTCTTGCTGATGTCGTGCTGATGTCGTGCTCGTGTCTTGCTGATGTCTCGCTGCTGTCTCGCTGCTGTCTCGCTGCTGTCTCGCTGCTGTCTCGCTGCTGTCTCGCTGCTGTCTCGCTGATGTCTCGCTGCTGTCTTGCTGATGTCTTGCTGATGTCTCGCTGATGTCTCGCTGCTGTCTAGCTGATGTCTCGCTGCTGTCTCGCTGATGTCTCGCTGCTGTCTTGCTGATGTCTCGCTGATGTCTCGCTGCTGTCTTGCTGATGTCTTGCTGATGTCTTGCTGATGTCTTGCTGATGTCTTGCTGATGTCTTGCTGGTGTCTTGCTGGTGTCTTGCTGATGTCTTGCTGCTGTCTTGCTGATGTCGTGCTGATGTCGTGCTCGTGTCTTGCTGATGTCTTGCTGCTGTCTTGCTGCTGTCTTGCTGCTGTCTTGCTGATATCTTGCTGATGTCTTGCTGATGTCTTGCTGATGTCTCGCTGATGTCTTGCTGCTGTCTTGCTGCTGTCTTGCTGATATCTTGCTGATGTCTTGCTGATGTCTTGCTGATGTCTTGCTGCTGTCTTGCTGCTGTCTTGCTGATATCTTGCTGATGTCTTGCTGATGTCTTGCTGATATCTTGCTGATGTCTTGCTGATGTCTTGCTGATGTCTTGCTGATGTCTTGCTGCTGTCTTGCTGATGTCTTGCTGATGTCTTGCTGCTGTCTTGCTGATGTCTTGCTGATGTCTTGCTGCTGTCTCGCTGATGTCTCGCTGATGTCTCGCTGATGTCTCGCTGATGTCTCGCTGATGTCTCGCTGATGTCTTGCTGATGTCTTGCTGCTGTCTTGCTGATGTCGTGCTGGTGTTCTCCTGCTCCTCTGCTCAGACGGCGATGGAGGCCATGGGTCTGATCGCCATCATCGTGAACTGTTACCTGATTGGTCAGTGTGGGCAGCTGCAGAGACTCTTCCCCTGGATCAGCCCCGAGATGACCATCATCTCTATCGTCCTGCTGGAGGTACCGAGCTGCAGACGCGCCAACGCAAACGCTACAAAACGCCACGAAAAATATGTGAAAAAATACCCTAATATGGCAAAACGTATCTTGTTTTGAGCACAATGTTACTGCCTTAAAACAAGATTTACCACTGGGGCCAAGCAAAATGATCTTTTTCGTTTTAAACATTTACAAGAATTGTCTCATTGGAACGAGAAATGAGAAGTAACAGTTCTTGAATTAACTTAACTTGTTTTAACACAGTCAAAATGTTTCAGATAAAGATTTAAAAAACCACTCGATTTAAGCATTTATGACCTCATATGTGATCATTTTTTGCAGTGTGTGATTGTGGTGTGGTCTTTCTGCAGCACTTTGCCATCCTGCTGAAATACGTGATCCATGTGGCCATCCCCGACATCCCGGGCTGGGTGGCCGACGAGATGGCCAAGCTGGAATACAGACGCAGGGAAGCCTTCAAGGTGAGGAGCCGGCTGGGTCCTAAAGGCAGTTTATTACATGCAATCTGAGCAAATCACATGAGGCTCATCTCACGTTATTTCACTCATGAATAAGAAATGATCAAGCCCCGGTGATCCAAGATGGCGTCCTCTTCAAATCAATGGCTTGAGCTCAGTAGCGCATGAGACTTCACGGAGACCGGGAGATCAGCAGACTGGTCCTCCCGGTTCTGCGTAGTAAACGAGCTCCCAGGATGCTTTGCGCCAAATACGCATGTGTGGCTCTCATGCACATGCACAGAGCGGCGCTAGAGCGGGAGAGAGTAGAGTTTGTGCAATAAATGTGTGGATTTAAAGAAAATTAGGGATTTAAGAAGAAAAAAAGTTCAGGATGACAAGGGACATTAAACTCTCCACAAAATCTGTTCTTTCTGAAAGCTGCAGGTTCTCTGTCAGGTTCTCTGTCAGGTTCTCTGTCAGCTGAGGTCCAGATGTTTTAGTTTGCATTGAGTTCTGTGACACATTTTTCTGGGTAGCCCACGTGAATTCAGTCTGCAGTACCACAGCGCCCCCTGTGGCCATGGGTGGGACAGCTATAAACTAGTTATTATTATAGATCCATGATAATGATCCTGATCTTCCGACTCGTGCTTAAACATTGTGCGTCTGTGTTTTATAAGAGATTAAGAGACCCTTTATTCCCACGGTGGGAAACGTCTCTGATCAGCGGTTGTTTCCAGATGCAGTCAGTCGGATCTAAACTTGTCTTTTCCTCAGAAACACGAGCTCCAGGCGCAGCAGCACTTCCAGCAGCAGCTGAGGCGCCGCCGCGAGGAGGAGGAGCTCCAGCGTCAGGCCGAGCTCCAGGCCGAAGCCCGAGCCCACGACCTCTCGGACCCAAAGACCTCCGACCCGTCCCACCCGCACCACCACGACAAGGCACGGTCGTCCGGAGACAAGCCCAAGAGACCCAGCTCCCTCCTGGGCAACAACAACGTAATGAAACTCAAACAGATCATCCCGCTCCAGGGTAAGTTCTCCTCGTCCAGCGCCTCCCGGTCGCCCGCCCAGTCGCCCACGGGGGGAGAGGCCAAACTGCCGGGGTTCCTCAAGTTCCTCAAGTCGCCCGAAGTGAAGAAGGACCCACCTGTAGTTTCATCATCATCATCATCAACGACTGCAGCGAACTCCAACGCCTCTGCCGCCGCCGGGGTTTCGTCCAATCAGGAGCGGTCTCAGTCCCCCGGCAGGACATTCAGCCCCAGGAAACTGTTCGGGAAGAAGGCTGAGGCTAGCGTGGTGTGCGCTAATGGGACGCAGGGCCACGAGGAGCTGCCGTCCAGCGAGACGGACAGAGACAGAGACAGAGGCGCGGACTCGGACGCTCCAGGTGCCAGGAGCTAGAATAAGCTTCAGTGTGTGTGGATGTGCGACGCTACACACAAACACACAAACACGTGGCAGAGCAGGAGGCGGGGGACTTTATCCACGGGACAACGAACGTGTAAAGTTCATTATGTCTCCTTGATTCATTTAAAGGAGCAGTATGTAAAAATGTGGCCAAAAGTGGTACTGCAGCCTCTCCCACTCTCCCTGACTCAGGTTGCCAGATATGCAGACAAATCCAGCTGGGACCATAACAGCTGAATAGAGTTTTGTCAACAACAAATCTATAACCAACACCTTTTTCACAAAGATAGAAATCCTGGTTTTATTCCTTGTTTTGTCGTTAATGATTTGAGAATCATAACGAGACCTTTTTTAGTTCTGCGCCACATGGTACTTTACCAGTGAGATTAGCTCCATGCAGTGAGTTCTGGCGCCCGGGTAACAGACTTTCTGATATTATGACAGATTAGGGCCCTTTAATGTTGACTTGACATGAAAATCTTACATATTGCTACTTTAAAAAGACAAACGTGTAAAGAAACCAGCACTGGTACTTAAGCTGTTCGAGCTGATTTACACATTCGTCGTATTATAAGAACCTTCTGAACTTGTGGGATACCAAACTTTCAAACCACTGGAAATCAAACCTCGCTCTCAAAACAGTTTATTTCTATCCCTAGTTTTCATATGGATGTTTTTTTAGCTCCTTCAAATATTTAGATAAGACAGACATTCAGACAAAACAGGAAAAAGAGAATCAGCCAATCAGCTCTCAGCCTCAAATAGTTACTGGTTTTTATTACAAGTTTGCATAATAATAGTGCGTTGGTTTTATATAGCACCTTTTGTACATTCAAAGACATGTCAGTATTCACTCCATACATACAGTACTAATAGTAGCCACAGCTGCCCTGGCGCTCACTGCACTGAAGTGAGGCAGCCAGTCTGTGCCATTGGCCCTTTCTATCACCACCAACCATTCACACACACACCAGACTCATTCTAATGTGGGGGAAGTGTCTTGCCTAAGAACACAACCACAATTTGGCACTTTACAGCCGCAGTCGCCCCACTGTGGCACCTGCTGTTATCCCAGAGGTCTCCCATCACAGCACTAACCAGGCCCTGTCCTGCTTAGCTTCCTAGGTCTGACAGGATCTGGCTTTCACCTGCCGGTCTGGCTACAAGTTTTATAGTTAGATTGACGACTCCATCTTGTATGTATTATTAATGAGAGGGCGGAAAAGTTAGGTCCCCCAGCTTTAAACTGCTCCATCTCTCCAATCCTGTCTTACCTGAAAAGCCGACACGGGTCCAAACAACACAGCAACCTTTCCCGCTGTAGCCCATATTTGGACGTTTGAATGTTCTGTTTCCTCTGGGGGCCGTGGTGAGTTCCCCGCGTCCTGCTCTACTCCCGTTCTTCCTCTTCTTCTTCTTCTTCACTAAAATGTAAAGTTTGTTGAATGTGGGAGTCTGTTTGCTGCATGACGCCTCCAGCACCGTCTCACACAAATACTGTTTGGATGTGATTCTTTGTGCTCATTTTACTTCTTAAAAAAAATTCTTCTTGGGAACATTTATCTGTTTTTTAGAATGTGACATCATTTCTTACCCTCTCTAGACCAGAAAGCAGAAAGGGGGGGGGGGGGGGGGGGGGGGCACAACTATTGCTACGACTACAAAACTTGGTGACTTTGCCTAAAATTTAGCTTCGCTCTGGTCTCTCTCTGGTCTCTCTTTCTGGTCTCATCCTCTGGTCTCGCTCCGTTCTCTCTCTGGTATCTCTCTCTCTGGTTTCTCCCATTGGTCTCTCTCTGATCTCTCTCTCTTGTCTCACTCAGGTCTCTCGTCTCTCTTTGGTCTCTCTCTCTGTTGTCTCTCTGATATCTCTTCCTCTGGATTCTCTCTCTTGTCTCACCCACTGGTCTCTCCCTCTGGATTCTCTCTCTTGTCTCACCCACTGGTCTCTCCCTCTGGACTCTCTCTCTTGTCTCACCCACTGGTCTCTCCCTTTGGTCTCTCTCTGGTCTCTCTCTCTGGTCTCTCTCTGATCTCACCTTCTGGTCTCTCTCTCTGGGCTCACCCTCTAGTCCCGCTCTGGTCTCTCTCTCTCTGGTCTCTCTCTCTGGTCTCTCTCTGGTCTCTCTCTCTGGTCTCTCTCTCTGGTCTCTCTCTCTAGTCTCTCTCTCTGGTCTCTCTCTCTGGTCTCGCTCTCTGGTCTCTCTCTCTCTGGTCTCTCTCTCTCTGGTTTCTCTCTCTCTGGTCTCTCTCTCTCTGGTCTCTCTCTCTCTGGTCTCTCTCTGGTCTCTCTCTCTCTGGTCTCTCTCTCTCTGGTCTCTCTCTCTCTGGTCTCTCTCTCTCTGGTCTCTCTCTCTCTCTGGTCTCTCTCTCTCTGGTCTCTCTCTCTCTGGTCTCTCTCCCTCTGGCCTCACGGGTCCAAACAACACACCAACATTTCCAACCATTGTTCCAGGTCGACACGGGCAACACTTGTTTGGATCCGTGTCGACTTTTTACGGCGAGGAAGACCGGAATTGTGTCGAAGCAAACTGTCAAAATAAGTCCTTAAGTAGAACAAATCAGCATGGAGGGAGGAAAACACAACTCTGGGTCTGTTTTTGAATTGGGAACAGAAATGTAACAGGGAAAAAAGTTTGCATAATATATTTAATTGAATGTTTTTATGTACAAAAGTTTACACTCGTTAGCATCTTAGCATCAATCGCAACGTTTGTGTTCCTTTTTGACCTTTGAGATTTCTTTTAGACGTTTCACCACCGAACAGAAAGCTTCTCCAGAGCTGGGTTCGGTGACTGTGGCGCCCTCTAGCGGTAGACGGGGAAGATGACGCCCATTCAAACCAATGCTCGGTGCGATTTCAATTCAATTCATGGTTTTTGTACAGCCCTAAACCGCAACAGTAATTATCTTGGAGGAGTTTACAAAGTTGTCGATTTGTCAACACAGATCAGAGAATCAGATAGAGCAAAGACAAGAAATGCAAGTGAAGTAGACGCAAATCTTGGTTGGTTCTATGGCTTTCTTACCCAAAAATATGTATCGGACCAAAATCAACCAAATATTCCAGAATTTTTATCGAAAATCAGTCAAATCGAGAAATTATGGAGCGGAAGAGGTGATAATTATTTGGGCCTTAAAGTCTTGATTCAAAAGGTTTTCAGTTAGAGTTTTTTGGAGTAAGGGCACTTTTTAGTTCAATTTAGTTTCATTTTTGATCGACCAGGCAAAAAGTCTAACCTTTCTACCTGCAAAAAATGCTAAAATCTGAGGTAAAAATGACTTGAATGGAGTGATTTTATCCTATTTTGAGCAGATTCTGACTGTGGCAAAGCAAGATTTTCCAATGGGACAAAGCCATTTTGTCTTTTTATAAGAACTGTTGCTTTATTTTCTCGTTCCAAGGGAGACATTTCTTGTATCTTTTTTAAAAACAAGATTATTTTGCTTTGTCCCGTTGGCAAATCTTGTTTTAAGGCTGTCAGAATGTGTTCAAATTATGATTCCTTTTCCCAACTTTGAGCAACCTTTGACTTATTTTGGTGCATGTTTTCTCATTAAGGACCGGGTTTGTGTTTGATATATCATGTTTAAAATCTCCACAGAACTTCCCAAAGCGTACATATATTCCTTGTATTGTTCGGAGGCTAACTCTTTGTTCCAGTGCATGTGGCTTCCTGCACGCCTCGTTATGTTCCGTTCTGTTCTGCACCTGTAGGAAGCCATTTTGATTCTTCTGCAATAGCTCCGTCTAACCCTCTGCGCACTGTGACCATGGAAAGAATCTATTTTTATTAACCTTTTGAGTTTTTTCTATTGAATTATTTTACTACATGAAGTGGAAAGTGAATGTATCGGGACAATGCTATTAAACACACTTGAACCCAAACCTTTGAGAGAGAAATGGTGTCAATTATTGATGAATTTTGAGGTTTTGTTCCTTCCCAAAATGTTGCCCAAAGTATTGTGTGGCCCCCTAGTGGACATCAAACTGTACTGTCGTTTAAAAGCTGTACAACATATTTGATCACAAACTCTGAACAGGTCTATAATACCAAAAATGATTGTGTTTGATGATGAGTGTCTCTAAAGGACAAAACAAGACTCACTTTTCGAAACACATCCAAAGTTACTAACAATAGTAAATAAGTACAATGGCAGCAGAGGTGGAATTATTATAGGAAGATTATCTGCTTCCTCTGGTAGACGTCAGCTTGGTTCAATTTTCTCCGCTCTGGTTCAGGGTGAAATTTTGTACGCGAAATTTTACACAGTGTTTCTTCAGTGGATTTCAGCTTGATCCGTTTGGTCTGCTCTGGTCTGGATCAGTTTAAAACCATGAGCACTGTACTGTAATAACATTTACAGATAGAAAAATATCGTTTGTAAAAAAAAAACACAACTGTTTCAGAGCGACTTTTGAAAGCGCTGGAAACGGCAGAAAGTCCGTACAGAGAAAGCGTGAAACCGGTCTGTATTTCAAATTATTTATTAATTTGCCTAAAACAAGGAAACATGAACGAAACATGCTTTAGAAGAACGTCCAGAACGATGGAGTCGAAGTGGATGTGGCGTCCATGCTTTGGTTTCCACAGGACGTTTGTGGTTTAATTATTATCGCTGGAGATGAACGGGAAGACGAGACCAAGAAACCAAGCCCTGAATATTCACCTGTACAAATGTACACGATACAAACACGTTATTAGCAGCTCCCTAACATACGTGTGACGGTGGCTACGGGTCAGAGAGAACGGAAACACGGAGAAGAAGCCCACATGCAGAATGGGAAAGTGCGTATGACAAGTTTGAAGACTAGTGCTTACAGTATATACAAGATTTTTTTTGCGAAAGATATTACACATTTCACCCCGGTTTGCTTTTACAATCGTACTTCCTGGTTGGGATTGATGACATCACACTCGGGCTGTAGTCCACGGTTACTTCGATCATTTATTAGCTGGTTGATTATTCTTTTCATGGAGTGATTTTGGCGTTCAGATTATTTTTTTCCCCAGTATATATTTGACCAAAATCAAACCTCCAGTGATTCCCCTGGAGACCACCTTCATAGAGATGAGTTGTGTGATCAAAAATACTATTCATAAATATTATCAGTTAATTCTGCAGTCATAGAACGCATTGGTTTTAAATAGCTTCATCATTTAAAGTCCTGGAGTCCTGGGCCCAGACGAGGAGACTGAGTGGGAACGACAAGGAGCGAGTTTACGGTTTTAGTGGCAGGAGAAACTGGAGCGGCTTCAGACACAGGGAGAACATGCAAACTCTACTCAGAAAGGCCCAAACCACTGACGACCGACTCATTTGAATGCATGGTCACAGTTTAGCTCAACCCACACTACTTAAAAGCTAAGTAGTGTATAATTTATGGTTAATTAGCTCTTACATTGTATTTATTAAGCACTTTTTAGTCCTTATTCAACATCTAACTACTAACTGACACTTTCCCATGTGGGTCAGGGTACGCTAGGTAGCATTTAATTAGCTGCTAATTAGTGAGGGCTAATCTAAAAGAGTTAGCGAACGATTTTGTTGGAAATTGTGAATGAGTTCTCGGTCCGCAGCGTGATGTCATCAACTTGAGAACTTTACTTCCTGTAAATTTCAATACATTTTCCCGTTTTTCCCGCAGAAGCTGCAGCTTTGTTGGAGTAAAACAATGTATTTTACACCGCTGTGATGTCATACGCACTTTAGCGGCGTGGCAGAGAAACAAAATGAAACTGATCGATGAGGCGTTGAAGGGAAAGAGCACGAACCCAGCAAGAGAGATATAGGGTCTATCATGGCGGCCATCTTGTGTCGTTTATAACTTCGGGGTAAAAGCTATAAAACCTAACTCAATTTTAGCTTGTTTATTTATTGTATGCTTTGTTGGGCTCAATTATTAAATAAAATAATAGATCTGGAATATAAATAAAAGGATAAAAGAGTCTTGACTTGGTAAGTTAAGCTAATGCGTTGTTAGCTACGACAAGCAAACATTAACAGGTCTTAAAACAAAAGGAGAGGGAAGAGAAGTGTAGCAGAAGTGGTAGCTACGTTTCAAAAGACGTAACTGAGAAGAGCGCTTTAGTGCAGCGAGAGAGACCAGAGAGAAAGGGAGAGACACCCAAGAGAAAGAGAGAGAGAGAGACCAGAGAGAAAGGGAGAGAGACCCAAGAGAAAGAGACTGGAGAGACCACAGAGAGAGACCAGAAAGAAAGGGTGAGAGAGAGACACTAGAGACCATAGAAATAGACAGAGACCAGAGAAAGGGAGAGACCCAAGAGAAAGCGAGACCAGAGAGAAAGAGAGACCAGAGACCACAGAAAGCGAGAGAGACCAGAGAGAGAAAGACACTAGAGAGACCATAAAAAGAGATAGACCACAGAGACCAAAGAGAGCAGAAAGAGAGACCAGAGAAAGGGAGAGACCCAAGAAAAAGAGAGAGAGACACTTGAGAGACCATAGAAAGAGACAGACCACAGAGAAAGAGACCAGAGAGATCTGCATTTCATGTCACCACAGTCCAAAACAAATTTTGCAATTCAATATTTCCTCAAAATGTTGCAAGCAGGAAACTGAAAAGGACTCAGTCAAATCTCAGCGTTTCATCCCAGACAGAGGAAATAAACCAGGTGTCTCCAACCTTTTTCACCCAGAGAGTTACTTTCCCTTGACAATAAAGGCAGAGAGCTACTTCTTTAAGCGGCCCTGAGGAAAAAAATTGGTGAAATATTGGTGTGTACTAGTCTGATATCGAGTTATTATTTATCATCACATGTTACTAATGACAAAGTATGTGCAGTTACGATAATAAATAAGGAGAATGAATAAAACCACCTGAAATGTTATATAATATTATAAGTACATTATTTGGTTTGTTAACTTCTAGATACTTTGGCGAGCTACCTGGAAGGGGGTGGCGAGCTACTGGTGGCTCCCGAGCTACAGGTTGGAGACCCCTGAAATAAACTAATATGTGGTGATTTTAAGATTGTATAAACGGTTAAAGTTGTGGGATACAGTTAGTGACAGTTTGCACAATATGATGAGGGGGGTTTTCTCTCCCAGTGCAGGTTTTTTCTGTCTTTACAGCAACTTATGGTCGTTTCAGACTTGGGTTTAGTAAACAAGTCTCACCAGAAATCTTATGTAGTGAACTTTTCTTATGATACAAAGCCTGCAGAACGAAACACCCGGATTCCAGGGCTCAAAAGTTAAATATGAAATGTTTTACGATTGGTTTTTGGGGGAAAATAATCAATTCATGGCATAATTTTTGTTCAACACAATAATTTATTTTCATCTTGCCTCCACGTCTTGCCCTTCAACACCACGGCGATGACTATTTGAATGTTTTTAGACGTTTGACCCTAAATGAATCCATCTCTTCGGCATCTCCTCTTAAAACAACATTGTAAACCAAGAACACTCTAAAAAATAAGAAAAATAAAAACAGAATCAGCTCTTACTTTTAAGGCATTAGGACAAAACTGAACATTTGTTTTTTACATTTACTGTACAGGACCACGATCAGTCACGACTCCACTGTAAAACTAAAGCTCTTTTTGAGAAATGCCATTAGTTCGGACACCATTTTTTTTTACTTTTATCCAACACAACTTTACAGAAACGCAAACATGTACAAAGAACGGCGCGTCTCCTCGTTGCCGCCGTGTCCGTGGGCAAGACACCTTTCCCCCTTCCCGCGACGCGATGGATGTGGCAGTTTGATTGGAGCCTAAGCTGATCGTTTGGACGCACGATAGACACATTTATCACGTATAAAGCAGTGTCTTACCTCAGTGCTTTGCTGCTCAGAAAGTAGCTTCACTGGGAGAAGGTTGCGTTCATGTCCCAACATTTCAGAAGGACAGAAAGTAAAAAACAAAACAAAAATTGCTCGATTTAGGTTAGATATAGGATGAGTTCTCGTACATATTTGTCAATTTTCTCACTTTGTACTGCTCCTGCCTTTGAAATAATACGATTCTTGCTTAAAGATGCTTAAAATGTACCAGATTATATTTTTTTTACCAGTTTTTGTCGTGCAAAAAACTAGATAACTCAACGTTTATGTATCTGTATGGGCTAGACGGAAAAAGAGAGAGACCAGAGGGAAAGAGAGACACCAGAGAGACCATAGAAAGAGGCAGACCACAGAGACCAAAGAGAGCAGAAAGCGAAAGAGACCAGAGAGAAAGGGAGAGAGACCAGAGAGAAAGAGAGAGAGACCAGAGAGAAAGAGAGAGAGACCAGAGAGAAAGAGACCAGAGAGACCAGAGAGAAAGGGAGAGAGACCAGAGAGAAAGAGACCAGAGAGACCAGAGAGAAAGGGAGAGAGACCAGAGAGAAAGGGAGAGACCACAGAGTGAAACCAGAGAGAAAGGGAGAGAGACCAGAGAAAGAGAGAGAGACCAGAGAGAAAGAGAGAGAGACCAGAGAGAAAGGGAGAGAGACCAGAGAGAAAGGGAGAGACCACAGAGTGAAACCAGAGAGAAAGGGAGAGAGACCAGAGTGAAACCAGAGAGAAAGAGAGAGAGACCAGAGAGAAAGGGAGAGAGACCAAAGAGAGAGATGGATTTTCTCCCACGTGGAGCAATAAGGAACACTGGCAAAGATATTTATGCGTTTTCCTTTCGAGCAGGGTGGGGCTAAAATCCAAACCATGACGCAAAAAGCACTGTAAAAAATGTGAGAAACGACCTGTAAATCTGTATATTTGGGGGAAAATGACTAGGTTGCGAGGCGGGTTAACTAGCGGGTCGTTTTGACACACCTGCCCATGTCTCCGTTACCACACCATCCGATCCTAGGACATGAACGCAACCCAGAACCCAGGGAATAAAATGTGAAATAAAATCTTGAAAAAACAGGGGAGAGGGTCATGTCGTGAGATTTTGCAATTGAACAGAGAAATCGTCAGACTCTGGGGGTGCTGTGATTGGAGGGCGGCGTCTCTCTGTTGCTGAACACGGCGCTCCGACACTGGTGCATTGTGGGTGATGGCCCCAGACTGCGGCCCGGGTTCACGAGTCCTCGCCGAGTTCCCGACTGTCCGTGCGCGCCATTTTACAGGGAGGGGCCGTGTTGTCGCCCTCCGCCGGCTCCTGCTCCCGCTTCTTAGCAGTGTTCTGCAAAAAGACAAGAGCAGAGTCTCAAAACCAGGACCGGGCTTCTCAAAAATGTGAGACGGGCTTGAATTCAACTGGAAACGACTCGAGGTTAGATTAAAAAAACAATACATACAGACAGACAAAATAAAAACAGTTATGGAACCAAACCTCATCTTTTTTTGAGACACAATTTATTTTATTTATTTACCCTTTATTCCTCACTATCTGCCCCTTGAAATATACATTAAATAATAATGTATTGAAAATTATTATTAGTAATAAGGAATGAAACAATAGTATCTAAAAATAACGAAACATGTTAATTTATATATAAAAGTGTAGATGATTATTTCTATAGTTAAATGTCTTTAGTGTGAGATCGAAAACAGTCAATAAAATAATGTGATAAATGTATTAGATGCATGTTTGAGTTGAGTTTATTCTTACCAATGCTCAGTTTTCTAAATTCATCAATAATCAAAACTATTTTATTGCTATTGTAAATAACAGGAAGTTATAAACTAAGAATGTTCTTTGGCTCAAGACACAAGTTATAAAGATAAATAATATAAATAATCTTAATACAGTAATTGTTTTCCATTTCACACTAAATGGTACTTTCAGTGTTCTCACCTTTTTGTCCCATTGTTGGTGGAGGTACCGCAACAAGATGTTGGTCTTCTCTGTGACAATGACTGAGAAAAGACACTGGGGTTAGAACTGGGACTTTTGGGGTCTATGGTTTTCAGTTTTAAAACGATTAAGTTGTAGAGAGTGGATGAAGTACACAGATTCAGCAGTTGGTGGGATGGACTTAAGGACTCATGGTCTGGCCCCTCCCTGGGGGCCCACCTCTTCAGTCTCCTTTTCTGACCCCCTTGACATCACGGCTGGTAAACATCTTCAGGGGTCTGTTAACTATGGGGTCTCTTGTTCTGCAGATCCTCTCGGCCAGGAGCATGTGGCAAGGTCTCCCCCTCTCCCCCTCTTTCCCGTCTCTCTCCGGTCTCTCTCCTCTCTCTCTCTCCTCTCTCTCTCTCCCGTCTCTCTCCGGTCTCTCTCCCCTCTCCCGTCTCTCTCCCGTCTCTCTCCGGTCTCTCTCCCCTCTCTCCCCCCTCTCTCTCTCTCCTCTCTCTCTCTCCTCTCTCTCTCTCCTCCCTCTCTCTCTCTCCTCTCTCTCTCTCTTCTCTCTCTCTCCGGTCTCTCCCCTCTCCCGTCTCCGTCTCTCTCCCGTCTCTCTCCCGGTCTCTCTCTCCTCTCTCTCTCTCCTCTCTCTCTCTCCTCTCTCTCTCCTCTGTCTCTCCTCTCTCTCTCTCCTCTCTCTCTCCGGTCTCTCTCCTCTCTCTCTCCTCTCTCTCTCTCTCTCTCTCTCTCCTCTCTCTCTCTCCGGTCTCTCTCCTCGGTCTCTCTCCTCTCTCTCTCTCCTCTCTCTCCTCTCTCTCTCTCCTCTCTCTCTCTCCTCTCTCTCTCTCTCCTCTCCTCTCCTCGGTCCTCTCTCCTCGTCTCTCTCCTCGTCTCTCTCCTCTCTCTCTCTCCTCTCTCTCTCTCCTCTCTCTCCTCCTCTCTCTCTCGTCTCTCTCTCTCTCTCTCTCCTCTCTCTCTCTCTCTCCTCCTCTCTCTCTCTCTTCTCTCTCCTCTCTCTTCTCTCTCTCTCTTCTCTCTCTCTCCGGTCTCTCCCCTCTCCCGTCTCCGTCTCTCTCCGTCTCTCCCCTCTCCCGTCTCCCGTCTCTCTCCCGTCTCTCTCCGGTCTCTCTCCTCTCTCTCTCTCCTCTCTCTCCTCCTCTCTCTCTCTCCGGTCTCTCTCTCTCTCCGGTCTCTCTCTCTCTCCGGTCTCTCTCTCTCATCCGGTCTCTCTCCTCGGTCTCTCTCCTCTCTCTCTCCTCTCTCTCTCTCCTCTCTCTCTCCTCTCTCTCTCCTCTCTCTCTCTCCTCTCTCTCTCCTCTGTCTCTCCTCTGTCTCTCCTCTCTCTCTCTCCTCTCTCTCTCTCCGGTCTCTCTCCTCGGTCTCTCTCCTCTCTCTCTCTCCTCTCTCTCTCTCCTCTCTCTCCTCTCTCTCTCTCTCCTCTCTCTCTCTCCTCTCTCTCTCTTCTCTCTCTCTCTTCTCTCTCTCTCCGGTCTCTCCCCTCTCCCGTCTCCGTCTCTCTCCCGTCTCCGTCTCTCTCCCGTCTCTCTCCGGTCTCTCTCCTCTCTCTCTCTCCTCCTCTCTCTCTCTCCTCTGTCTCTCCTCTCTCTCTCTCCTCTCTCTCTCTCCGGTCTCTCTCCTCGGTCTCTCTCCTCTCTCTCTCTCCTCTCTCTCTCCTCTCTCTCTCCTCTCTCTCTCCTCTCTCTCTCTCTCTCTCTCTCCTCTCTCTCTCCTCTCTCTCTCCTCCTCTCTCTCTCCTCTCTCTCTCCTCTCTCTCTCTCCTCTCTCTCTCTCCTCTCTCTCTCCTCTCTCTCTCTCCTCTCTCTCTCCTCTCTCTCTCTCCTCTCTCTCTCTCTCTCTCTCCTCTCTCTCTCTCTCTCTCTCCTCTCTCTCTCCTCTCTCTCTCCTCTCCTCTCTCTCTCCAGTCTCCCTCTCTCCAGTCTCCCTCTCTCCAGTCCCCCTCTCTCCAGTCTCCCTCTCTCCAGTCTTCCTCTCTCCAGTCTTCCTCTCTCCAGTCTCCCTCTTTCCAGTCTCCCTCTCTCTCCTCAGGGTATGCTTTATTGTCTGTATGTATCTTATAACTGTTTGACGATATCTACTTGCTTTGGGCCTAGTACGTAGACTAGAGCTCCTTGGACATCACTGATGCAGACAGTTGAACCTCACATCACGTCCTGTTCCGATCACATGAGAAAGTTCTGAGTTCTTACTTTGCTCTGAGGGGTATTCCCGCGTGGGCAGATACACCGACGGCCTTCGGTTCTGTCGTGAACAAGAAGACGTTGTTTGGTTTGGTAATAAATACGGATTATGGATCATTGTTGTTGAAAAGTGACCACTCACAGATGCTTTGCAGACCGAGTCGGCGTGGAATCTGCTGAAGTTGTTTTTGTTGTAGACTGGGAGTCCTTTTAAGAAGTCGGCCTGTGGAGGAGAAGAGACATGGAGAAGGTCATGTTTCTATGTTTAGAATAATAAGAGTGATAAGTACATCATTATGACGCAGTTTTTTCATAGACAGTCATAAAAGCCTTAATCATTCCATCCCAGCACGGTGGTTAGATTCTGACCAAACAGAAGAGATAACAAGAGGCGAAACTCTGCTGCAGTTTTGACTACAGCGCAATCGCCATTTTGGACTGAACCAGAGACGGTTACAATACAATACAATACACAATACAATTTATTCTTGTATAGCCCTAGGTCACAACAGAAGTCATCTCAGAGGACTTAACAAAACCATTGAAATCACCAACACAGGTCAGAGAATCAACAGTTAAAACACATGAAGAATACAGTATAAAGCACACACAGAAGAAAATGTCCATACATGTTGAAGAATGCTAAAGTGTCCTGATCATCACCAATCCTTTCTGTTGGACACTAACTGTCCAACAAGACCCTCCTGCATCGACAAGGAAAAACTCTTAAAAAACCCAGTGGGAAAAAGTGAGAAACCTGGTTACCATAGCGATATCATATACAATAACACTATGTATAAACAGTATTCTGCCGTCAACTGCAGCCAAAGTACAACTAATCAAAAGCATTTCATAGATTCACAAAGACACAGAGAGGTATGCGTCATGAAGCAGATTTGTATTCGATATTGAAGGGAACTAATATCAACGTCAAATCTCTGTGTGGAGTGAGACAAATGCTCAAAAAATAACAATTGTAAACCGCTTTTTGACTTTGGTCTGTGAAAGACTGTATATAAATAAAGATTACTTACTTACAAACAGGACCATAAGGCTCATGTGATTTTTTCATTTGTTTGCTGAAGCCATAATATTAAACTGATAATATTTGTACTTTAAAGCCAGGGGCTGTAGTAAAACTGTGCTGACTCCTTGAATACATCTACATCAGTCTGGAGTTTAACAAAGTATATTTTTTATGAAGACATTGTTTCAGCTACAGTGAGTGCTGCGTCACAAAGAGCCGTGGTTCATTTGCTGTATGTGTGTAAATAAATGTATTTGTGCTTGAACAGAAGTCATTTTTTGATGTGCATTATTCAACCCAGTTTATTTTAGTTTATAGCAATATTAGGAAAACTAGTGAACTATTCATTCTCCTTAAAACACTGACTTGGACCTGTAGCCGAACCGTCAATAGTCACTGTATTCTGTGACAGTTGGTAACAATGGTTCTGCCTCTTGGTTCTTTATACTCTTTGCTCTGACTGAGGCGGCCAAAGAACTACATATTTAGAAATATTCTCGATTTAAAGGGAACTGCAGGCTCTCGACAGGGTAATGACAGAGGACCATATTTATTACACTTAAAAGAACAGTTAGTGAACCCAGTCAACTTTGGGATATTTTTAACTTGGCAAGTTGAGTTACAACTTTGACCCAACATGTCGGTTTATGACACGCCACAGCATAGGGGTGTTTTAGCCCCAGCCTGGGGTCACATTACATTATTAAAGGATCATTAAACATGTACATTTATGACTCTTCCTTTATCCATAAATAGCTACAAGTTTTTCTACACTGTTAAAGATATCGGTAGAAACAACACCCACACCCAAGACACATTTTAGGTACATGTTTAGTTTTTGAATGCCCTGCAGTGTTATAAAGTAGTGGATGTAGTGGTGCGTCGAACATCATAATATTCTACAGAGAAGTACAATAAACAATCACAACACAACAGGACCCGGCTCAGAAACGCTTCAATAATCAGCTTCTTTACTTAGGTCTACGCAGAGAGAAGAGAACATGCAACTAATGCCATTTTGAAAAGGCATTAGTCAAAAGGCATCTTATCTTATTAAAGTAGGTATTGAGCAACTGTGAAGCATTGTTGCCCCATCATGTCAGTCAAACACAAGTCTTGTTACAAATGACAGAAACATAGCATCAAAGTAAGATACATTAAAGCCGTATATTTCAATAGTGTTGTAGATTTGTAGTTAATATTTTCAATGTAATTTGTAGCATATAGAATTGAATGTTTTAGATCAGGGGTCTCAAACCGGTTCCAGAAAGCGCCGTGTGACTGCAGGTTTTACTTCCAACAGTTCCAAACGGAGCAGGAGAGCAGATGACTCCACCCATTTCCTCAGGTGAGTCCAGTTTTAAGCTGAAGATTTGAGGAAATGGGTGGAGTCATCTGTGCTCCTGCTCCGTTTGGAACTGTTGGAAGTAAAACCTGCAGCCACATGGCCCTTTCTGGAACCGGTTTGAGACCCCTGATCTAAAACATTCAATTCTATATGCTACAAATTACATTGAAAACATTAACTACAAATCTACAACACTAATGAAATATACGGCTTTAATGTATCTTACTTTGATGCTATGTTTCTGTCATTTGTAACCACTCAAGACTTGTGTTTGATACATTGACAGACATGATGGGGCAACAATGCTTCACAGTTGCTCAATACCTACTTTAATAAGATAAAAACCATATAAGCAAAATATGTAAGCCAAGGAAAGGTTATTTGTATGGCACAATTCATACACAAGGCAAGATAGATACAAGGCATTCATGTCATAAATAATCACAGTACATTAAAAAAAAAGATACAAATATTAAATATTTCAGTTACTACTTTACAACAGTGTAATCTTGTAATAATGAAAAAAATACGTTTGCAAAATGCTCAAATAAATAATCAATCAATCAATTAGTTGTCTGCACAGCTAAAGAGAAATGGGTTGACATTGGGTGAGACAGGCCTCCTCTCTGACAATGTTTAAAACCAGGTTAAAGACAGTTCTGTTTAGCTGTGCTACAACTGAGGGATTTTATATTTGTATCTTTCTTTTTAATGTTCTGTGATTATTTATGATTTTAATGCTTTCTTATTTTGTTCAGCACTTTGAATTGCCTTGTGTATGAATTGTGCTATATAAATAAACTTGCCTTGCCTTAACCTGGATTTAAACATGTCAGAGAAGAAGGCGGTCTCAGATTTTCAGGGAGATTCATTGTTAGCGGCACGAATCTAAAAAGCAGCCTCCCCATGTTTAGTTCTATCTCTGGACACGAGCAGGAGACCAGTCCCTGTGCTCCTCAGAGTCCCAGCAGGAGGCCAGTCCCTGTGCTCCTCAGAGTCCCAGCAGGAGGCCAGTCCCTGTGCTCCTCAGAGTCCCAGCAGGAGGCCAGTCCCTGTGCTCCTCAGAGTCCCAGCAGGAGGCCAGTCCCTGTGCTCCTCAGAGTCCCAGCAGGAGGCCAGTCCCTGTGCTCCTCAGAGTCCCAGCAGGAGGCCAGTCCCTGTGCTCCTCAGAGTCCCAGCAGGAGGCCAGTCCCTGTACTCCTCAGAGTCCCAGCAGGAGGCCAGTCCCTGTGCTCCTCAGAGTCCCAGCAGGAGGCCAGTCCCTGTGCTCCTCAGAGTCCCAGCAGGAGGCCAGTCCCTGTACTCCTCAGAGTTGGTTCATATGGCTCAAACATGGAGTGAGGCCTAGAAGTCTATATTCTCTGAGCCACAGGAAGCCAGTGCAGAGACCTGAGAACTGGACTAATGTGATCATACTTCCTGGTTCAAGTCAGGACTCGAGCTGCAGCATTAGTTTAAATCAAGCACAGAATACGAATATGGACAGACTGATTCTAAGCTAACGTTAGCAAAGTGACTAGATTCGTCAATGGACACATGGCAAACCTGTGATACCTTATTCTTACAAAATAACACAGCTACTACACTATTGGAGGTCATTACTGCGGACGAATGACATGTACAGGCCAGAAATGTTCATCGTACAGTCTGACCGCACTGCTTCACACAGAGAGGGTGCTGTCTAATGAGAACCTAGCTTACAACAACTGCTAGCATTACAAGCACTGGCCGAACACTGACCGTTTGTCGCCGGGTGTATTATTTTGTCACAATATAAATACAATTCTACACTCATCACGTCCTTACCTTGTCCATGTTGATGCGCGTTTAGCTTCTGGAGTTTATTATTATGATCCAAGCAGCATGAGGGCTAACTGCGATGCTAGCGCTGGAGCTAACAGCTAGCCGAGCCCGTGCAGCTAGCTAACGGTTAGTATTTTTGTCGCTGCCAAGAAACCGGTTTGTTTACAAGTTTTCCCGCTCTTTGCGAATACGACACCTCTCTACCGACGGCCAGGTGAGGTTTACTGTGGTCCAAAAGCTCAAATCCAGCCCAAAAGGCGCGTCCCTGTGGATTTATTTGACAGGAAGAGGGTCAGTGAGTGTAGCGTCCTTTGGCTGCTGTGAGGGCGCGCGCCATCTTTGTTGTTCGCGTTGTGAGGATGGGAAGCGACGAGCCAGTATGGGCGACTGTGATTGGTCAGAGCGCACAGAGGAAAGGGGAAAAGCTGGGTTGTGATTGGACGAGAGTTGGTTGCGTAACAAAACTATCCCCCAGCGCAAATGTGATCAAAACAACCACTCTCTGCGACTTTTGTGACGTTTTTACGGCTTTAACGTTTCTTTTGATGAAATATAATATAAAAGTGAAATAGTGGTTAGGTTCGTAGCTATGACATCATTATTAATATTTACAGTCCGGTTTGAAATGACGTCGTTTACGATATTATAATTTCCACTCATTTTGGTTAAATGACACCTGTAATATAACTTACATGTTACTTCGTGCAGGTGGTTCTACCACTAATTATCAAAAGCATGTTTTTTTTTTTTTCTTAAGATCAGTTTTTTCAGACAGAAAGTGACACATCCCAAAGCGACTTACAGAGAATGTTACAAAATGACATATTTTAGTAATAAGACAGCTTATTTTACTTTACTAACCCTAACCCTTACTTTAGGCTATTTACATTTACAAAGCTCAAAAACAAACAATATGTATTTGTAACCTATGTGAAACAATATGTAACTAAACCTAAGTGTAATTTACGTTGCAATACTGATATTGTCCTGTAGAGTGTGCTGTTGGGATTTTTTATAACTTCGGCCCTGGCCTTATTCATGGACGTGTAATGTAGTAACATTATAGATCCATGATTGCGAGATTGACCCGGGCCCAGCATAATGCTCGACCACCCAGGCTACAGCAGACTAAACCCACCAGGTGCTTCCCTGAATTTCCCCATTGACCTCAATGTTAACAAAAACAGCTCTTCCTCAGCTGTCATAGAAACTACAGTGTCCACCAAAAGTTTGGTTCACTGAGAATTTTAGTGTCCATCGTTATCGTCAATCATCTTCCATCGGTTCTCTGTAAATCTACACCTATTCACAACAAACTCAATATAATACATTAATGAACCCCTCTAATCTGGGGTTTGGTCACTGTCGTCTCCTAAGCAGTCTCGTCACATCAGAGCAGTTTGAACACATGTAAATGTAATGTAAACATAGGAACCATTGGTCCATAGGCGATAACCTGCTACAAGACCAATGGGTATTGAATTATTTTCAGTCATTTATTGGCCTCATAAAAGCATCATAGTAAAGTCTTAAAGTCACAACGGCAGTATTCTCATGTACATTTGCTATGTATCATACTTTCTGGACTATAAGCCGCACCACCTACATTTGAAAAGAAAATCAATGTTGTCCACATAGAGGCCACGCTTGAATAAAAGCCGCAGGTTTTCATGTTGTAATGTAGCAGAGAGACGACTGTTTTAACTGGACACAACAGGATTTAACAGTTTCACCGTTGTCCTGTAGTGGCTGAAACTTGATGTCCATTAATATTACATTACATCGCTATATAAATAGAAAAAAATAGCAGCCTATAGTCCTGAAATTACAATATATATCACAGAAAAAGTACAGAATAATGTTGTAATTATTATCGACCGAGTTCTTGCAGTGATGGAAAAGTCATTACATGCTCAGACTATAGTCAAGATTCAATTATGTCAAATTAAAAACGTTTTTCTTGATATGAAACTGTTGTTCGCCTCAGAAATAACCCAGTTTAACCTTTTATCAGACAACGCTGAAAAAGAAATGATGCAGTAAATTGGATTAAACGCGTCAAATGTGATATTCGACAGAAAGTAAAAAGCCACACTTATGATATAGATTAAGGTACGCCAAAAAGTGACAAAAAATAAGTCCAAAATTGCTCACATTTCTTTTCTTAATATGAGCACATTCTGACAAGATTCTCCAACAGGACAAAGCAAAATCATCTTGTTTTAAAAAGACACAAGAAATGTCTCCCTTTGGAACGAGAAAATAAAGCAACAGTTCTTCAAATAAAACTAAATGGCTTTGCCCCATTGGAGAATCCTGTCTTCACAAAGTCAGAATGTACTAAAATTAGGATAAAAACCCTTGATTCAAGCAATAACTACCACATTTTTAATCATTTTTTTCCAGTGTCGCTTTCCCCTTCAGCTCCCCTCTTCCTGAATCTTCCAGAACCTTTCTTGTAGTATCACTGTCCTTAACCCAGACCCCCTGTAGTCCCCACAGTCTGGTCTCTCCTCACTCCCAGACCTTCCTCAGTGGCTCAGAGACTTCCTCCTCTTCAGCATCCTCCGCAGCAGGACCTCGATGCCCCCCCTCGAGCTGCACCTCTTGATCCAGCCGTGGGTGCGTTTGCGTTTGATGTTCTTGGGCTGATACTCCGTGCCCCTCTTGGCCGTCCGGAGCTGTTGGATTTGCCAGGGAGGCTGTGGGAAGAGCGCGGCGGCCCCCTCTGCGTGGGACATCAGCGGGCCGGAGTGGGACGGTCCCGCTCGGGGGTGTCGGGACAGGAGGCAGCTGCTGAAGAGACGGAGGGGGGCGGGGGCTGTGGCAGGAGGGCTGGAGACAGAACAGGAGACAAAATTACCCGGTAGTTTCTCTCTTGTATTATTATAATAAAACGTTTTGCAGGTGTTTCCTCCCTGCTGCTGTCAGACTGTACAATGAGAACTGCTGAACCTGTACATGCCATTACATCTGTATAACGATAATAACCAATAACTGTGCTAAAGTTTGAGATTTTATTTTATTTTAGTATCGAGTTCATTTATCTTGTACTCCTCATTCCTACTGTAACCTGGTGATGCAACACTGAAATTTCCCCAATGTGGGACCAATAAAGGCTCTTTTAATCTCAATCTTAATTCACATCCTCGCTGCTGTCAGACTGTACGATGAGAACTGCTGCTGTGCCTATCCATGTCATCTCATCGGTCAATAGTAAATCGTGTCGAATCTGCAATTTCAGAATCTGCAAATGTCACTTTATCGATTTATTAACCTGTCAGACAAGTGCATAATTTACACTTTTAATCCCAGATTCTTAACTAGCATTTACAGATAGCTCTTAGCATTACTGTATATGTTGTTGTACGCTCTTGCGATATAATAAAGACAACATTCAGTATTCCTTTTTTCATTTAAAAAAAGGGCAGTAGTGCTTTGAATTCTCTTTGGTCAATTCAGCATCAAAATAAATAATAGGACCTAGATCAAAATAAATAGTGTCCTACTTAAATAATAATAATAATACTGAAAATAGCGAACAGCTCCAAAAGGCAGATACTTTATGGATTCCCAAAGGAGACATTCACATAATATTATTCTTTATGCAACACACTCTGTACCTTTGTATATTTTCGTTTACATATGGGCCGTATTGTATAGTGTCCTTAAGAAAGATTTAAAATAACAATAATAATACTTCATCCAAACATGTTTCTAATTGCAGATTATGAATGTTATATGGAAATGAATTACAAAACAGCAGGTGAATCACAGCAAACGACTGAAATCTTCATTATCTCCCGCTGAAAAACTGATCTGAAGATATGACAGAGGCCAAACATACATGATGTGAAAACTAGAATCAAATAGACTGAATTACATAATTTTTGCAGTTTATCTTCGCTCTAAACATAAGATAACTGAATTAATCTATAGAAAATAATATTTTACACATCATCAAAACCAATGTAACATTATTGAATGATTGGAGACAGTGCATTGGAAGGATTCACTTCAAAAAGGCAAACCATAGCTGTCGCAATTTCCTAATTTTCCATTCATTAGCATTATTATTGTTGTTATTATTATTATTATTGTTATTATTATTATTATTATCATTATTATTATTTTTCTTATTATCATGATTATTATTATACAGTTCTGGACCATTGCGTGTTAGCCTGTACAATTATTCTACATATATTCGGTATTTCAGAGAGTAAACATAAGGTAGCCACTTAGCCATGCTATGCTAACGCTATGCTAACCGCTTTAAGCACAAAAACAAGCGGGTTTCGTGGCTAAATAAAGACCCTAAAGCTTACCTTTGCATCCTGATGACCCCGCAGAGCCTCGACACAGACGAGCGGAGGATGTTCATGTTAGATATCTACAGTTTGAACTCTAATATGAGCTTTAAAAAGGATCCATGTGTGACTGCAGAGCATGGACCAATGTCAAACAGGGAGCGGGGTTGCCAGATACGCGTTGCCAGATAAGCGTTTCCAGTTACGCATTTGGTTCAACAGGTCAGGACAGACCATGGATCCATTATAATACAGACAGACCTATTATAGATTGCTTATAGAACATTGCTTACAGAACATTTTGGGTGTATTTATCTGTATATATGGTCTTCTAGATTCATGGTAACAGACATTGTTTTGTTTTTGTTTGCTCTATGATTGTGAATGAGGAGCGAATGAACTAAGATTTGTTATTGTCATGTTTTTGTTAATGTCTGCTTTCTCTGTGTGGCACATTTGCAACAACATCAGCTGCCCAATGTGCTTCACAGACACAAAAGAGAAAACAAAAGAATAGAAAACAGCATAAAAAAACACACTAATACAAGTGAAACGTCCTCTGTCATGTCCTCGACTCTCTGTTCGCATTGTTTTTCCTAGACACATTTCTAAAGACTAATTTAATCTAATTTCCAGACACAACGAGGTCGAAATGCTCAAACTACCCCCATAATAAAATGTATTGATTTTACATTTTGACCTATCAACCAACTAAAAGTGGGCTAAAAGTGGAGACAATATTTACAATAGTGTGTGTGCTTGTGTGAGTTCCGTGAAGTATTTAGCAAAAAAACTGCAAATATTTGCCAGAGAGACCTGGAGCAACAGGGCTGAAGGAGCGCTTCTGCACACGGGAGACCGGCTCTGTGACACCGGGGGCAGAGGACCGACGCCACAGGGACCGGTCAGGTCTGTGGTCGTGGCTGGAACAGGAGAATCAGCTCGTCTGGCACATGCAGTAGCGAAGACCAGCTTAAAGGTACTCACATGCACACAACGGTCTACTTGAGTCTATTGCATCAAAAAGTCTTGATAACATTCAAGCAAAGGCCCTCTGTACTCGAGAAGGGAATTGGCAAAAATATGATGATTCGATAATATTGCGATATCTGGGCCACAATTCAACATTTTTGCAATTTTTTACATATTGTGATTCGATTCTGCGATGTATTGAAATTCATGTTCCTCATATTATTCAGAAACATCACAAAAAATGATAAAAATAAGATTATGGTCTGCACATGAGCTGAAGCAAACACTTAGGAGGGTAGTGCAATCAATCTTATCCTTGAACATTCAGGACAAGACATTATTATTCTGCGGCACGGTGGCTGAGTGGATAGCACTCTCGCCTCTCAGCAAGAAGGTCCTGGGTTCGAATCCCGGTCGGACCAGGGCCTTTCTGAGTGGAGTTTGCATGTTCTCCCCGTGTCTGCGTAGGTTTCCTCCGGGTACTCCGGTTTCCCCTACCACTAAAAATATGTCCAATAGTTCTGGCATGTGCCTCCTGTACTGGCCCCTCCCATCTCTGTGTGGAGTGAGAGGACAAGTGCCCAAAATTAACAATTGTAAACCGCTTTGAGACTCAGATCTGCAGTGAAAAGGCGGTATATAAATAAAAACTTACTAAAAAAACTTACTATTATTCTCCACATTTGCCGTTGAATCTCATTTCTTCGTTCCCCCTTCTTCTCTTTCTCCTGTTACTAACTTTACCAGTGAGACACTCGGATGTGAACGAGGCAGAGAGACACGACAGGCCTTGGACTGTGTGGTGCTTCTCTCACTCAATATAATGTTTGTTCTTCATCACTTTTGAATAAATCGCACAAAAACAAAAGACAAAAAAATATACATCTCCACCACATTCCCCGGGAGCAAAAATATTGAGTTTGTAATCGTTCGTGACTCCAGCATTGGCCGTTTTGTCCCTCAGTCTGAGAGCCTTTCCACCGAGAAGCAGGAGCAGAGATTTGTGTTTTGTTGTGACTCCTTCTCTGTTGTCTGTGATAATTCTTCTTCTCCTCCATCATGTGTGGAGGAGTCTGTCCAGCCCACTGCCTGGCTCTGCGTATCTAGGCCACACAGGCTTTTATCTTTATGTCAAACTTCAAAATAGGACAGTTTGTACAAAATCAAACCATGAGCAAGATACAAAAGACACAGAAAGAAACAGATTAAAAAGTGGTTGGATGAAGCCGAGTTTTGAGGTACAGTGCCTTGAAAAAGTATTACTTTTTCAAGGCACTGTACTTCAAAATTCTATTCAAAATGTATTTATTTCTAGAAGAAGGTCTTTTATTCGTCGTACAATGGGGAAATTTCAGTTTGATGCATACCCATACACACACACACACACACACACACATACACACACACACATACACACACACACACACGTTTTTGTTACCTGGTGGGTCCCTTTGACAGGGCCGTTCAGAATGGGACCCATAGACATAATCTTTTTTTACTGGGACTACTTTAAGTAATACAAAACAGTCAATAGAAACCAAACAACTATTTTAAAGGAATTTTATTTTAGATTTTGTTTTCGAATTGCAGTGATTCTATTTTTGACATAGAATTTAATGCCACTCCATGTCCGATGTCTAAGGTCATCTGGTGAGGCATTAATGCAGGCCAGGCAGTGAGACTTCCCAGGGACCTTTCCAGTCTGTATGAAAGGCGTCATGGTCTTCTCCACAGCCTTCACCTCAGATGCAGACCATGGCTTTCTCTAACGTTCTAGGGAGAGAAATAAAAATATATTAGCAATATACACTCCCAGGGTTAGGACCAAGCAGCCTGGCTGTAATCCCCCACCTGGTACACTTACCAGAAGGGGCACTGCCACTACCATGGGGTGCATCTGGATGAATGGTTGAAGGTTCTCCGCTTGAAGTTTCTTTTAGCCCGTCCGTTTGTGAGAGGATCTCTACTGCTCTCCCTGTCGCACAGAAAATAAAAATACAAGTGGCCTTTAGGGGAAAAAAATCATACATATTTTAATAATATCAAGAATTACCTTCAGGCTCAATTTGTATCTGGTCGAGGCTCTTTCCTTCGAATTCCGTCACTCTTCCCTGCTCCATGGCCATCAACACTTTGCTGATTTTGGCCAGCTCCAGTGTCCCCTCTGGTAGTCTGTAATATTGCCTGTGGATGCGAATGTCATGGCCGAGGAAGTTGGCAAGTATGTCCATCTCATTCTCTTTCATATTGAGAACTGTAGACATAGTAGCTATGTGCTTTCTAAGTTTGGTTGAGGATAGCATCTCTGGATGCACCGCACCACATTCTTTGGCTACCTGGCGTAGGGAGTCTGATCCCCTGATGTGGGTGTCTGCGCCCGGGCGGGAAAAGAAGTATGGGTTATGGTCAGAGATGGAACAGGCCCTTCTGTTCTCCACCAGCACCTCCATCGAAGCAATCATTTCAGGAGTCAAAAGAACCGGCACTTTCCGACTTCTTTTCCCTTTAATTTCAATGCGTTGAAAATGCTGACACAGCTTTTTCTCAAGTTGGGACAGTCCCAGAGCAATGTCAGAATGGATCCCAGTCTTACTTCTTAAGGTAAAGGCTGTCAGTGGCATCTTTGAAACCTCACCTTCCCTTCTTCGATTGAAAATAATGACCTCACAAAGAGTCAAAACTGCCAGTTTAGACCAATGCTTAGACGTTGGCTCACTTATTAGGGTTTGCACATATTCAGGTCGACATACCTCAATATGTGCATGCATGGCTCTAACGTCCTCAGTCAGAGGGAGCAGGTCCGGAGTGTTCCACTTGGCTTGCCGGAGGGTCTGTAGGGCAGCAGAAGAAACACAGACGTCCCACCTCTTCTCAAAAAGCTTCGTTGGAGGTTTTTAATAAATAGTTCATCAACACAATGCTCCATTTTTGAGTCACATTCAAGAATATCTGCTAGCTTTCTGAGGCTATGGCCGAGTTTGAGGGCCAAGGATGGAGTCTTGTATTGATTTGTTTCCTCATGATATCCAGCCACAGACCTGACTGCATCAATCACATGGTTAAAGTTGGAAGGAATAAAGAAATCCTTAATTGTTTTCAGTTTCCCTGCAGTTTTTGCTTCGTTAACTCACTGCCAGGCATTTTCAGATTTGAGAAGTGCATTCTGCCAGCAATTTCAGGTGATTTGACCCAACTTTGAAGTGCCACAGAATATTCATTTTTTAGACGATGTAAACACCAAGGGCACCAAATTAAAGATTCACCTCTCTGCTTTACTCTGAAAAAAACAGTTTGTTTCTACCTCTTACCGTTCTTGCGTTATTTGCCATAGAACAAAGCATACTTTCACCCATAACACCTGGTCTGAGCAAGAAAACAGAGGAAACGAGCTGTATGTAAACAGGAACATATCAAGCAGAAAAGAGACTTTTAGATGCATTTTTGCTGCTTTAGTGACAACTCAAACATCTCCACACTTGTTCCATTACAAAAATTATAAAAACATGACTCTGAAATAATACTTTTGATGGCAAATTGTTGGCAATTTATTCACAGATAGAAAATTTAACTTTCTTCTATACCATCAACCAAAACGTCAAACAACAACAACACAAAGATCAATAAAACTATAGATGTATAAAATAGAATGAAGCATGTGAATTTGAGTGTGTGTGTGTGTGTGTGAATGTCAGTGTGCGAGTGAGTGTCTGTGTGCGTGCGTGAGTGAGTGAGTGAGTGCGTGTGAGTGTTTGTGTGTGTGTTCGATAAATCATGATCAGGTTTGCTGAACGAATCCGAGGCATCAGTAACAGCAGCAGCTGATACGCTGAGAGAGGCGGAGGGTGTGTCTCTGCTCGGGGCTCTTGCTCCGCGCAAATGTAGCTGCAGAGACGGACCTCCACCGGGGGTCTCCACTCTCTCCCCTCTCGACCTCACTCACTGATCCGCGAGTCAATCTCTGAAGCAGTGTATACTGCTTATAACTATTCTTTTTCGCCATCACTCTTGCTATACTATCACTAAACTAGATCTGATCCGTCTCAATGCTACGCTATCATCGCTCTGCTACAGCAGCACAGCACGCTGTCCAAAGACCCCCACACTCCTCCTCCTCCTCTCCACTGACTTATGACCTCTCCTGTGGTGCAATACTGCATCCTACTGGTGGTGATTTATCATTACAGGTACATTTGCACTATATATATCAGTGTTGTGGGTCATTAACAAGGTGCGCCAGACATTACTGCAGCCTCCCGTGTAATAACACGAAAAACTCGTCAAACTCGTCATGGGCAGTGAGCGTTACTATTCAACATGACGAGTTTTGTCGTCATGGGCAGTGAATGAGTTAATTAACCTACCGACTTCTCTCATTTTCTGCCTAATGTAATCATGCTTAGTCTTATCATGCCCGTGTTTTAAGTACAGGTGCTCTCCGAGTCTCAGAATCCCCTTTTCTGCTTTGACAACACCCGTGACCTCATCCTGATGCATTGCCGAAATTAAAGACCACAGCTTTTTGCTGATGCCCTCCGGTACAAGGCTGGGCTAGGGAGCAGAGGGACTGGACCCTACTTCTACCTGGTTTAGCCTGGGCATCTTTCTGTGAAAGCCGGCACCTGGCCACATGCCTCCACAGCGACTTTCGCTTAAGCAATGCCCCACAGTCTATACAGTGCAAAAACTCACTGGATTTAACTGGGCAATTTGGCTGTTTAGCTGGGACTAAAGTTCCAATGCCGGCCTTTAAAACCTCAAAATTGTGCTCACGGTTTCCACTATTCCTGATCAAATCAAACTGAAGTTTACGTGCTTTAGATTTCACAGGTAGAGCCAATGCTCTGGCTACGTCACTTTCATTTCCATGTTTTCTAGTCAAATGACGGGACATTTTGTGGCAGGACATTGAACAGTAGAGGCAGAAGTGTCTCTTGCTATAAACTCGCCCCCCATTTTTCTTCTTTTGCAGCTGCATGATAACAATCTTATTTGCCTTTGGTTCGTCACTTTCCGAGTCTTGAAGAAAAGTGTTTTTGATTTTTCTTTTTCCATACTTTTTTACAGGTTTCTTCTTGACAGTTAAATCGTCAGAATCTGAGTCGACTTCATCAATTAGGGACTCTTGACTAAGCTGCACAAACAACAAATAATTTGTAATAATTCTATATAACAATTTGAAGTCATGACTTGTAGTCAGCACTTACCAGTGGTTTGTAAGCGTGCGCTTCAGTGTGCTCCTCCATGATTTCTTGCAGCCTAATGAACCACACACTTGCACCTTTTTCTAGCCTGACACCTGATTTCCTCTGTTGTACTGCTCCATGATTGGCTCCAGCCTGCTGGACTGAAATTGCCCCAGTGTGCCCCTCCTTGATATCCCGCAACCCACCACCAGGGTTCCGACACATAACACACTTTTTTCAGGAAAGTAAACCTCCAGGGGTCCTTTCCATATTTTTACAGAGACTGCATAAGGACTGTTAGAAAAGCATTACCCATTGATTATTAAGCTTGGACCAGTGGGGTCCGGTGTTCGGGCCCCACCACGTAAAACCAGTCCCCATGACGTGAGTGGAATCTCAGGTTATGGAACCCACCAGGAGTTGAAAACAAGTGCACACACACACACTGACACACACACACACACACACACACATACACACACAAACACACACACACACACACATACACGTTTTTGTTACCTGGTGGGTCCCTTTGACAGGGCCGTTCAGAATGGGACCCATAGACATAATCTTTTTTTACTGGGACTACTTTAAGTAATACAAAACAGTCAATAGAAACCAAACAACTATTTTAAAGGAATTTTATTTTAGATTTTGTTTTCGAATTGCAGTGATTCTATTTTTGACATAGAATTTAATGCCACTCCATGTCCGATGTCTAAGGTCATCTGGTGAGGCATTAATGCAGGCCAGGCAGTGAGACTTCCCAGGGACCTTTCCAGTCTGTATGAAAGGTGTCATGGTCTTCTCCACAGCCTTCACCTCAGATGCAGACCATGGCTTTCTCTAACGTTCTAGGGAGAGAAATAAAAATATATTAGCAATATACACTCCCAGGGTTAGGACCAAGCAGCCTGGCTGTAATCCCCCACCTGGTACACTTACCAGAAGGGGCACTGCCACTACCATGGGGTGCATCTGGATGAATGGTTGAAGGTTCTCCGCTTGAAGTTTCTTTTAGCCCGTCCGTTTGTGAGAGGATCTCTACTGCTCTCCCTGTCGCACAGAAAATAAAAATACAAGTGGCCTTTAGGGGAAAAAAATCATACATATTTTAATAATATCAAGAATTACCTTCAGGCTCAATTTGTATCTGGTCGAGGCTCTTTCCTTCGAATTCCGTCACTCTTCCCTGCTCCATGGCCATCAACACTTTGCTGATTTTGGCCAGCTCCAGTGTCCCCTCTGGTAGTCTGTAATATTGCCTGTGGATGCGAATGTCATGGCCGAGGAAGTTGGCAAGTATGTCCATCTCATTCTCTTTCATATTGAGAACTGTAGACATAGTAGCTATGTGCTTTCTAAGTTTGGTTGAGGATAGCATCTCTGGATGCACCGCACCACATTCTTTGGCTACCTGGCGTAGGGAGTCTGATCCCCTGATGTGGGTGTCTGCGCCCGGGCGGGAAAAGAAGTATGGGTTATGGTCAGAGATGGAACAGGCCCTTCTGTTCTCCACCAGCACCTCCATCGAAGCAATCATTTCAGGAGTCAAAAGAACCGGCACTTTCCGACTTCTTTTCCCTTTAATTTCAATGCGTTGAAAATGCTGACACAGCTTTTTCTCAAGTTGGGACAGTCCCAGAGCAATGTCAGAATGGATCCCAGTCTTACTTCTTAAGGTAAAGGCTGTCAGTGGCATCTTTGAAACCTCACCTTCCCTTCTTCGATTGAAAATAATGACCTCACAAAGAGTCAAAACTGCCAGTTTAGACCAATGCTTAGACGTTGGCTCACTTATTAGGGTTTGCACATATTCAGGTCGACATACCTCAATATGTGCATGCATGGCTCTAACGTCCTCAGTCAGAGGGAGCAGGTCCGGAGTGTTCCACTTGGCTTGCCGGAGGGTCTGTAGGGCAGCAGAAGAAACACAGACGTCCCACCTCTTCTCAAAAAGCTTCGTTGGAGGTTTTTAATAAATAGTTCATCAACACAATGCTCCATTTTTGAGTCACATTCAAGAATATCTGCTAGCTTTCTGAGGCTATGGCCGAGTTTGAGGGCCAAGGATGGAGTCTTGTATTGATTTGTTTCCTCATCATATCCAGCCACAGACCTGACTGCATCAATCACATGGTTAAAGTTGGAAGGAATAAAGAAATCCTTAATTGTTTTCAGTTTCCCTGCAGTTTTTGCTTCGTTAACTCACTGCCAGGCATTTTCAGATTTGAGAAGTGCATTCTGCCAGCAATTTCAGGTGATTTGACCCAACTTTGAAGTGCCACAGAATATTCATTTTTTAGACGATGTAAACACCAAGGGCACCAAATTAAAGATTCACCTCTCTGCTTTACTCTGAAAAAAACAGTTTGTTTCTACCTCTTACCGTTCTTGCGTTATTTGCCATAGAACAAAGCATACTTTCACCCATAACACCTGGTCTGAGCAAGAAAACAGAGGAAACGAGCTGTATGTAAACAGGAACATATCAAGCAGAAAAGAGACTTTTAGATGCATTTTTGCTGCTTTAGTGACAACTCAAACATCTCCACACTTGTTCCATTACAAAAATTATAAAAACATGACTCTGAAATAATACTTTTGATGGCAAATTGTTGGCAATTTATTCACAGATAGAAAATTTAACTTTCTTCTATACCATCAACCAAAACGTCAAACAACAACAACACAAAGATCAATAAAACTATAGATGTATAAAATAGAATGAAGCATGTGAATTTGAGTGTGTGTGTGTGTGTGAATGTCAGTGTGCGAGTGAGTGTCTGTGTGCGTGCGTGAGTGAGTGAGTGAGTGCGTGTGAGTGTTTGTGTGTGTGTTCGATAAATCATGATCAGGTTTGCTGAACGAATCCGAGGCATCAGTAACAGCAGCAGCTGATACGCTGAGAGAGGCGGAGGGTGTGTCTCTGCTCGGGGCTCTTGCTCCGCGCAAATGTAGCTGCAGAGACGGACCTCCACCGGGGTCTCCACTCTCTCCCCTCTCGACCTCACTCACTGATCCGCGAGTCAATCTCTGAAGCAGTGTATACTGCTTATAACTATTCTTTTTCGCCATCACTCTTGCTATACTATCACTAAACTAGATCTGATCCGTCTCAATGCTACGCTATCATCGCTCTGCTACAGCAGCACAGCACGCTGTCCAAAGACCCCACACTCCTCCTCCTCCTCTCCACTGACTTATGACCTCTCCTGTGGTGCAATACTGCATCCTACTGGTGGTGATTTATCATTACAGGTACATTTGCACTATATATATCAGTGTTGTGGGTCATTAACAAGGTGCGCCAGACATTACTGCAGCCTCCCGTGTAATAACACGAAAAACTCGTCAAACTCGTCATGGGCAGTGAGCGTTACTATTCAACATGACGAGTTTTGTCGTCATGGGCAGTCAATGAGTTAATTAACCTACCGACTTCTCTCATTTTCTGCCTAATGTAATCATGCTTAGTCTTATCATGCCCGTGTTTTAAGTACAGGTGCTCTCCGAGTCTCAGAATCCCCTTTTCTGCTTTGACAACACCCGTGACCTCATCCTGATGCATTGCCGAAATTAAAGACCACAGCTTTTTGCTGATGCCCTCCGGTACAGGCTGGGCTAGGGAGCAGAGGGACTGGACCCTACTTCTACCTGGTTTAGCCTGGGCATCTTTCTGTGAAAGCCGGCACCTGGCCACATGCCTCCACAGCGACTTTCGCTTAAGCAATGCCCCACAGTCTATACAGTGCAAAAACTCACTGGATTTAACTGGGCAATTTGGCTGTTTAGCTGGGACTAAAGTTCCAATGCCGGCCTTTAAAACCTCAAAATTGTGCTCACGGTTTCCACTATTCCTGATCAAATCAAACTGAAGTTTACGTGCTTTAGATTTCACAGGTAGAGCCAATGCTCTGGCTACGTCACTTTCATTTCCATGTTTTCTAGTCAAATGACGGGACATTTTGTGGCAGGACATTGAACAGTAGAGGCAGAAGTGTCTCTTGCTATAAACTCGCCCCCCATTTTTCTTCTTTTGCAGCTGCATGATAACAATCTTATTTGCCTTTGGTTCGTCACTTTCCGAGTCTTGAAGAAAAGTGTTTTTGATTTTTCTTTTTCCATACTTTTTTACAGGTTTCTTCTTGACAGTTAAATCGTCAGAATCTGAGTCGACTTCATCAATTAGGGACTCTTGACTAAGCTGCACAAACAACAAATAATTTGTAATAATTCTATATAACAATTTGAAGTCATGACTTGTAGTCAGCACTTACCAGTGGTTTGTAAGCGTGCGCTTCAGTGTGCTCCTCCATGATTTCTTGCAGCCTAATGAACCACACACTTGCACCTTTTTCTAGCCTGACACCTGATTTCCTCTGTTGTACTGCTCCATGATTGGCTCCAGCCTGCTGGACTGAAATTGCCCCAGTGTGCCCCTCCTTGATATCCCGCAACCCACCACCAGGGTTCCGACACATAACACACTTTTTTCAGGAAAGTAAACCTCCAGGGGTCCTTTCCATATTTTTACAGAGACTGCATAAGGACTGTTAGAAAAGCATTACCCATTGATTATTAAGCTTGGACCAGTGGGGTCCGGTGTTCGGGCCCCACCACGTAAAACCAGTCCCCATGACGTGAGTGGAATCTCAGGTTATGGAACCCACCAGGAGTTGAAAACAAGTGCACACACACACACTGACACACACACACACACACACACACACACACACACACACACACACACACACACAACACACACACACACACACACATACACGTTTTTGTTACCTGGTGGGTCCCTTTGACAGGGCCGTTCAGAATGGGACCCATAGACATAAACTTTTTTTACTGGGACTACTTTAAGTAATACAAAACAGTCAATAGAAACCAAACAACTATTTTAAAGGAATTTTATTTTAGATTTTGTTTTCGAATTGCAGTGATTCTATTTTTGACATAGAATTTAATGCCACTCCATGTCCGATGTCTAAGGTCATCTGGTGAGGCATTAATGCAGGCCAGGCAGTGAGACTTCCCAGGGACCTTTCCAGTCTGTATGAAAGGTGTCATGGTCTTCTCCACAGCCTTCACCTCAGATGCAGACCATGGCTTTCTCTAACGTTCTAGGGAGAGAAATAAAAATATATTAGCAATATACACTCCCAGGGTTAGGACCAAGCAGCCTGGCTGTAATCCCCCACCTGGTACACTTACCAGAAGGGGCACTGCCACTACCATGGGGTGCATCTGGATGAATGGTTGAAGGTTCTCCGCTTGAAGTTTCTTTTAGCCCGTCCGTTTGTGAGAGGATCTCTACTGCTCTCCCTGTCGCACAGAAAATAAAAATACAAGTGGCCTTTAGGGGAAAAAAATCATACATATTTTAATAATATCAAGAATTACCTTCAGGCTCAATTTGTATCTGGTCGAGGCTCTTTCCTTCGAATTCCGTCACTCTTCCCTGCTCCATGGCCATCAACACTTTGCTGATTTTGGCCAGCTCCAGTGTCCCCTCTGGTAGTCTGTAATATTGCCTGTGGATGCGAATGTCATGGCCGAGGAAGTTGGCAAGTATGTCCATCTCATTCTCTTTCATATTGAGAACTGTAGACATAGTAGCTATGTGCTTTCTAAGTTTGGTTGAGGATAGCATCTCTGGATGCACCGCACCACATTCTTTGGCTACCTGGCGTAGGGAGCCTGATGTGGGTGTCTGCGCCCGGGCGGGAAAAGAAGTATGGGTTATGGTCAGAGATGGAACAGGCCCTTCTGTTCTCCACCAGCACCTCCATCGAAGCAATCATTTCAGGAGTCAAAAGAACCGGCACTTTCCGACTTCTTTTCCCTTTAATTTCAATGCGTTGAAAATGCTGACACAGCTTTTTCTCAAGTTGGGACAGTCCCAGAGCAATGTCAGAATGGATCCCAGTCTTACTTCTTAAGGTAAAGGCTGTCAGTGGCATCTTTGAAACCTCACCTTCCCTTCTTCGATTGAAAATGATGACCTCACAAAGAGTCAAAACTGCCAGTTTAGACCAATGCTTAGACGTTGGCTCACTTATTAGGGTTTGCACATATTCAGGTCGACATACCTCAATATGTGCATGCATGGCTCTAACGTCCTCAGTCAGAGGGAGCAGGTCCGGAGTGTTCCACTTGGCTTGCCGGAGGGTCTGTAGGGCAGCAGAAGAAACACAGACGTCCCACCTCTTCTCAAAAAGCAGCCGGCTTCGTTGGAGGTTTTTAATAAATAGTTCATCAACACAATGCTCCATTTTTGAGTCACATTCAAGAATATCTGCTAGCTTTCTGAGGCTATGGCCGAGTTTGAGGGCCAAGGATGGAGTCTTGTATTGATTTGTTTCCTCATCATATCCAGCCACAGACCTGACTGCATCAATCACATGGTTAAAGTTGGAAGGAATAAAGAAATCCTTAATTGTTTTCAGTTTCCCTGCGGTTTTTGCTTTGTTAATTAACCTACCGACTTCTCTCATTTTCTGCCTAATGTAATCATGCTTAGTCTTATCATGCCCGTGTTTTAAGTACAGGTGCTCTCCGAGTCTCAGAATCCCCTTTTCTGCTTTGACAACACCCGTGACCTCATCCTGATGCATTGCCGAAATTAAAGACCACAGCTTTTTGCTGATGCCCTCCGGTACAGGCTGGGCTAGGGAGCAGAGGGACTGGACCCTACTTCTACCTGGTTTAGCCTGGGCATCTTTCTGTGAAAGCCGGCACCTGGCCACATGCCTCCACAGCGACTTTCGCTTAAGCAATGCCCCACAGTCTATACAGTGCAAAAACTCACTGGATTTAACTGGGCAATTTGGCTGTTTAGCTGGGACTAAAGTTCCAATGCCGGCCTTTAAAACCTCAAAATTGTGCTCACGGTTTCCACTATTCCTGATCAAATCAAACTGAAGTTTACGTGCTTTAGATTTCACAGGTAGAGCCAATGCTCTGGCTACGTCACTTTCATTTCCATGTTTTCTAGTCAAATGACGGGACATTTTGTGGCAGGACATTGAACAGTAGAGGCAGAAGTGTCTCTTGCTATAAACTCGCCCCCCATTTTTCTTCTTTTGCAGCTGCATGATAACAATCTTATTTGCCTTTGGTTCGTCACTTTCCGAGTCTTGAAGAAAAGTGTTTTTGATTTTTCTTTTTCCATACTTTTTTACAGGTTTCTTCTTGACAGTTAAATCGTCAGAATCTGAGTCGACTTCATCAATTAGGGACTCTTGACTAAGCTGCACAAACAACAAATAATTTGTAATAATTCTATATAACAATTTGAAGTCATGACTTGTAGTCAGCACTTACCAGTGGTTTGTAAGCGTGCGCTTCAGTGTGCTCCTCCATGATTTCTTGCAGCCTAATGAACCACACACTTGCACCTTTTCTAGCCTGACACCTGACTTCCTCTGTTGTACTGCTCCATGATTGGCTCCAGCCTGCTGGACTGAAATTGCCCCAGTGTGCCCCTCCCTGATATCCCGCAACCCACCACCAGGGTTCCGACACATAACACACTTTTTTCAGGAAAGTAAACCTCCAGGGGTCCTTTCCATATTTTTACAGAGACTGCATAAGGACCGTTAGAAAAGCATTACCCATTGATTATTAAGCTTGGACCAGTGGGGTCCGGTGTTCGGGCCCCACCACGTAAAACCAGTCCCCATGACGTGAGTGGAATCTCAGGTTATGGAAACCACCAGGAGTTGAAAACAAGTGCACACACACACACACACACACATACACACACACATATACACACACACACACATACACACACACATACACATATACACACACACACATACACACACACACATACACATATATATACACACACACACACACACACATACACACACACACACACACACACACACATATACACACACACACACACACATATACATATACATATCAAGGCAAGCAGCAAACATCACTTCCGCGCTCCTCATAGCCAAAGTGGGTTAAGTGTCTTGCCCAAGGACACAACGACAGCAGACATCAGTGGGAGTCGATGAAGAAGGCTTCGTGAAAAGAATGAAGGATGAAGAAAAACAAATCTTATAAACTCCTTACCCCATTCTGATCTCAAGACATTTATCAAAGGTTTATCAGAGGATTTCCCCAGAATTTTAGGAAAGAACCACCCCTTCCTCTTTCCTTTCTTTCTCCACTGGGTTTTGAGTTGTTCTTTGCCGATGCAGGAGGCTCTAAGGCCAGTGGTGATGATCCAGGACACGCAACATCCAGAAACACTGACAGACTTTATCCTCTGCTCCTTCTGTGTTTTTTATCAGTGCATTTCTTGTGCTTGAACTGTTCGATTCTCTGATCTGTGTTGGCGAATTCAACGGTTTTGTTAAGTCCTCCGAGTTACTACTACGACAGGGGTGGTGTGACACAGACAGACACTGGTCACGTGACAGAGAGAGGGGGGGTGGGGGGGGGTCAGCACCAGGCCGAGATGGGACTGTCCCAGACCAGACCTTTTAAGAATGAATGCATCTGCCCTGGAGCTACACAGACCAACACCACTCAGCTTTTGAGTACTTTTGAGTACTTTGATAGGTCATGTTTTAGAATGTGTAGTGATTTCTTTAGTCAAAAATACATATGAAATCCCACCCTTTCACAGAGCTCCCCAAAGGATTGAGAATTTAATTAAACACATAACAAATATAAGTGTAGGATGATGCAGTATTGTAGTGTACTTTACAGGTGTGGTTATTATGACATGGATTCTTTATTGTATCAGCAAAGAAGAAGTAGCTCTCTGCCTCTTCTGTCGTATAAAAGTAGCTCTCTGTATGAAAAACGTTGGAGACTTTGATTTCGATAAACATTGAAGAAGAATTGATACTTTATAATCTGTTATTATGTGAGAGCTCTGTGTAAAAATAATAATCTCTGAATCAAATGTGGATCTGAAGATATGTACCGTACATAACTTGACTAATGTATAAAACAGTTTTGTTCTAGCGACTTCTACTGGACCGATGAGGATTTGGAAACATGAAAAACAATATATATTTTATTTATCATAAAAATCTAATGTGAGGCCTTTTGTCAGACTTTTGTGCCCTTTAGTGTGAACAAGCCCTAGATACTTATATATATATATATTTGTTGTTGAATGGAGTTTCAGAGAGAGAGGGAGGTCTGGGCGTCTCTGAATGAAAGAAGTGAGATGTACATAACACAATTACACTTTGTTGAGTTCTGAGAGACTGCGGGGATTCAGGGCTCTACAAAAATACATGGAAATGAAATGAATTATTGGATCCACAAAGACTACATGGACAACTGAACTGTATGAAGTGTCTGAGAGTAAACACGTACTGTACATGTATATTTGGTTTGGGTTAGGGTTATATCTATAATAACAAAGTGACTTGCTTCGATGGAAACCCAGAGGTCGAAACGCGTCGCTGTGTCCCTTCCACAACAAAGAATATATATTTTATTATTATTATTGAGGGCGACAGGGGCTCAGTTGGTAGAGCATTGGCCTTTGAGCCTGAAGGTAGTAGTAGTAGTAGTAGTAATCTTTATTTATATACCGCCTTTTCACTGCACATTGGAGTCTCAAAGCGGTTTACAATTGTTATTTTTGCCAGTACAGGAGGCACATGCAAGACCTATTGTACATATTTTTAGTGGTAGGGGAAACCGGAGCACCCGAAGGAAACCTACGCAGACACGGGGAGAACATGCAAAATCCACTCAGAAAGGCCCTGGTCCAACCGGGATTCGAACCCAGGACCTTCTTGCTGAGAGGCGAGAGTGCTATCCACTCAGCCACCGTGCCATGGGTTCAAGCCTCCCACGAGACCTACTTCACGACTCCCACTGATGACTGCTGTTGTTGTGTCCTTGGGCAAGACACTTAACCCCACTTTGCCTGAAGCCCCTGCTGAAAGATCAAGGCTCGTGTGGACTCAGCACCTGCAGGAGGATCAGTGAGGGGCTGTGCTCTGTGACTGGGTGCAGCTCTGACTGCCACCCCCCCGACCCAGAAATGGATAAAGGGGAAGAAGATGGATGATATTTACCTTTATTTCAATTACTATCTTTTCTTTGTCCCAACAGGGAAAGTGAAGCAAACGTGAAATTGGTATTTTCTGTTCAGCCATTTTAGGTTTTAGAAAATCTGATCGATTTTCTAAAACTTGAGAGAAACAGGAAGAGGGTGAAGGCGGTAAACTCATCCCATTGGTTTATTTTTATCGGTCCGCTCCAAAATATTTGTATACATCTTTGGAGACTATAGACATCTGGTCAATTCCATTACTATTTGAAAACACATGGTTACTTGATACTTTTAGGGTTTAGGGACGTTTTCCCACAATACTGCGTCTGGACAAACTTCACTGACTGCATCTTTAAGTGAGTGCCTCTGACCTGTTCCTCTTTTCTTTCTTATTTTACCACAGATCCTCAAAGATCACCGGACCACTCACGTTAACCCTGCACTGTCTGGTTCTGATCCAGTCACACTGTAAACCCTGACAAGTAAAGTTTACTTGAAAAAACCATGGAAATAAATTGCGTATTAACTTCACTTGAATTACTCGAGTACATCCTTTACTTGATAATACCAAGTAAACTCGAGCGATTGCAATAAAGTTTAAATTTGTACTTATGTTCCGACTGGGATTCGTACTAACAACCTTGTAGTTGAGAGGCAATGGTGCTACCCACTCAGCCACCAGAACACCCTGCCATTGTCACACCTGGCTCATTAAAGACTCTACACATCAAAATGTCAAAAGTGAGGCTTACTTGAACAGAAAGAGTTCAATTCAAAGAAAACCCTGAGTGACATAGGCAAGCTTTAAATAAACTAGCAATAAATGAGTAATATCTACTTACTGGGAAAAATCTATTTAAAATAACTTTGATATCTGAAGTAGGATTGAAGTTAGGGTTTACAGCACTCCTCTTGTGCTTTTGAATGTGAATTGAACTCAAAACACAAAACAGACTTAATTCTTTACAGATCATTCTATAAAGTGATGGACCATGTTTATTTTTCACCTGATAAAACGCAAGAAATGTAATCCCCATAGAGTAATCGTTTGTACCTTTTCTGATCTTACATAAGAGGGAGAGTCCTATAGAAGTAGGAGAGAGGCCGAAACTTCATCAATCAATGCGGTTTTTTGCTGAGATGTGCGTTTTGGCAGAGAAGAGGTTTTATATAACGCAGACACGTGGGCCTTGGACAGCAGAGGACTCCGCTGACCACTGCAGCTACAGGGAGGAGGAAGATCAGAGAACCCTTTATTGTATTTAGTAAATTGTAATTTTTATACCTTAGAAGTTTACGCTGATTTGTATAATGCCTTTACTCTGTTCTCTACCTCTCTTCTTTGACTGTTGCCCCGAGAGACAAAGCAATTCCCTATAGTCTGTGACCTCCTGTTACTTACATAGCAATAACCCATTCACTCTGTTTTGGATTTAGGATATTGGGATGTTTTTTAGTTTTGTTTTTTAACCCCATTGCGTTTATTACAGGCCTTAACAAAATGGTTGAGATGCAGTTTGATGTAGAAGTGCCTAAAACCAAGTGAGATTTCAGTTCCAAGCTTCAAGTCGAGATAGAGAATCAAAATGTGATCTAACAAAATGGTCGAGGAATTCATTAAAGGGAAAAAAAATGATTCTGATTCGTCCTGGACAGTAAAGAGCACACTACATTTACAATACAAGTAGCTGAAAGTGCGTCATAACAGCAAAAAGTCAACATAAATCTATATCTTTAGGGCACACAGGGCTCTTTCTCAGTCACTGTTTGACTGTATGGGTATGGGCTGAGAGCTGATTGGCTGAGAGCAGGGTGGTCCTCTGTTTTCCATCTTTCTGCGACTGAGGCCTTTACCCTTTAATGTTCACTCCTTGAAGAAAACACTCTAAGATGTAGGACACTGAAAACACAATTCATTTGAACGCCTAGATCGTGCTGTTTTAATAATAGGCCTTTAACAAATGGTTGAGATCCAGTTTGATAGTGAAAGTGCCTAAAAGTGAGGGAGAAAAGAGGGAGACTTTAGATCCAAACACGCTTCAAGTCGATATAGAGACTCAAAAGGTGATCCACTACATGATTGGGAAAACCATTTAAGGGTGAAAAACATGAATGCGAAAACTATAGTGATTGAACCAGGTTTTTTTTCCATTTTTCGGTTTGAAGATAAGGTACCGAATCTAAGTGACATCAGAATCAAAATCCTTCTTATTGCCGCATGTGAGTAACAGGAAGTCACCAACTGGGAAAATGCTTTGGCTCTCAGTGCAAACAAGTTAAAGCAGAATAGAAACAAGAACATATATGTGACATCTAGTTCAATTAACACGCCCAGAGCAGTCATTTTGACGCTCCCATTCAAATCAATGGAACAAACTTTTCTGAAATAAAAATAACCCACATACATAAACAGGGACAGTCACAAAGTAGGGGAAATCCAGCATGTACATGAGTCAATGCAGTTCCAAAACGAAAAGCCGTCATATTGATTGCCCTGTGTGAGTTATAGTGGTTATTATCATACTGTCTTTGTGTAGCAGCCGCAGCAGCCATAACAAACCCCTGGCCTTTTCCAGAACACCACATTCATCACAACCGCTGACTCGCACTTCCACACGGCCTCCCCATCCGCGGCTGCAGCCTTAGCAACAAGCCGGGTTCGCGCTGTCATTGGCGGCTTCTCTTCCAACATCACCCCCCTCTCTCTCCTCTCTCTCCTCTCTCCTCGCCCCGCCCGAGGAGAGCCGTCTCTGCAGCGGATCCAGAGCGGCGCAGGCCCCCGGTGGCTGGATGGGTTGGGCTGGTGCTGGTGCGCAGTGGATGCAGATCTCTGACATATCTTGTTATTCCTCCCGAAAAAATATGGGCCAAAACAAGCGAACGCAGCGCGTGCACAGTACAGTCCTGCAACAGTCCTTTGAGGCGAGTGATGGCTCCGTGGTAGTTTCAACGCGTTCTGTTTAGTTTATTTGGAGTCATTCTTCTGCAGACTACGCCAACAACACAGGTAAGCAACGGCCAAATCATTTTCGCTTTTTACGCACGGCTTTTTATTTTTTATGCAAAGTACACGCGCGCTCATGCAAAAAAATATGCATTTGTTTTGGTTTAGATGCAGATAAATGTTTGTGTTTACACTTGCAATGATCCATTCTGCAATAACATACACCTGTAATGTTAAGATTCTTGGTGTTATCCTTGTGCGCAATGCAAAAACAGACAGACGTGCGCAATTTGTCGCGTTGGAGTTCATCCCAATGCCCTTGTCTCGGCTCCAAAAACACCAAATGCGCAAAGTACGTGTCATTGGCGTCAATTGGCACTGATGGATGGGGGTCAGCGCTGCCTGTGGAAGCTACAGAAGTCAAAAGGACAGCTTTGTATATACCACGGTTCACTCCAGCACACAGTGTACAATAGTTTGGTGGTGGTATATTGTGGGAGACTTGGCACAGACATAACAACCCACATCTCCTCCCGCAGTGGAGCAGGGGAGGGCTGGAGGATGACCGAGTGACCGCTAAACGAGTCTCGCCGAGGCGAGATGCGTAAAAGGGTGCGTAATTTGGCACAGGTTTGGGGACGTGTCGGCGTGAAGATTGCGAATAGATGTGTCATTGAGGTTTGATGTTTACTAATACTGTAACATGGGTCTCAAGAGCAACCAGTAGGTCGCCACCCTCTTCAAAGTACAAAGTAAATTAAAACAATGTCTACTTTTTGCACTAAATTATTTTATGTACATATTTCTATTTCAATATGTTGTAATATACTGTATGTTTTGTATATTTTCTGTTAACTACGGGCCGTATTGTGTAATGTCCTGATGGTTTGGTTTTATGGGTATAACACTGAACAACAACAACCACAAAAAGATTGAAATTATCCACATTTGCATGCATTATTAAGAGAACATTTTGAAGGTCTTAAAACAAGATTTGGCCATGAAAGCTGGGGTTCCATTGTTTTAAGAAATGCTTTCAACTCAAGTAAAAAAAATATATACTTAATCCATTTTAGCTCAACATTATGTGGACTGTCTAAAAGTTGTAGCTCTCTGCTTCTTTTGTCCAGAGAAAAATAGAAAAGTTTGGAGAACCCCTGCTGTGGGGCAAAGTCTAGATCCATACAGTTTAATGCTGGGTATATAACTTTTGTTTTTACATATATAACACATGTTTAGAGAAAGAGTGAAAGAACTCGGGCCACAACCTGCTTCATCCTAATATAAAATGTGTGTCTTTTGCATGTTTGGGCCTTGTTAGTCACTGTTAAACACTGTGGGCAGAACTGATAGGCTGAGAGCTGATTGGCTGAGAGCTGATTGGCCAAGAGAGGGTGGTCCTGTCTTTTTCTCTGTACTGTCTGAGAAGTTTTTAGTGTCACAAACTACTTTTATGGACTATTATTTTTCAATGTTTTATGTTTTGAAAGTGAGGTACCCCAGCTTTAATACTACTGCTAATACTTATTCTAAAAGATAAATAGTTGTATGTTTGTTTACATGTTGGCACTGCTGAGTTGGTTGTCATTATTTATTGTTTTAAAAACCTTACACACAAAAAAAATCTTGGTCTGAATTTGGGTTCAGTTGACTATGATACAATATACTAATATGTACTGTATATGTATTATATAATGTGACATGCTAGAGGTGGTTTTAAGGAAGTCGACAGGAGTATTGGATCTACAGTATAGCCCCATTTCCACCGGCCCTATACTTAGCATTCGGCTAATAGCTAATGGATTTTTAAGGGTTCTAAACATTATTATTTTTTATTTTTTTTAGGTTAGGGTGTACACAATCAACAAGTTAAACGCTACAACACATATAGCCAAAGCTAATTTACAGAGGAAACATTTATGGACCAATGTCTCTATGTGTTTTTTTTTTTTTTTTTATCTGTGTCGGCGAATCAACAGCTTTGCAAAACCCTCCAGTACAGTCCCTACTGTTGTGATTCAGGGCAATAGAAAAACACATTGGCTTGAATTGAAATTAGCTTGCGGGCCATAGTTTTGATCTAAACCTTTTTAATAATGAACAAAACAAAACGATGGAGCCACTATGAGCTGAACGACTCCTGCTTCACTTCTTGTTGACGTTGTGGCTGCAGCTGCTCTCTTTGGATCATGCATTTATTATGAGCAAAAACATGGCTGAAATATTAATAACCGTATGCTAGCCCTGCGCTCCTGCGGCCAGAGTGAACCTGTTTACTCAGCGCGCTCCACATGTAGGTTAATGGAAAACAGCCAAAAATGAACGAGATCGTCTCTGGTCCATAGGCTGTTGCCGTGGTCCTGTCTCCTAGCAACAGCCTCTTCCTCCTCTGCTTCCTCTTGATAGAAATAATATCTGTTAGAAGACGACAGCGTAACAGGGGATAAACAGAGTATGGACGTGGCGCAGTAACAGACGGATAGAAAGGTTTGGAATAGAGTTGCTGTTGTGAATCTTGGTTTTTACATGTTTCAAATTACCTAAACGATATTAAAACACAAGACAAGAAAAGAAACGTATTAAATAGTATCAAAAAAGCACTACAAACAAGAGGGTAAACAGCAACACTGCAAATAAGTCAAAAATGTCTACAATTTGCCAAAAAAGGATCTTAATTTGATAATCTGACTGCCTCAAAAGTATATTGGAGGATTTTCACAAGAACCGCCCTATCCACTTTTTTTGAAAACTCTTTGGTCTGATTGGACGAGCACGTGTCACCAGAATGATTGACAGTTAGTAGGACCAATAGTCTTGATGAACCACCCGGAAGTAGAAAATCCTCCTATACACCTTTAAAGCAAGATTTCCATTTGGACAAAGCAACATTTTCTTGATTTAAAAAGATGCAAGAGAAGTCTCCATTGGAAAGAGAAAATAAAGCTCAATAAAAAAATAATGCAGTTCTTGAAATAAGACAAATTGTTTTCAAACTTGTGTCAAAAATATCTCATTGGACTAATTCAAAATAATTATAGGCAGAATCGGCAAGATAAAAACATGGACTTTATCCTAAATGCATCTCAACTGCATGTAATACGTTTGTTTTTTGTTTTTTTGTATGGCTTGTATCAGTCCCCGTTTCTCTGAGTGCAACCAATACCTTTTTTGAAAGTTTTTGTTATAATTAAATGCCGACCTAGAGTCCTCCTGACAGTAATCTAATCTCAGTGTGAGAGAATATTGGACACTAAAAAGCATCACGAAGGACTCACAATGGAAAGAGTATGGCACCACTGCAAATCTACCAATACACGGACCTCAACATCTTCCCAAACTCACAGCTCGAACAAAGAACACTGGTCAGAGAGGAGACAGAAGGAGGAAAAGGAGATTTTGTTTGTGAATTTGGATGCAGCCTTTGTTGTCAAACCAGCCTTGTCTTTCCCATCAGTGACATGTTTTTTGCTGTTAAAGAATCATCTGGGAATGGAAGGTGTATGGCACCACTGCAAATCTATCAATACACCTCCATCTTCCCAAACTCACAGCTTGAGCAGAGAGGAGACATAGGAAGGATACGGAGATTTTGTTTGTGAATTTGGATGCAGCCTATCGTGTTATCAAACCAGCCTTGTCTTTCCCACCGGTGACATGTTTTTGCTAATATTGCGGAGTGCATGTGTGTTCCCCAAAGACTGTGACTAATGTTCGCGCTCCACTTAGCCTGACGGAGGAAGGGAAAACACCATGTGAGGCGTTGCTAGGTAACTGAAGGCACCATGAAGAGACGGTTTCCTGCCGAGACCTGGCATGTCGCAATATTATATTTTAATGTGTCTTTGAAATGGTTATGAAAGACCGGTGTTAGAGGGCGCCCCGGGGAATAGGGCTGAAAGATGATGTTGTAACTCAGTAGAAATCCACTCACATCCCTCCATCCCAATCCAGGCAAAGGGAAGTTTATCTGTATAGCACAAGTCACACACAAGGCAACTACAAAGTGCTGAACAAACCCAGATAGAAACAATACCAGGCATAAAATAATCACAGCACATTAATGAGAATGTGAATGAGAAATCCCTCAGTTGTGTAACCTGGATTTGAACATTGTCAGAGAAGACGCCTGTCTCACATTTTCAGGAAGCCTGTCTCACATTTGGTCAGGTGGTAGAGCATTGGCCTCTGGGTCTGAAGGTTGTGGGTTCGAGCTCACCACAAGACCTACTTCACGACTCCCACGGAGGACTGCTGTTGTTGTGTCCTTGGGCAAGACACTTAACCCCACTTTGCCTGAAGCCCCCACTGAAAGATGTCAGCTCCTGCAGGAGGATCAGTGAGGGGCTGGTGCTCTGTGTACTGGGTGTATCTCTGACTACCACCCCCCCCCCAACCCAGAAATGGATTAAGGGGAAGAAAATGGATGGATTCCAGATTCGACCTGCATGAATATGGTTTTTATTTCTACATGAAAAATTTAGATTTGGAGAAAAATCTTGCTCCAAATCTTGTTTTGATATTTACTTTGAGATTCAAGTCAGATCAAGTTTCCCTCTATCAATATAATTTATGTTATTGATCAAAGTATTTTATAAAATGATTTTATGCCAAAATATATTTTTTTCATTGTTAAGATTGGGTCAGGTAGGTTATACTGTGTGTTTTTGTGTAGGGGTGCGTGTTTGTTTGTGTGTCCTGCTTGTCTCACAGCTGTGTTTGTGTTGCAGAGGAGCAGAATGTTGACCAGCATCACCGAGAGCATCCTGTGCTGTTTGACCGGGAAGAGTGAGGGCCTGGTTCTGCCGCTGGAGTCCTCCCAACCTTCAGACGGGTACGACATCTGTTGACATCCCGGCAAAATGTTACACTTGCACTCTCGCCTCTCAGCAAGAAGGTCCTCGGTTCGAATCCCGGTCGGACCAGGGCCTTTCTGAGTGGAGTTTGCATGTTCTCCCCGTGTCTGCGTAGGTTTCCTCCGGGTACTCCGGTTTCCCCTACCACTAAAAATATGTACAATAGTTCTGGCATGCGCCTCCTGTACTGGCCCCTCCCATCTCTGTGTGGAGTGAGAGACAAATGCCAATAAATAAATAAATTGGAAACCGCTTTGAGACTCAGATCTGCAGTGAAAAGGCGGTATATAAATAAAGATTACTTACTAAAGATTACTTACTTACACTTAAAGGAGCAGTATGTACACATGTGGCCAAAAGTGGTACTGCAGCCTCTCCCACTCTCCCTGACTCAGGTTGCCAGATATGCAGACGAATCCAGCTGGGACCATAACAGCTGAATAGACAAGAGTTTTGTCAACAACAAATCTATAACCAACACCTTTTTCACAAAGATAGAAATCCTGGTTTTATTCCTTGTTTTGTCGTTAATGATTTGAGAATTATAACGAGACCTTTTGTAGTTCTGCGCCACATGGTACTTTACCAGTGAGATTAGCTCTACGCGGTGAGTTCTGGCGCCCGGATCACAGACTTTCTGAAACGGTGGAGGGTGGGACATCGAAATGAAAACAATAACAAGATTTAGGGGCTGCTTACTCACAAATTTACACACACAAATGTCCACCATATCCGATCTTTGTATTGTATTTGTACTTTTTCACTAGTGAAAATACAAAAACTGGAAAAAAACCACTGGAAAGAGAAGCCCATAGCAAAAATTTGTCCAAAATGGCTCTCATTTTTCTCATTTTTGTTACACTAATTAAAGTAAAGCACAATCAAAGGTTTTCCGATTGTTATCTAACCTTTATTTCAGCTATGATGTATCGGTGATAACATATCAAACCTTTGTTTCGTTCCAGCTACGAATTTGTGGAAGTCAAACCAGGCCGAGTCTTACGAGTCCGCCACATCGTCCCGGAACGCCACCCGGTATCCCCCGACGACAAGAGCGAATCCAAACCCACCGACTCCAAAGACGACGACCGCTCTGTCCACTGCAAGCGGAAAATCACCGTGTACCGCGACGGCCAGCTCGTCATCGAGAACCTGGGCGACGTCCTGCACTCGGAGATCCTTCAATGCCAAGACGGAGACCTGGAACCCTGCAGCACGGTGGAGGTGGAGCTAGCCGACTACAAAGAAATGCCCTCGTCTCCGGACCCTAACCCCGCCCCGCCTCAAGTCACCGGCGAGTCCAAACCCGCGGCACCACCCAGGAGGCGCAGGCGCAAACCCAAACGCACCGTCTCCATCGACTCGCGCAGGACCATCTCCAGCTGCAAGGGGACGCACTCAGACGTGGCGCTGTTTTTCGTGCACGGGGTGGGAGGGTCCTCGGACATTTGGAAGAGCCAGCTGGACTTCTTCTCGCGGTTGGGCTACGAAGTGGTGGCCCCGGACCTGGCGGGACATGGGGCCAGCCGAGCGCCGCAGATCGCAGCCGCCTACACCTTCTACGCGCTGGCGGAGGACCTCAGGGCGATCTTCAAGAGATACGCCCGAAAACGCAACATCCTCATCGGGCATTCGTACGGGTGAGTGTGTTCATTGCGGCCCTCAGTGTCATTTTATGTGGTCCTCTGCCTTGCTAACCCATAGATGACTTTGAGATCATAAACATGTGTCATCCATCCAACTCCAGCTCAGTCAATATAGACCTCGTTCTAAACCTTGTTCTTCATTTGGTAGAAACTGTACTGATATTGTTTATGATTGTGTCACAGACTTTTGTTAATGGTGCCACTGTAGCTAGTGAGATGGAAAACATGTGTCATTCAGCCAACTTCAGCTCTGTTATAGATCATCTTAAAGCTCAGAACAGCCCGATGCCAGTCAAGACAGTTTTTTTAGTCTGTGATGTCGGCCCCTGGACTAGTTTGGTGAGAAATGTTTGGACACCCCTGATGTAATCCATCAAACCCCGTTCACTCAACCAGTTATCTCTCAGAAACAATTATTATGATTTAGAGGGCTCTTACAAATATGCAAAATATGTTTTCTAATAAGAGGATGACAGCATGGTGTAGTCTTTTTTTGTTCATTTGCTCAACAAACTTTCCGTTGAGACAAACACAAATTGTAATTGAAATACATCTTGAGAAGAAAACATTTGTTCTTTAGAAATACAGTATTGATGGACAAATTGGAGTCAACAGTTTACACAAAGAGGATGTAACTATGAAGAGCTCTTTTGAGACGTAAATGTTTAAAATAAATTCAATTAATTATCTCAGAGGACTTTATAAAACTCTTAAATTCCCCAACACATATCAGAGAAACATCCAATCAACAGTTTAAACACAAAAAATGCAAGGATAAAAAGCACATAGAGCCGTTGGTCCATAAGAGACAGAGAACAATGTCCGTAAATGTGGTTGCATATGGAGGGTCCTGGATCATCACCGCTGTCCTGGGACCCTCCTGCATCTATCTGGAGATGACGGTGTAATTGAATATTGTCCCGGCTTCCCCTCAGCTCTATTGTGCTTTAGTCTCCACTCGACTGCGTCACGTTCACATCCACGTGCAGGATGTCCCAGTGGCGTCTGTGCTGCTGCCTCATGCTGCACCTGCACAGGGAGAAGCCAAGGACAGCCCTGACTCTGCACTGGCATTAGAGGAGAGCGTATCGGATCTCTGACTTAAGCCAATATGAATCGATTCAAAGCTTGTATAAACTTAGGCCTCGTCTATTGTACGTGTCTCAGTCCAGTGAAACTCGACAGTATTCTAATGTTTGTCTCATGTCACCACAAATACTACTGAGACAAGGCAAGCAGATGCATCTAAGAGCTCAGGAAACAGGCCACTATAAGATAATGTGGGTAATCGGAACTGACACAAGTAAACTTCACCGGAAATAAATGTGCCTATGTTTGTGCTGCAGGAAGCAATATGAAAGAAGTTTTATTTACAGAGAGGTCTGACTCTGAATCTATACTGAGACTAGAGAGGTCTGTATGTATACTGAGACTAGAGAGGTCTGTATGTATACTGAGACTAGAGAGGTCTGTATGTATACTGAGACTAGAGAGGTCTGTATGTATACTGAGACTAGAGAGGTCTGTATGTATACTGAGACTAGAGAGGTCTGCATGTATACTGAGACTAGAGAGGTCTGCATGTATACTGAGACTAGAGAGGTCTGTATGTATACTGAGACTAGAGAGGTCTGCATGTATACTGAGACTAGAGAGGTCTGCATGTATACTGAGACTAGAGAGGTCTGTATGTATACTGAGACTAGAGAGGTCTGTATGTATACTGAGACTAGAGAGGTCTGTATGTATACTGAGACAGAGGTCTGTATGTATACTGAGACTAGAGAGGTCTGCATGTATACTGAGACTAGAGAGGTCTGTATGTATACTGAGACAAGAGAGGTCTGTATGTATACTGAGACTAGAGTGGTCTGTATGTATACTGAGACAAGAGAGGTCTGTATGTATACTGAGACAAGAGAGGTCTGTATGTATACTGAGACAAGAGAGGTCTGTATGTATACTGAGACAAGAGAGGTCTGTATGTATACTGAGACTAGAGAGGTCTGCATGTATACTGAGACAAGAGAGGTCTGTATGTATACTGAGACTAGAGAGGTCTGTATGTATACTGAGACTAGAGAGGTCTGTATGTATACTGAGACTAGAGAGGTCTGAGTCTGCATGTATACTGAGACTAGAGAGGTCTGTATGTATACTGAGACTAGAGTGGTCTGTATGTATACTGAGACTAGAGAGGTCTGTATGTATACTGAGACTAGAGAGGTCTGAGTCTGCATGTATACTGAGACTAGAGAGGTCTGTATGTATACTGAGACTAGAGAGGTCTGCATGTATACTGAGACTAGAGAGGTCTGTATGTATACTGAGACTAGAGAGGTCTGTATGTATACTGAGACTAGAGAGGTCTGCATGTATACTGAGACTAGAGAGGTCTGCATGTATACTGAGACTAGAGAGGTCTGTATGTATACTGAGACTAGAGAGGTCTGTATGTATACTGAGACAAGAGAGGTCTGCATGTATACTGAGACAGAGGTCTGTATGTATACTGAGACAAGAGAGGTCTGCATGTATACTGAGACTAGAGTGGTCTGTATGTATACTGAGACAGAGGTCTGTATGTATACTGAGACAAGAGAGGTCTGCATGTATACTGAGACAAGAGAGGTCTGCATGTATACTGAGACAAGAGAGGTCTGTATGTATACTGAGACTAGAGTGGTCTGTATGTATACTGAGACTAGAGAGGTCTGCATGTATACTGAGACTAGAGAGGTCTGCATGTATACTGAGACTAGAGTGGTCTGTATGTTATACTGAGACTAGAGTGGTCTGTATGTATACTGAGACTAGAGAGGTCTGTATGTATACTGAGACTAGAGAGGTCTGCATGTATACTGAGACTAGAGAGGTCTGTATGTATACTGAGACTAGAGTGGTCTGTATGTATACTGAGACAAGAGAGGTCTGCATGTATACTGAGACAAGAGAGGTCTGCATGTATACTGAGACAAGAGAGGTCTGCATGTATACTGAGACTAGAGAGGTCTGTATGTATACTGAGACTAGAGAGGTCTGTATGTATACTGAGACTAGAGAGGTCTGCATGTATACTGAGACTAGAGTGGTCTGTATGTATACTGAGACTAGAGAGGTCTGCATGTATACTGAGACTAGAGAGGTCTGCATGTATACTGAGACTAGAGAGGTCTGCATGTATACTGAGACAGAGGTCTGTATGTATACTGAGACTAGAGAGGTCTGTATGTATACTGAGACTAGAGAGGTCTGCATGTATACTGAGACTAGAGAGGTCTGTATGTATACTGAGACAAGAGAGGTCTGCATGTATACTGAGACAAGAGAGGTCTGCATGTATACTGAGACTAGAGTGGTCTGCATGTATACTGAGACTAGAGAGGTCTGCATGTATACTGAGACTAGAGAGGTCTGTATGTATACTGAGACTAGAGAGGTCTGCATGTATACTGAGACAAGAGAGGTCTGTATGTATACTGAGACTAGAGAGGTCTGCATGTATACTGAGACAAGAGTGGTCTGTATGTATACTGAGACTAGAGAGGTCTGCATGTATACTGAGACTAGAGAGGTCTGTATGTATACTGAGACTAGAGAGGTCTGCATGTATACTGAGACTAGAGAGGTCTGTATGTATACTGAGACTAGAGAGGTCTGTATGTATACTGAGACTAGAGAGGTCTGCATGTATACTGAGACTAGAGTGGTCTGTATGTATACTGAGACTAGAGAGGTCTGCATGTATACTGAGACAAGAGAGGTCTGCATGTATACTGAGACTAGAGTGGTCTGCATGTATACTGAGACTAGAGAGGTCTGCATGTATACTGAGACTAGAGAGGTCTGTATGTATACTGAGACTAGAGAGGTCTGCATGTATACTGAGACAAGAGAGGTCTGTATGTATACTGAGACTAGAGAGGTCTGCATGTATACTGAGACAAGAGAGGTCTGCATGTATACTGAGACTAGAGAGGTCTGCATGTATACTGAGACTAGAGAGGTCTGTATGTATACTGAGACTAGAGAGGTCTGCATGTATACTGAGACTAGAGAGGTCTGTATGTATACTGAGACTAGAGAGGTCTGCATGTATACTGAGACTAGAGTGGTCTGTATGTATACTGAGACTAGAGAGGTCTGTATGTATACTGAGACTAGAGAGGTCTGCATGTATACTGAGACTATAGAGGTCTGCATGTATACTGAGACTAGAGAGGTCTGCATGTATACTGAGACTAGAGAGGTCTGTATGTATACTGAGACTAGAGAGGTCTGCATGTATACTGAGACTAGAGAGGTCTGTATGTATACTGAGACTAGAGAGGTCTGCATGTATACTGAGACTAGAGTGGTCTGTATGTATACTGAGACTAGAGAGGTCTGTATGTATACTGAGACTAGAGAGGTCTGCATGTATACTGAGACTAGAGAGGTCTGCATGTATACTGAGACTAGAGAGGTCTGTATGTATACTGAGACTAGAGAGGTCTGTATGTATACTGAGACTAGAGAGGTCTGTATGTATACTGAGACTAGAGAGGTCTGTATGTATACTGAGACTAAAGAGGTCTGTATGTATACTGAGACTAGAGAGGTCTGCATGTATACTGAGACTAGAGAGGTCTGTATGTATACTGAGACTAGAGAGGTCTGCATGTATACTGAGACTAGAGAGGTCTGTATGTATACTGAGACTAGAGAGGTCTGCATGTATACTGAGACTAGAGAGGTCTGCATGTATACTGAGACTAGAGAGGTCTGCATGTATACTGAGACTAGAGAGGTCTGTATGTATACTGAGACTAGAGAGGTCTGCATGTATACTGAGACTAGAGTGGTCTGTATGTATACTGAGACTAGAGAGGTCTGCATGTATACTGAGACTAGAGTGGTCTGTATGTATACTGAGACTAGAGTGGTCTGTATGTATACTGAGACTAGAGAGGTCTGCATGTATACTGAGACTAGAGAGGTCTGCATGTATACTGAGACTAGAGTGGTCTGTATGTATACTGAGGTCGGAGTCCGGTTGTATCGTCCTCTTAAGAGCCTTGTTAAGTGTATATTACTATCATTATTATTATTACTATATAAATATTTTTATAATTATCTAGGCTCAGTCCTGACCCTTGCTCTTATATTGTGTTCTCAGAGTGTCCTTCTGCACCTTCCTGGCTCACGAGTACCCGGATCTGGTCCATAAGGTGGTGATGATAAACGGAGGAGGTCCCACTGCCCTGGAGCCCTCTCTCTGCTCCATCTTCCAGCTGCCGTCCTGTGTCCTGCACTGCCTCTCGCCCTGCTTGGCCTGGAGCTTCCTCAAGTACGACACACACTGTTTTGGTCTTTCTCTGGTCTCTCTCTAGTCTCTCTCTCTGGTCTCTCTCTCTGGTCTCTCTCTAGTCTCTCTCTCTGGTCTCTCTCTAGTCTCTCTCTCTCTGGTCTCTCTCTCTGGTCTCTCTCTAGTCTCTCTCTCTGGTCTCTCTCTGGTCTCTCTCTCTGGTCTCTCTCTGGTCTCTCTCTCTGGTCTCTCTCTAGTGTCTCTCTCTGGTCTCTCTCTAGTCTCTCTCTCTGGCCTCTCTCTCTGGTCTCTCTCTAGTCTCTCTCTCTGGTCTCTCTCTGGCCTCTCTCTCTGGTCTCTCTCTAGTCTCTCTCTCTGGTCTCTCTCTGGTCTCTCTCTCTAGTCTCTCTCTCTGGCCTCTCTCTCTGGTCTCTCTCTGGTCTCTCTCTAGTCTCTCTCTCTGGTCTCTCTCTCTAGTCTCTCTCTAGTCTCTCTCTAGTCTCTCTCTCTCTGGTCTCTCTCTAGTCTCTCTCTCTGGTCTCTCTCTAGTCTCTCTCTCTGGTCTCTCTCTGGCCTCTCTTTCTGGTCTCTCTCTAGTCTCTCTCTCTCAGGTCTCTCTCTCTGATCTCTCTCTATTCTCTCTCTCTAGTCTCTCTCTCTCTCTCTGGTCTCTCTCTCTGATCTCTCTCTAGTCTCTCTCTCTAGTCTCTCTCTAGTCTCTCTCTCTCTCTGGTCTCTCTCTGGTCTCTCTCTCTGGTCTCTCACACTTCAGCAGACATGGGTTCAGGTGGTTAGAAAAGTAGATGAAGTCTGTTTTCCAGCCTTAAAACATAGCGCTTCGACTTCAAGGATTTCATTAAGGTTTTTTTTTTTTTAGAACACATAACCCCTGTGATAAACCCGGGACCACTCTGTTTTTAGTTATATATTCAAACAGTTTCTCTCTCCGCTCCTGCAGGGCTGGCTTTGCTCGACAAGGCGCCAAAGAGAAGCAGTTGCTGAAGCAGGGGAACGCCTTCAACGTGTCTCCGTTCGTGCTGAGGGCCATGATGAGCGGGCAGTACTGGCCCGAGGGGGACGAGGTGTACCACGCCGAGCTCACCTCGCCCATCCTGCTGGTGCACGGCCTGTGTGACAAGTTTGTGCCCATGGAGGAGGACCAGCGCATGGCCGAGGTATGGACGGGACAGTCTCTGGTAACAAAACACAAATCCTGTATTATTTGTATGGGTGGGACCAGGCAAAATGTGGGTGCTACGGTGGCTCAGTTGGTAGAGCGTTGGCCTTTGAGCCTGAAGGTTGTGGGTTCGAACCATGAAACCTTCTCCACCCACTCCACTACCTTCTCTATTCCACTACCACTGCTGTCGTTGGGTCCTTGGGTAAGACACTGAACCCCTCCATCTCCTGGTGCCTCCTGCCCAACTCTACCATTTATGTTACAATATAAAAAGATGTCCACACAGTACAATTATAATGTTTTTGTCTTTATTTAGTAATGCTTAAGTCTCTCTTTGCCTAAACTTCTGCAGTTTAGTCTGTTTCCACTTCATTGGAGAATCGTTTTCCAAAGACGTGGAACTGTTGACGAAAGTGTTTTAAATGTTTATGTGAATTCAACGTTCACCAAAGATGCCATACATCACTTTACCAAAACTTGTAAAGTGCTTTATGACCTTTGGCTGAAAAGGGCAGAATTTTCTAAAAAGTAAAGAAAAAGAAAAATCTAATCCTAACATCTTCATCAACCCTTCATCTGTTTCTCTGAATCAAATCCAGATCGTTTGAGGCTGAGAAAAGCAGGTTTAAGGTTTTAGAAGAAGTTCATGGATGTCAGTTTCTTTGCTGCAAAAGTATTGAGGATACTTTAGCCACAAAATGAATGTGATGATGGAAGTGTGTCCAGACGTGGCCTGCAGAAGTGTGAGTGGAGCTTAGTATCTGCACAGAGCATTGCGGATGGAGTGGAAGAAGGAGCACAGCCTCTCTTCTTTGGTGCCACCAGATGGTTGTGGATCTCTGTGATGATGTTGTCGCTTTCCTCTTCTATGACCAGTGCAGAAAACTTAATCCATTTCTTCTTTTTCTTTGAGCACAGGGCTCTGTAAATGTCACAAGCTATTTTTTTGTTGTGCTTCGGACTCTCCTTCACATTCCATTCCCACATTTGTTCCTCTAGTTTCTGATACAGCTTCCTCACCAGAGGATGTTCCACAGACAGGTGTTTTTCCTGGAGAATATGTCGGGAAACCTCCCACGCTAAATTGTAGATGTAAACGGTGTCCCACTGAGAGGAGGTCTCATGGTTCTTCATGATCTCAGTCGAGCCCTGGTCTGGGATCAGGTGCAGAGGCATGAAGGGGGCATCAGAGGGTAAGCTTTATCTGACGGCTATGGGAGGAGACCTTTCTCGTTCATCAGAAGGTAAGTTATCTCTGATTTTTATGGGACGAGACCTTTCTTGTTCATCAGAGGGTAAGTTGTTTCTGATGGATTCCACCTGCTGAGTCTCGGTGTTGGATAAACTCGTCTGTACAGGTGCTATCGGGGGAGAGTTTCCTGGTTCGCTTGTGGAAAAGCTTTCGATCGGGGTCTTTGGCTCTTCAAGCCCACCCTGCAGATCCTTGGCTGGTTTCTGCTTGCTTCGCTTCTTTGGGCCAGGTTTAGTCAAAGAGCTCTGAGGAGCTGGTTCCTGGTTCTAGCAGCTCTGAGGAGCTGGTTCCTGGTTCAAGCAGCTCTGAGGAGATGGTTCCTGGTTCTAGCAGCTCTGAGGAGCTGGTTCCTGGTTCAAGCAGCTCTGAGGAGCTGGTTCCTGGTTCAAGCAGCTCTGAGCAGCTGGTTCCTGGTTCAAGCAGCTCTGAGGAGCTGGTTCCTGGTTCAAGCAGCTCTGAGGAGCTGGTTCCTGGTTCTTTGCTGGTTCACAAGACGAGGTCTGCTCAGTTTTAAGCTGAGTTTCAGTCTCGTCGTGGGGGACACCAGGGGAATCAAACTGGATCATGAGTTCTCCAAGTGAAAGAATGTCACACTTCTCCTGCTTCACTTCCATCTGCTCCATCAGAGGTTCTGCAGAGACATGAAGTCGTCCGGGAGAAGGGTTTCTCTCACTGAACTCGGACATCACTCTCTCCTGTTCTGAGGCAGAGACTTCAGTCTCTTTGTTCTCAGAGTCCAGCACCCCACTTTTCAGTTCTCTTTCAGTGAGACCTTTGGAAATCTCGGCCTCTAGAAGTTTTTCCCACTGGTCAGAGAATGTCATGTGGGGCAGGAACATTGGTGCATTAGCAGCGATGTGGCGCAGAGTTCTCCGTGGTGTGGAGTAGTCCTTCTCCTGCACCAGCAGAAGACATGAATACAATAGTAATCATTTCGTCTCCAGAGCCTAAATATAGATATTGAATAATCAACACATTTATTTTGTTTCATAAACAGTATTTTACTGTATTGTATCCGTATTTGTGTTTAAGTTTGTGTGTATGTGTATGTACTGTAAATGTAGATGTGTATTTGTATGTGTGTGTTTATACAGTATGTGTGTGTATGTATATATAGATGTGTATGTACATGTGTATGTATCATAGACTGTATATATTAACTGATGTAGTCAGGTCTATCTCCGCCGTTCAAACTAATGTATCATCACTGTGGCCTTCTGTGGGCTTTTTCAAAATGGCCGCTGGGCAGAGCAGCACTAGCCCCATTCATTTAACAAGTGTATTGGAATCAAACAGCTTTTAACTTAGTCTGAGCACATTGTGACTTTGTTAAAACTTATTTCAAAAACTGTTATTTTCTCGTTCCAAGAGAGACATTTTCTTTTTCTATCTTTTTAAAACTAGATCATTCTGCTCATTGTCCCATTGGCAAATCTTGTTTTAAGGCCGTCATGTGCTTGTTTTTCATTTCTTTTTGTGAGCTGAGTTTGGGACTATGCCATTTCCAACTGTTCATTAAGAAAATTACCAACACAGCAATAAGTATGTAAACCGCGAACAGGAAGTGAAGTGGGGTTGTAGCTAAAACGCTGAAGTGGCGCGTGCATAGAGCCCATTCCCTTGTGTCAGAAAGCTTTAAGTGCAATAACCATACCACCTTAAACATTACAAAAGATAATACTTACCACCTTAAATATTACAATAGAAAATACTTACCACCTTAAATATTACAAAAGATAATACTTACCACCTTAAATATTACAATAGAAAATACTTACCACCTTAAATATTACAAAAGATAATACTTACCACCTTAAATATTACAATAGAAAATACTTACCACCTTAAACATTACAAAAGATAATACTTACCACCTTAAATATTACAATAGAAAATACTTACCACCTTAAATATTACAAAAGATAATACTTACCACCTTAAATATTACAATAGAAAATACTTACCACCTTAAATATTACAATAGAAAATACTTACCACCTTAAATATTACAATAGAAAATACTTACCACCTTAAATATTACAATAGAAAATACTTACCACCTTAAATATTACAATAGAAAATACTTACCACCTTAAATATTACAATAGAAAATACTTACCACCTTAAACATTACAATAGAAAATACTTACCACCTTAAATATTACAATAGAAAATACTTACCACCTTAAATATTACAATAGAAAATACTTACCACCTTAAACATTACAATAGAAAATACTTACCACCTTAAATATTACAAAAGATAATACTTACCACCTTAAATATTACAAAAGATAATACTTACCACCTTAAATATTACAATAGAAAATACTTACCACCTTAAATATTACAATAGAAAATACTTACCACCTTAAATATTACAAAAGATAATACTTACCACCTTAAATATTACAAAAGCTAATACTTACCACCTTAAATATTACAATAGAAAATACTTACCACCTTAAACATTACAATAGAAAATACTTACCACCTTAAATATTACAATAGAAAATACTTACCACCTTAAACATTACAATAGAAAATACTTACCACCTTAAACATTACAATAGAAAATACTTACCACCTTAAATATTACAAAAGATAATACTTACCACCTTAAATATTACAATAGAAAATACTTACCACCTTAAACATTACAATAGAAAATACTTACCACCTTAAACATTACAATAGAAAATACTTACCACCTTAAACATTACAATAGAAAATACTTACCACCTTAAATATTACAAAAGATAATACTTACCACCTTAAATATTACAATAGAAAATACTTACCACCTTAAACATTACAAAAGATAATACTTACCACCTTAAACATTACAAAAGATAATACTTACCACCTTAAATATTACAATAGAAAATACTTACCACCTTAAACATTACAAAAGATAATACTTACCACCTTAAATATTACAAAAGATAATACTTACCACCTTAAATATTACAAAAGATAATACTTACCACCTTAAACATTACAATAGATAATACTTACCACCTTAAATATTACAATAGAAAATACTTACCACCTTAAATATTACAATAGAAAATACTTACCACCTTAAATATTACAATAGAAAATACTTACCACCTTAAATATTACAATAGAAAATACTTACCACCTTAAATATTACAATAAATAGATAATAAAAAGCCCTCTTGTGCTTTCAGATCCTGCTCTTCGCCTTCCTCAAAGTGATCGAGGAGGGCAGCCACATGGTCATGATGGAGTGCCCCGACACCGTCAACACGCTGCTGCACGAGTTCTTCCTGTGGGAACCAGACCAGACCAGCAAGAACCAGTCCAACAAGAACCAGTCCAGCAAGCCCCAGACCACCACCAGTACGACCACAGAGAAAACCCTGACCTTAAGCAGCACTTTCCAGACGCTCAGAATCTCAAAGTCCGGAGACAAATAACCAAGACATACAAGCATTTCTCGATCAATGTGAATGGGTTTTGTGGCGTTTTTTGGCGTGCGTGGCCCCCTGCTGGCTGCTTGCTGTCATGACCGCGGCCTTGTTTTTTGGGGCCAGCGAGGCCAAGAGGAGAAGCGAAAGAAAGCAAGACTTATAAAGCTGCGTTTGCAAAGACTTGGAGAGAGAATTTGGAGAATGGAAAAGACACCAAAATCCATCTTTTCTGCTTCAGTCACAAAATATCCGAGAATTTGAACGGACTTATCGATCTCTGCGGACATCTTGAGTTTGAGTCTTGAGTTCCATCTTGTATATTGTGAAGATGGTTGAAAATATTCTGAATTTGAAAAGTGGTATTGTCAGTTCTAACGCTCACTCGTCTGTGGATTCCTTTGTACATGGCAGATATATTTATTTTCATAACTTCTATATTAACCCTGGTCCAAGCCTATACCTGTGTCGGTGTTATAAGCACAATGCAACTCCATCCACGCATGACGGAACACACACCACAGCTGAAGAAGCCGCTGCAGAATATAAATATATCAATAGATAATTATATATATGACATTTCTAGTGCTGTTATTTATAGGGACACACACTTCCTGTTTCCAGGTCCTGCATGACTCCTTCTGCAGCCTAGAGAAAAAAATGTGAAGGCCTATACTGGGTTTTGACCATACTACAAAACAAAACAAAACTGGGCAGTAGAAATGAATGGACTTCTATCAATCACATTTATTTATATAGCGCAATTCATACAGAGTTACCCAAAGTGCTTCACAAGAAACTAAAACAGTGAAAATACATGTTAAAACTAATGTATTAAAAATGCAATGAAAAAGATAGACACTGTTAAAAGATCAATGCAAAGCTAAATAAGACAATGAAACTTACTTTGAAATTTAAAAAAATATATATAAGTAAGAATTTAGTTTTATTTAGAATATTATTGAAATTAAAAACAACAAAACAAGATGAAAAATAAAAATAATAATAAAAGCAGATACAAATAAACATGGATTGCTGATATATTTTAAACATGTTACTGCTACTAAATACTGACTAACTTATAATAGTTTAAAGCAGTGGTTCTGAACTGGAGCTCGTTCAACTCTGGGAAAAATATAATTGAGTGAATTGGGTTTTTTATCTGTTTTTTGTGGAGTTAAAGCTGAGGTACCTAACTTGACCTGAAACTCCTGGAAGGTCCTGGCTCTAACACGGTTTCTGTCACTTATAATAAGAATATAAAACATATATATTAGAAATGTCGACACAAAACATGTTGAACAACACACAGAAAGATTAAATAAAACAGTTTGGGGCAGATAAATGTAGATGAACAAAAGCAGCCAGGCTAAGGTGGAGAAAAGAGGTCAGAGAGAGACACACAAACAGAGAGAGACAGAGAGAGAGAGAGACACACACACACAGAGAGAGACAGAGACACAGAGAGAGAGACAGAGACACAGAGAGAGAGACAGAGACACAGAGAGAGAGAGACACACACACACACAGAGAGAGAGAGAGAGACACAGAGAGAGAGACAGAGACACAGAGAGAGAGACAGAGACACAGAGAGAGAGAGACACACACACACACACAGAGAGAGAGAGAGAGACACAGAGAGAGAGAGACACACACACACAGAGAGAGACAGAGACACAGAGAGAGAAACACACACACAAAGAGAGAGAGACACAGACAGAGAGAGCGAGACACACACATACACACACACACACACACACACACAGAGAGAGACAGAGACACAGAGAGAGAAACACACACACAAAGAGAGAGAGACACAGACAGAGAGAGCGAGACACACACACACACACACACACACACACAGGTCAAAGACTGTCTCTGCTGCAGTCACCTCCAGGTTAATCCAGCCCCACCTTATGCAGTCTTTACCCTGTACGTCCACTAGATGGAGACACACGTTGCCATGGGGACTGTGCTACTAACAATGCTTCTAATCTGGCTCCTGCAGGACAAACAAAATGTATTTATGAAACAAAAAGAAGGTTCTCCAGCTTTAAGTCTAAAAGTATTATGGTCACTTTCATATTTTCTTTCACTCAGACACTTTTTTCAAGAATATTTCACTTCTTCCAAGATCACTGCACCTTAAATATATAAATATTGTTGACGAAACCTTTGTGAGCGACCAAAATATCCCTTTATCTTTCCGTGTGTGCGACCCACCTGTTGAGAACCACTGCTTCAAAGCGACGAACACCACATTGTCTTGTTACAAAAAGCTGAAACTGTAAATAGAACAGTGTACAGTGTGAGAGAACCTGGTCAGATGGTGATGGGAGACCTCTGCTTTACCAGGTGGGGGCTGCCCTTGTGTCCTTGGGCAAGACACGTTACCCACAATGCCGAGTCTGAGTCTGGTGTCTGCACACACAGGTTCTGGGAAACTATACAATACAACACAAAATACAAACAAGGATTTTAAAATAACACTGAAAAAAACAAAAATGGAGTCTTAAGATCCTTTATTTGTCTGAAAAAGGGGAAATGTCAGTGTTGCATCACCGGTTACAGAAGAAAGAAGATAAATGAACAATAATTCTTTACTAACATAGAATAAAATGTCTAACTTTAGCGTCATGAAGAAGCAAGTATAACATCTCTAAACAGCCATATTGACTCTTTTACAGCTTCATCTGATTGTTTTACTGAGAAAAGGCAAAAATAACAAAACAATCCCAAATAAAACCTTAAACATTCAGGACAGAATGAAATGGTTTGAATCTGTTTTTTAACCACGAGAGATAAAGTCTTTAAAGTGACAGGAAGTGTCTGTGACGCCAGAGAATGTTCTAGTTCTGTTCATGGGATTCAAGATATCTGAGATTCAAGATATCTGAGATTCCAGATATCTGTGAGGAAACCAAAAGTCTAAAGCGCGTTTTAGTCGTTTAGAAACAAACAAAGGTCTGAAAGTCAAAGACGGATCATAACAATAATAATAATGTTTAAAACTGTTCTCAGTCTGATCTTGTTTAGCTCTGGTGAAACAGAGACTAAACTTTAGGTTCTCTCTGATGTCACGTGTGAGAAAGTGCTGTGTCTAAATATCTATAATGCAATATTCAACTTTAGAGAAAAGACTAAACCAACACTGCAAAAAAATGATAAAATATGAGGTAATAAATGCTTGAATCAAATGTTTTTATCTTAATCTGAGTTCATTCTGTTTTAAAAGCAGATTTCTCCAACAGGACAAAGCCATTTCTAGCCTGGTCTTATCCATCCGTACTCTCCGGTCAATCATCATTTCCTGCCTGTAACGTCTGGGTCTGGTCCCTGTGTTTGAGATTACAATCGGTTGAATTCCATCCGACCAATCAGAGAGCGCGGGAGGCGGGTGTTGTAGTTAGTTGTGGGTGACGTCAAGAGTTTGCGTCGAACGGGCGGGTTGTAGTTTGGAGAAGAATGTGATAGTAAAGTATTCTGTTCTGGTTCTATCAAGAAACTGAAGCCGGAGCAAGAGGAATGTTTAGCAAATGTAATCGCTGCAAAGATTGTGGTGCTACTCCCCAGGGGCTCCGTTAGCGGCAACGGAGATGGCTAAAGCTAGGCTAAATGCTAAATGCTAACGACTCACTCAGGCTCCTTACAAGACGTCACGGTAAAATCAGATCCAATCGTTTCAATCTGCAAAAGGAGTTAATCTCTCCCACCTGTTTACAGAGTCAATGGAGCAAATCCAGACCTTTGTAATTAGAAATGTGTAATTAAGATACTTTTTGCCAGTTTTGAGCTTTTTTTTAAAATTATTTTTCAGCTCTTTTTGCACCAAACCGTTTTTTCCAGGTCTGAATTAACACTGAGTTTGAAAATCACCAACACGGCAATAAATGTGGATAAAAGTGAGCTCTAGAGACGCCAATTTTAGCCATTTTTAAATATGAAAATAAATAAGCTTTCCATTCATTTCTACAGTCTATGCACAAACATGAGCTGCCATCAGGAAAACGCCATTACGTCAGAAAGCTGAGCGTGTAATGACCTTTTATCTCACATTTGCAACAACAGGGAACGCACTGATACTGATCGCTGGGTTGAATTTACTGATCGAAAGTGTCTGATTGTGTGTTTGTCTGATTGTGCGTTTGTCTGATTGTGTGGTTGTTTGATTGTGTGGTTGTGTAGCTGCGTTAAATCCAGGCACAGACGTTTTTTTTCTATTAAGACAAAAGTGTAAAGAAGCTAGGGCTGCTAACTTACTTTAGCTTTGTCACACTTTTGTCACTTTTGAGGAAGCTTCTTGGCCTTAAACAAACAACAAAATAACAGACTTTTTACATTTATTTTTGGCATTCAATACAGTTCACGTTATTTAAAGAGCACAGTTCAAAAACAACAAGTGCTGCACAAAAAGATGTTCAGAGAGATAGATATAAAAACGTTCTTACTCCGAGTCCGACGGAAAAAAGAGGAAGAAATCAAGATTCAGTTCAGTGGCCACTTGCATTAAGTCAACTATAAAAGAGATATGAAGTAAATGTAGAGCAAATACGATAAATAAATACAGGTTTTTGTTTTATCTAAATGACATTAATATACAAATCTATATAATCAGAAAAGAACCAATCACAATCAAAAATGTACCGTATTTTTCGGACTATAAGCAGCGGCTTGTTTCCAGCATTTTGAAGGCTGCGGCTTATAGTTAGGTGCGGCTTATGTATACGTTTTTTTTAGAGGCGTGATTTTTTTTGTGCCAAGTAACAGTAAACTAACAGAACTGATGAGTAGTTCACAGTTCAATCAATCGATCAAATACTTTATTATCTCACAATGGAGAAATTCAGTTCGACGAATAAGCATCAAGGCTGGCCGCGTACACTATTTTCATATTTCCGTGCTCTTTATGACAGTTATTCAACAGCAGAAAGCAAAACAAACTCAGACAAACATTATTTGGAGAGACACAGGACATGCGGAAAACATGCGGATCTTTTTGATGGGACTACTCCGACCAGGCTCGTCCACTGTGGCGTGTCAGAGGGTGTGCGGGAATCCTGTAGGTATTGATGTACGAATCCCTACTCCAGTCAAGTTTATTTGTGTAGAACAGTCCGTACACATGGCCACTAAAACCAGATAGAAATGGGTTCAGTGCATTCCTTTTAAACCCCACTTTCTTTTTCTTTGATGTAACCGTTTGTCTCACTGGTGACATTCATGCATTGGGTGTATCTCCGTCTCATAATGGGACAAAAGCTAACACGCTACATATATAAGCTCCTGGACAGTGCTTTCTGTGTTGTTCAAATACGTCGTGGAAAAAGACTGAACCTTTTCCGAGTTAACCAAAGCTGCAGTGGATCGGAATTTTGGTTTTTATGCAACTACTACACGGAGGAAACACGCGACGACCGGAGACTACACGGACTTTCCACCAACTGCTGCTGAAATATGGTTCTTTCGTTGGTGTCTCCCCGGTGCGTGAAAGATGTGGCGGTTTCTTTTCTCCAGTTGTGCATTCACGGACTGTCAGTGCTCCTCCCGTCGTGGTTATTCCAAAATGTATTAATGTTATTACTGCATTTATTCTTAAAAGTCATAGATTATATGCACTGCCTGAATGTAGATGCATATAACATGATATTAAATGGAAACAGTTGGATTTATTGTCTCGATGTGCCTTTCCTGGCATGGAATAAACAGATCACAGTCTCAGAGTTGTGTCCTGTCTGTGTGATGTTGTGGTTAAAGGAAAGGCAAGTTTATATGTATAGCACAGTTCATTCACAAGGCAACTCAAAGGGCTTGACAAGACAGAATTAAGAATCTTTCCATCGTTCCAGATTTTAGCTGCAAGAATCTGAAACGCTGCCTCCCCATGTTTAGTCCTGACTCTGGGACCAGCAGGAGGCCAGTCCCTGTGCTCCTCAGTCCCAGCAGGAGACCAGTCCCTGTGCTCCTCAGAGTCCCAGCAGGAGGCCAGTCCCTGTGCTCCTCAGAGTCCCAGCAGGAGGCCGGCCCCTGTGCTCCTCAGTCCCAGCAGGAGACCAGTCCCTGTGCTCCTCAGAGTCCCAGCAGGAGGCCAGTCCCTGTGCTCCTCAGAGTCCCAGCAGGAGGCCAGTCCCTGTGCTCCTCAGTCCCAGCAGGAGACCAGTCCCTGTGCTCCTCAGAGTCCCAGCAGGAGGCCAGTCCCTGTGCTCCTCAGAGTCCCAGCAAGAGGCCAGTCCCTGTGCTCCTCAGAGTCTCAGCAGGAGGCCAGTCCCTGTGCTCCTCAGAGTCCCAGCAGGAGGCCAGTCCCTGTGCTCCTCAGAGTCCCAGCAGGAGGCCAGTCCCTGTGCTCCTCAGAGTCCCAGCAGGAGGCCAGTCCCTGTGCTCCTCAGAGTCTCAGCAGGAGGCCAGTCCCTGTGCTCCTCAGAGTCCCAGCAGGAGGCCAGTCCCTGTGCTCCTCAGAGTCCCAGCAGGAGGCCAGTCCTGGAGGAGGATGGAAAAGGCAAAAAAGTGACAATTCTATAATGTTGCCATATTTGGTCCACAATTAAATGTTTTTGCGATTGATGAATTCGTAAATGACATTGTTTGTTGTTCATCAGATTATTATTAAATGTAACAAAAGGAACAGGTTCAGAAACAAGGTCGACTACGGAATGAACGACCAATTCCCGAAGGAAATAATTCAAAGACGCCAAAAACTCTTCCCAGTATACGCAAAAACATGATTCAACAAGGACAGAAAGCCGTAATAAGCATCGACAAACTGTACATAAATGGACAACTATATGGAGACTCTGAAATAACACCTTGGCTCTACTGATGCAATGCTTTCAATAACATACATCACCACATAACTTAATCTCTCTCTCTCTATCTCTATGTCTATATATGTGTATGTATGTATATATTATGTATCTATGTGTGTGTATGGTATGTCTGTGTATATATATATATATATATATATATATATATATATATACATGAATGTGTATGTGTAGATATGTATGTGTACGGATATGTATATGGATATATATAGATGTGGATATGTATGTATGTATGTATGTATATGTATATAAACACAACACGAGATAAAACGGCCTCTCTCATGGACAACGCACACACAGCCATACAAACATACACAAAGCACACAACAAATACACTTCTTATAACACCACACACATCACTACATATTTGCTCATGACACATCCACAGGACACAACAAATAACACTCAATTCAATACACAAACATCGCACAGCCTCCTACTCTCGCGAGCAAAGCACCATTGGCTCAATGCTCGCACACTCCCAATCTGACTGTCACTCACCACTCCTAAACAGTGAACTGTACCCTCCAACTCCCCGCACCCCCCACCCCCTCCTTTTACTCTAATCTATGAAACAAACCCTGACTCACTGTACTGCCCTGGACTCATCATCAGATCCTCTCATGCACAGACATGCACCCACAGACACAAAACACAATAATTAATAGTTACCTAATATAACTTAAGTTCTACGAATAGGTGCGTAGTCCCTTAGGACTTCGCTAGTGGGATATCACTCGTGACCCCCAAGTCACACGCCAGAGAGATCAAAATAATTTGCTCCAATCACCAGCCACCCTCCTCTATAAATGCCCCTGCACAAGGCCGCACCCCCTCTTGAACTCTGCCAAGCCGGGCTGGCCTGATGGGCTCGTAGCTAAGGGACTACGCACCTATTCGTAGAACTTAAGTCAAGTTAGTTAAGCATTAGGTAACTATTAATTCTACGTCATGGTGCTACGTCCCTTAGGACTTCGCTAGTGGGACACAACGCGGAGGCCGTAGGAACATGTACTCCCAGCAGGCCAGCGAAGAAAGATTGGAGCTCCGCCCGAGCAAGACCCTCACAAAGTGAGAGGACTCAGGGCAGAAGAAGCAATTGCGTGTTACAGGGCCACTCCTACCAAGGATACCCCCACGTAACACAGACCGTAGGTCATCCGTAGTCCCAGGACGCCTCTCCCAAGAGCTCCTGACGTGGACTACCTGACTGACCAAAGCACACATATAAATACCGCACCTGTAGGACGCCTCTCCCAAGAGCTCCTGAACCAGGGCGGAAAGTAAACCGAAGGCCCCCTCAGAGGAGGGACCTAACGGTCTAACTCAGTCCGCTGCACTCAGCACGGAATGGGCCACCGACCGGTCCGACACATCCAAAGATAAGACCGGACGAAAGAGGAGGATGACGCCCAAGAAGCCGCACGGCAGACGTCCTCGACCGACGCCTCCCCTGAGAAGGGCCGTAGAGGCCGCCATCCCACGCGTGGAATGCGACCTGAAGCCCACCGGGGGGGCCAGACCCTGCGCCGGATACGCCCGCCGCACAGCCGTGGCGACCCAGTGCGCCAGCCGTTGAGCCGACAGCGGGGCGCCCCTGTTCTTGGGGCCCAGACACACGAACAGCTGACCACCCAACCTGAATGACGACGTCATGGCCAGGTAATGCCTCAGCATTCTGACAGGACACAGAAGGTAAAGGCCGACGTGATGACCTTGGGGAGAAAGGCCGGATTGGGCCACAATTCCACCATGCCGTCGCCCTCTCCAAAGGACAGGCAAGACGCATGGACGGAGAGCGCACACAAGTCGCCCTCCCTTTTAGCAGACGCCAACGCCAGCAAGAGGGCCGTCTTAAAAGCAACACACTCGGGACTCGCCTCCGCCGCCGGTTCAAAAGGCGGACCCGACAGCCCCCTAAGGACCACCCTGAGGAACCCTGGAAACCCTCTTTGAATAATTATAGTGAATAATAATACATTTGTCTCCAGAGCCTAAATATAGATATTGAATAATCAACACTTTTATTGTTTCATAAATAGTATTTTAAATAAGAAAACTGTATTGTGCATGTATTTGTGTGTTTAAGTTTGTGTGTATGTGTTTGTACTGTATATGTAGATGTACATTTGTGTGTGTGTGTGTGTATTTGTTTGTGTATGCACTCTATATGTAGCTGTATATATATGTGTGTATGTATGTATAGATGTGTATGTACATGTGTATGTATCATAGACTGTATATATTAACTGATGTAGTCAGGTCTGTCTCCGCCGTTCAAACTAATGTACCATCACTGTGGCCTTCTGTGGGCTTTTACAAAATGGCCGCTGGGCAGAGCTGCACTAGCCCCATTCATTTAACACGTGCATTCTGAAGTCCACAGCAGCTAAACTAGAGTTTGTTCCATCTTCATCTGTCTTCTTTCCCTCACTGTGTGAAGAAGAGGATCCACAGATCCTTCCTTCCTGCTGCTGTCAGACTGTACAATGAAAACTGCCAAGCCTGTAAATGTCATCTCATCTGGAAGTAAATACAGCAATCATGTGCAATTATGCATATATATTGATATTGAAGAATTTAGAGATAGCTAAGAAACATACTTATTTTGTCTATTTTGTCTCTCCATGGCCTCGCACCAAAATATATTAGTGACATGTTAGTCCCATATGAACCAGCCCGGACTCTGAGGAGCACAGGGACTGGACTCCTGTTAGTGCCCAGAGTCAGAACTAAACATGGGGAGGCTGCTTTTCAGATTCATGCTGCTAAAATCTGGAACATTCTTCCTGAAGATGTGAGACAGGCCTCCTCTCTGACTATGTTTAAAACCAAGTTAAAAACTGTTCTGTTTAGCTGTGCATACAACTGAGGGATTTTATATTTTTATCTTTCTTTTTAATGTTCTGTGATTATTTATGATTTTAATGCTATCTTGTTCAGCACTTTCAGTTGCCTTGTGTATGAATTGTGCTATGCAAATAAACATGCCTTGCCTTGCCTTGCCTATTTTGTGTGCCCCCTGTGTGCTCTTACTACTGTCCTGTATGTGCGCTGCAAAATTGAAATTTCCCCCTCTGTGGGACCAATAAAGGCTCTTTTATCTTATCTTCTTCATGGTCTGATACTGGTGTACTTGTGCAATAGGGGTTTGATTGTGTAATTGGATGTAATTGTGTAATAAGGGCGTAAAGATTGTATATTTTGAATGTTTTTAGTGTTTTTTCTTCTTTGTTTTTGTTTACTGTATGAAGTCGCTCACAACGCCTTCAGCTGTTGTACAATTTATAGTTATTATATATTATCGTTGTAAAAATCCCAGCAGGTTTCATCAGTCGGTGCCGTAGACCGCAGCCCCAGCTCTGGTTGGCTTGACGCGCCTCGTGCCGTCTGCAGTAAACAAAACTAGCCGTGACTGCGCATGCGCACTGGAGCTAATGGAGGCTCGCCTGTGACTCCTGCTCACGGACCAAACAGCTCCCTTCTACGCCGTCTCTGCAGCACTTTTCTCGGCTGGTTTCGCTCCTCGACACCGCAGAGCACTCGCGGTACATTCGCCAGCGGACGGCGGTGAGTGTGCACGCTCTTAAGTCGAGCAAACCCCCAGTTTGTGTGCGGAAAACGTGATCGGGACGCTGTTAGCATGGGTGTTAGCCACATATGCTACTACGCTGCGGGTGCGTCTCCATTTAATTTAATGGAGCCAGCGTAATGTGACTTATTATCCACGCACTAGACACGTATTACTAGTACTGCAAATAAGTTTTAAATATTTATGAATGCATGCTGGTGTCTGACTAATATAATAATATAAATGTTACTTCGCTTGTGTGTTGCGAGTAAACAAACGCTGCCTAAATGCTAGCTTAAACTCACTGTATGCATGCTGTGGTATTAGCATTGCATGGAATGTGTAAAGTTACTCCTAAAAATACAGTAGCATGTCAAACTGTAACTTTTGACTCGTTTAATGCATTGCTTTCGCTTTAGTTTCTCTGATATTAGTTTAAAATGGTGGTGTGTTATGGGACCCGCTGCTTGTCAACCTGAGTCGTGCGTAGGTTTGGCTGTAGAGTGGTTTCTTATGGTTGTATTTGTACGATAAAGAAGTGCAAAGCCGGTGGGTTTGTGGGTGAATGGCCCCGTGTGACTGATCTGGGCTAAATGTGTTAGCAGTGGGCTAATTAAAGAGACGCGGCTCCAGCCAATCACAGGCGCTACTTTGGGCACGCGCGCCACAGTATATTTTTTTGTGGGTCACTTTGTGGGTCCAGTGCTTCTCTCTCTCACTATTTCCCTGGCTTTTTATTTCTTTATATATATTGATTTTAAAATATTCAGATCGATCATTAAACATCACTCGGTTCTCAGTTTAAAGACCTTATGACGGGTTTGATTTATTTAGAAATACAGTTTTAATACCATTTTATATTAGAAGAGAACTACTAAAGGTTTTAAAATCAGTTGTTTTTTTTGTCTGATCCCCCCCAAATCGAAATAACCCCATAGCAACGCCCTTAGAAACGAAAAAACTTCACAGCCCTTGATGACGTCAGAACGGGTACGTTTCAACGCTGTAAGTTGTTTACAATTTGGTATTCGTTCTTTTTTCGCGGATATTCAAGATGACAAGGCCGTGTACAGCGAGTCTAAGGTAACTACTAGAATGTCACATTTCGTTGTCACTGAGATAGTCCAGTGGTTGTGTCAATGGACTCCCAATCCAGATACTGGGGTTCAAATCCCACCTCAGACACTTTTTCACACTCAAAACGGCAATTTATGTGTAGTGAGCAATTGTCGCCTGTAGAGTGCAGTATTGAGTTGGGCATCAGTGGAGAGAAGAGAGAAAAGGCAGTCCTGTGGCATAGATCCATGGTTTTCAATGAATGGGCGTAACCCGCTATGACGTCACACACAGGTTAGAGCATAGACAACTTAAATTCATGAAAAACACGTTCTTTTTATAAAATATAGGATTTTTTTTGCCGGAATCTCTTTCAAATTTACATTGTCATGCAATTTTGATATCCACTATTTTTTTTTTAAAAACCCGTCATAAGGTCTTTAAGCCGTTAAATTGAGAGTCGTAGAAAATTGTAATTTCAATTCAATGTATTTGTGTAGGCAAGGCAAGTTTATTTGTATAGCACAATTCATACACAAGGCAATTCAAAGTGCTGAACAAAACAAGAAAGCATTAAAATCATAAATACTCACAGTACATAAAAAAAAAAGATAAAAATATAAAATCCCTCAGTTGTATGCACAGCTAAACAGAACCGTCTTTAACCTGGTTAACCTGATTGTCAGAGAGGAGGCCTGTCTCACATCTTCAGGAAGACTGTTCCAGATTTTAGCAGCATGAATCTGAAAAGCAGCCTCCCCATGTTTAGTTCTGACTCTGGGCACTAACAGGAGTCCAGTCCCTGTGCTCCTCAGAGTCCGGGCTGGTTCATATGGGACTAACATGTCACTAATATATTTTGGTGCGAGGCCATGGAGAGACTTGTACACAAGCAGAGCTGTTTTAAAGTCTATTCTCTGAGCCACAGGAAGCCAGTGCAGAGACCTGAGAACTGGACTAATATGGTCGTACTTCCTGGTTCTAGTCAGGACTCAGGCTGCTGCATTTTGAATGTACTGCAGCTGTTTTACAGCCTGTTTGGACAGACCTGTGAGCAGGCCGTTGCAGTAGTCTAACCTACTGGAGACAAATGCATGGATAAGAATCTCCAAGTCTGCTTTAGACACTATGTTTTTGATCCTGGCAATGTTTTTTAGATGGTAAAAAGCTGCTGATGTTACTGATTTGATGTGGCTATTAAAATTTAAGTCTGAGTCCAGTATTACCCTAGATTTCTGACCTTGTTTGAAGGTTTTAGGGAGAGAGACTGTAGATGACAGATGACGCTCTCTCTTTGTTTCTGGGGACCAAAGACAATCATTTCAGTTTTGTCTGCGTTTAGCTGAAGGAAGTTGTTTTGCATCCACTCACTGATCTGTTGGATACAGTGAAGGAGTGAGTCCACTGGTCCATGTTCTCCTGCAGTCAGTGAGACATAGATCTGAGTGTCGTCTGCATAGTTATGATAGGACACTTCGTTTCTGCGTATTAACTGACCTAACGGCAGCATGTAGAGATTGAACAGAAGAGGTCCCAGGATCGACCCCTGTGGGACTCCACAGGTCAGGGCCATATGATCTGAGACACAGTCTCCAATCTCCACAAAGTACTTCCTGTCTTCAAGGTAAGACCTAAACCAACTTAGGGCGGTGCCAGCGACGCCAACCCAGTCCTCTAGTCTCTGTAAGAGGATCTCATGGTCGATGGTGTCAAAGGCAGCACTTAGCTCTAACAAGATTAAGATTGAGACTTTGCCTGCGTCAGTGTTCAGCCGGATATCGTTTGTAACCTTGACGAGAGCAGTCTCAGTGCTGTGGTGGGGTCTAAAGCCGGACTGAAACATATCAAATGAGTTGTTAATTATAAGAAATCTAGTAAGCTGTAGGTAGACAACTTTTTCAAGGACTTTCCCCATAAATGGCAGATTTGAGATGGGACGATAGTTGTTAAGTACCGTAGCATCCAGACTGCTCTTTTTAAGCAGGGGCCTGATGACTGCCGTTTTCAGGGCCTTTGGGAATATTCCAGAATTAAGGGACATGTTTACTATCTGTGTGAGTGAAGGTAACAGACTGCTCAGAACAGACTTCAGAAATCTAGTGGGTAGTACATCCAGGCTGCATGTGGAGGAGCTCAAACTGGAGATTATCTCTTGGACAGTTTGATCATTTACAGGTGCAAAGTAAGTTAGCTCAGAGAGCCTTTCAGGCTGTTGGATGGTTATCTGTGGATTGGAGACAATGGCGTTTTTGATGCCTTGAACCTTGTCATTGAAAAAGTGTGCAAACTCATTGCATTTACGTTTGGAAGTTAGCTCTAGTGTATAGACCTAAATAACAACAGTAGTTATTTCGGAGGATTTAACTCACTTGTCGATGCGCCAACTCAGATCACAATCTGATCACACTCCATCCTGCTATTCAACAAGTCATTGCTCTGTGACAGATTATACAGATCATACTATCTGCTTTGTCCTTGTATATATTTTATAATAACAGATGTGTACTATCCTATTTTCTCTATATTTTGTACTGTAAATGTGTACATATTCACAGATATGTATATTCCTGAGTACTTCTATCCATATTATTCTATTCTCACAAATATTATTGCATTATTATTCTAATTTTTAGATTGTTACTTTAACGTTATTATGGTGAAATACTATGCAAGCTACTGTGAAAACGTAATTTCCCTTGTGGATCAATAAAGTCTGTCTAAAGCCTGGTTCACACGAGACGATTTTAAAATTGTCTGCCGATTTTTTTTATTTTTTTTTTCTCCGTGTGAGACACGGAGCCTGTCACACACAGAGATAAAAAATCACGGATCTAACCACTTTGGTCGTACAGTGTGTGGTGCGCAGCCGCACGGCAAAATCTCGCAAACCACACAAATCACACACAAACCGATTTCACCCCTGAGCATTCACAGGTCACCGGAAATCTCACAACATCTCTCGATCAAGCGTGACTTCAGAGTAAACAGAGTGTGCGGGCCTCTCTGCTTCACGCAGCCTTTAGAGCAGGGGTGTCATTCATACGGCCCGCGGGCCGGAACCGGCCCGCCAAGAGATTTGACACGGCCCGTGGCTCATTTATGTAAAAATATAATAAAGTTACATTTTAAAAAGCCGCTCCGCGAGGCTCCGCACCGCGAAGCGCCGCGCTCAGGGGTGAGTCCAGTGCGTCTGTAGTGGCTCCACCAGAGCGGTGCTGAAGGAATAACATCTTAAACTACAAGACTCGGCGAAAAATACGGCACTTTGAGCGGAGAATTGAGAAAACAGAAGATAAACCTGTCTGGCCCTGAAGACACAGCAGTCTGTTTGTGTCCAGAGCAAGAGGTTAGTTCTGCTGCTGTAAAGGGAAGCTACCTGTGCTAACAACATTAGCATTAGCATCGCAGCCGCACAGTGAGAGAGAGAGTTTGTTAAATCTCTCACAGGCTGCAGACATGGTCTGAGAAACCACTCGCTTTTACCAACATGTTGCCATTGATAAGAGACTGATGTTACTGATGTCACATATTCATTTGTGGTGTTACTGAAACTATCAGAGGAGTTTTGAGCGCTGCTGCTGGTGCTGCTGCTGGTTCTGCTGTTGTTGCTGGTGTGTTGGACAGTGTGGACTGGTACCGATGGTAAAAACAGGTGTAGTGACAAAGCTGCAAATGGAGGTGATGATTTTTGGACATTTGACTGTATTTTACAGAGACTCTGCTGCAGTCGTTAAGAATGAATCACGTTATGGAAGTTGTTTTATTCATTTCAACTGAATCATGGTCAGTTTGATGCTTTCTCTGTGATAATAACATAACCATGGACCTTACACACTGAAGATGGTTAATGTGATAATAACATAACCATGGACCTTACACACTGAAGATGGTTAATGTGATAATAACATAACCATGGACCTTACACACTGAAGATGGTTAATGTGATAATAACATAACCATGGACCTTACACACTGAAGATGGTTAATGTGATAATAACATAACCATGGACCTTACCACACTGAAGATGGTTAATGTGATAATAACATAACCATGGACCGTACCACACTGAAGATGGTTAATGTGATAATAACATAACCATGGTCCTTACACACTGAAGATGGTTAATGTGATAATAACATAACCATGGTCCTTACACACTGAAGATGGTTAATGTGATAATAACATAACCATGGACCTTACCACACTGAAGATGGTTAATGTGATAATAACATAACCATGGTCCTTACACACTGAAGATGGTTAATGTGATAATAACATAACCATGGACCTTACCACACTGAAGATGGTTAATGTGATAATAACATAACCATGGACCTGACCACACTGAAGATGGTTAATGTGATAATAACATAACCATGGACCTTACCACACTGAAGATGGTTAATGTGATAATAACATAACCATGGACCGTACCACACTGAAGATGGTTAATGTGATAATAACATAACCATGGTCCTTACCACTCTGAAGATGGTTAATGTGATAATAACATAACCATGGACCTTACCACACTGAAGATGGTTAATGTGATAATAACATAACCATGGACCTTACCACACTGAAGATGGTTAATGTGATAATAACATAACCATGGACCTTACACTGAAGATGGTTAATGTGATAATAACATAACCATGGACCTTACCACACTGAAGGTGGTTAATGTGATAATAACATAACCATGGTCCTTACACACTGAAGATGGTTAATGTGATAATAACATAACCATGGACCTGACCACACTGAAGATGGTTAATGTGATAATAACATAACCATGGACCTTACCACACTGAAGATGGTTAATGTGATAATAACATAACCATGGTCCTTACCACACTGAAGATGGTTAATGTGATAATAACATAACCATGGACCTGACCACACTGAAGATGGTTAATGTGATAATAACATAACCATGGACCTTACCACACTGAAGATGGTTAATGTGATAATAACATAACCATGGTCCTTACCACACTGAAGATGGTTAATGTGATAATAACATAACCATGGACCTTACCACACTGAAGATGGTTAATGTGATAATAACATAACCATGGACCTTACCACACTGAAGATGGTTAATGTGATAATAACATAACCATGGACCTTACCACACTGAAGATGGTTAATGTGATAATAACATAACCATGGACCTGACCACACTGAAGATGGTTAAGCTGAGGTGCTATGTTTAAGTGCTTTTTTCTATCTACCTACTTTACCTTTGTGAGCAGATTTTCTCTGTAATGAGCCTTAAAACAAAGCTAACATACAAATATTAATATAAATATTGTGAAATACCATTTTCAATGTAATATTGTAAATACGCTACATTATTTGCACTATGGAAAACTCACTGTTACATTTAAGTTTGTAACAGAAAACTGAGTATTAAAGGACAGTGTTTTAAAGGAAGTTTTAAATAAATGTGGTTATGTGCACAAAAAGTTGGACTTTGTACCGTTTTTGGATATTTTTGTAGAGCATCTCCTGGTCCGGCCCACTTGAGATCAGATTAGGTTGTATGTGGCCCCCGGACCAAAATGAGTTTGACACCCCTGCTTTAGAGACTCTGGTCTGACCACAGCAGCCACAGACACCATGAGGACAAACACATGTGGATTTTACTGCTCTACAGTTCTCTGGCCCGTACTGTCTGTGCTGTTCAACAATACAGTTTGTACGGACAACCTGTGAACGCATCACACACACTGCTAGACATGAAACTTTACATACGCGCAAACCAACAAGCACGGCTGCAGTAACGGCTGCATCAACACGTCTGTACTGCATTAGGACAGAGTGCAAAGTAAACGTACAAACACAACCATCAGTCTGATCAGTTAGTACTAATCCCGTCCGAACAGGGTTTATGCCAACACTACCTGTGCAGCAGCAATTTCTGCCCAATTCCTCTCCTTGTCATTTCGGTGATGATATTCTTTACACGACATACATACATTCACGGTGTTGCCAGAGGTCAACTAGTTGTTCCTCCATCTCTGATGTCCACCGAACTTTCTGGTGCGCCATGCCGCTGACTGTTTTGGTTTTTTTACGGTGTTTCCTCGCCGGCTCGTCTCGTCTTCTGATTGGCTACACGCCGCAGTCATGGCAACGCGCTCGTCTGTCCTCGGGGGACACCACACACGGAGAGAAATCGGGCCAAAACCATCCAACATGTTGGATATCCCCGATATTGAGATCGAAGCAGTCCCGAAGTTCTTCCGAGCGACGAGCACAGTCTTAAGACACCACACACGGCAGGACAATCCATCAGATTTTTTGTTACGATATTCAGAGCGTTCTTACGATTGTCGTAGGGGTAAATCGGGTCCAGCCTAATTATCCTGCCGTGTGAACCAGGCTTAAGTCTAAATCAAACGGTTCTAATACAGATAATAAAACACCCAGAGCCTTTGGTCCATAAAAGGCAGTTGACCGATGTCCATAAATGTTGTTGAATGAATACATTTTGAGTGTCCTGGATCATCACCCCTGTCCTTAGACCCTCTTGCGTCGGCGAGGAACAATTCTTAAAACCTATTTGAATTTTATTTTAATGTTTTTTAGTTTTAGTTTTTATATTTGTGGAGATCTGTTGTCTCTCTGGTCTCTCTGATCAGTGAGATATCATTAAGACATAGCTATGGTATGAACTATTCCATATTCTGTGTAAATATTTGATAGTGGATTATTCTATAATTCAGGATGTGCAGTATGTAGTTTGTTTAGTCTGCCTTTGTCCTTGTTCTTTACTATTTTGTATTGTAATATGAAAAGTTTGATTGTAATTGAGTTTTGGGGGTGGGGATTCTGCTTCAGCTCCTTTTGTTCCGATTTAAAATAATAAATGACTTTCTGTTGGGACAAGCTAAATGTAAAAAAAGGGGGTTTTAACTTTTGCACTTTTGTTTATCCTGGAGAACGCTGGGTAATGTTTTCAGAATAAAGTACAGTATCTCTCATCGATGCAGGAGAGTCTAAGGACAATAATTATCGGCAATATTTATGGACTGTGGTCATCCTGCTCCTAATGAACCAGTGGCTCCTATTTGTGTGTTAATATTGCATTTCCTGTGAGCTGTTTGATTCTCTGATCTGTTTTTAATGAATTTATAACTTTTGTACGACTGTTTTGGTGATTTAGGGCTATGCAAAATAAAGTTCATTGAATTGCATGTGTATATCCCCAAGATTCTCTTTGATATTCAAATATTGAATATATTGATAATATTTTTCATTACGGCCCATCTTAACTTTGCATTGACTTTGTTTTGGATTCCATCGTGACACTTGAGCCTTGGAATCTCACATGAATCTCTAAATAAGATCTTGTCTGACCGGTCTGAGGGGCAGGGTTTAGGTGTGTGTTTCAATCTGGGAAAATGGCAATGAGTTTATGACATCTGATGCTGTAAGTTAGATATAAGAGGTGTTTTTTTTTTTTGGTACCTAGGCTTGTTGATGAGTACGAGGTGAAATCTCAATCCCCCCGGGGCTTAGTCAATGACCCCAGGGGAGATGATGCTGCTGAGGAGAGGAATGGGAGGAGGAAGGCTGTATATGTTGGAGAAAACAATTACGAGATGAAATGCAACATGTTAAAACGGCAGGATGACTGAGTTTATATGACAGAATATAAGTCTTCCGGTCTGAGCTTTGATACATTTAGTGCCCAATGTGCCAAGAGACATGGCACAGTAACAAATATATACTGGTAGAGACAATTAAGAGTCTGATGGATAGAAGTTTTGAACAAATTAGTCTTTTTTTTTTTTCTCTTAAACGAGTAACGGTGACGCCTGCCTAATACCGATTACCTCTGTTTTGAGTGAGGTTGTAATGATTGTAATACTGCTGTGTGTCCATCCATTCACTTTTCATACTGGTAAAATGAAATGTGCAAATTCAAAGAGAGTGAACATTGTCTGCAGTGCCAGTAGAAGTGGGAATTAGCAAAAATTTGAGAATTCAATAGTATTGGGCAACATTTCATTATTATTGTGATTATTAACATTGCGAATTTAAAATGATTGCGATTTATTTCTGCGATTCATGTCCCTCATATTAGACATTCAAAAAAACTGAGAATAATAAGTCAGTTTAGCTCAAATGTCACATTTACTATGGTCTGCACATTGACTAAAGCGATCACTTTATCCTTAAAGTCAGGACATTACATTTAAAGTCAGGACATTACATTTAAAGTCAGGACATTACATTTAAAGTCAGGACATTACATTATTCAAATACAACAGACTAGAGTCAGGAAAAGCAGACATCATAGAGGAACAGATAAAGTAAAATTAATATTTAATTAAATATCACAATACTTTGCTCTAAGCCAGAATGCCATGAGATCTTTGCTGTCAGCCGGTAGACTCATTACTGTGAATAATAAATAATCGGTCTCATTTGTTTTCTGTTGTGCATAGTCATGATGGACGCGCCACCGCAAAACCATGGCTCCACCAAAGGCATCATGACTTTCCATCCGACGCTGGAGGAGTTCAAGAACTTCAACCGCTACATCGCCTACATGGAGTCCCAGGGAGCGCACAAAGCCGGTCTGGCCAAAGCAAGTGCAGACCAATGGATTCACTTATGGGTTGAGTTTTGTGTTTTAATATTGTACTCCTGTCTCCAGATCGTGCCTCCCAAAGAGTGGAAGCCTCGTGGGTCCTACGAGAGCATTGACGACCTGGTGATCCCTGCTCCCATCCAGCAGGTGGTGACGGGGCAGTCAGGCCTCTTCACTCAGTACAACATCCAGAAGAAAGCCATGACCCTGCGAGAGTTCAGGAAGATGGCCAACTCCGACAAGTGAGATCATGAGAGATTATTTCTTTTTTTTAACAAATGACAGGGTTCATACAGATCCTTGAAAGTCGAGAAAATGTTTGATTTTCATTAAGGTGTTTTCGAGGTTTGGAATATGCTCTGATTTGGACAGTGGCGACAGTAGTTCTGTTGGTAGAGCATTGGCCTTTGAGCCAGAAGGTCGTGGGTTCGAGCCCACTTCAAGACTTTCACTATCGACTCTCACTGTCTGCTGTCGTTGTGTCCTTGTCTGGTGTGTGTGTGAATGGTTGGTGGTGGTCGGAGGGGCTGAAGGCACAGACTGGTTGCCTCGCTTCCGTCAGTGTGCCCCAGGGCAGCTGTGGCTTCAGTAGTAGTGTTTCATCAGGGTATGGAGTGAATGAATAGTCCAAACAAAGCGCTATATAAAACCGATGCAGTATTGTTATTATTATTATTATTGAACAGTGTTTTTGAAAATGCTTGATTCTCGGGCGGCACGGTGGCTGAGTGGATAGCACTCTCGCCTCTCAGCAAGAAGGTCCTGGGTTCGAATCCCGGTTGGACCAGGGCCTTTCTGAGTGGAGTTTGCATGTTCTCCCCGTGTCTGTGTAGGTTTCCTCCGGGTGCTCCGGTTTCCCCTACCACTAAAAATATGTACAATAGGTCTGACATGTGCCTCCTGTACTGGCGACCCCGCTCCCAAAAAAAAATAAAAAAAAATAACAATTGTAAACCGCTTTGAGACACCGATGTGCAGTGAAAAGGCGGTATATAAATAAAGATTACTTACTTACTTGATTCTCTCAAAATGTACATCTCCATGAAAATGTTGGTCCCTTGTTTATGTCACCAGGGAATGATTGGCTGCTCAGTGACAGTGCGTCCATATTGCAGCCAAAATTAACATGGCCAAGTTGTGCGAACCCTGAAATTACAATACGAACGGAATGGGTTCATTTGAATAAGTTTCCAACGCCTCTTGAGGAACCAGTTTGACTCTCCAAAACTGAACCATAGAGTCCCACACATCCACTGACTGAATTGTAGTCATGACTCTGTTTTATTGTTAAAGGTTCTGTTGCCCAAACTACAACGACTTTGAAGATCTGGAGAGAAAATACTGGAAGAACGTCACCTTCAACCCGCCGCTTTACGGAGCAGACGTCAACGGATCCCTCTACGACCCTGTATGTACCTTTTTTATTTATTAAAAGTCACAGCACAAAAGCTACAAGTCATTTTCCTTCACCATAGAATAACGGTTTCATATTTGGTATCGTGTTATCTGTGTGTTTGTAGTTTTCCCGTGAAATCCCTCTCAGCGACTGTTTTAATGTTGTTTTTGTTTTCAATATCAGTGTATGAATGGTATTTATTGCTGTTACTAACACCTCATTTTTGATCATTTGTTTATGAATTTGATTTTATCTTGTTAACTAGAGTCTAAAGATGCAGTTTACCAGTGTAAGTCAACTCAAAAGCAGTTCTCACACACGCTCATATTTGTTGTTATGGTCTTGTGCAGGTTTTATAATAATACTGATACTTCTTCTGATGATGATGATGAAGACAAGTGCAAACCGCCTTCCTCAGTATCTGCATCTCTGAACAGATACATGTGTTTTTATCATCGTGAGAAATGTTCAGTTTGAAAATCATTAAATTACATTTACATTACATTTGCTAAACATTACCCTTGCTCCGGCTTCAATTTCTTGATAGAACCAGACCGGATTACAACCTGCCTGTTCGACGCAAACTCTTGACGTGACTCACAACTAACTACAACACCCGCCTCCCGCGCTCTCTGATTGGTTGGTTGAAATCCAACCCATTGTAATCGCGTACATGGGGACCAGACCCAGACGTTACATGCAGGAAATGATGATTGAGCGAACTGTACGGATGGATAAGGCCAGGCTAGTCCTGACCAAGCCATGCCTGACAAAAGCCTTATTGGAATCATGATGGGTCAAATGCAGAGGATTAATTGCCCCACGGGAATAATGAAGTGTGCCTTGAACTTTTTTAGAGTTCTTACACAAGGCAACTATAAAGTGTTGAACAAAACAACATAGAAACAATACAAGACATTAAAATAACATAAAAAATAATACTTAAATAACCACAGTACATTAGAAAGAGTAAAGATGCAATCCTTCAGTTGTCTGCAATGTGACAGATCTGTTTTTAACCTGCATTTTCCCTAAAGTCCTTTGACTAAAGCTGGGTCTGCTCTGCCTCTAACAGAAGGTGAAGGAGTGGAACATCTGTAACCTGGGCTCCATCCTGGACACGGTGGAGAGCGAGAGCGGCATCACCATCGAGGGCGTGAACACTCCGTACCTGTACTTCGGGATGTGGAAGACCACGTTCGCCTGGCACACGGAGGACATGGACCTCTACAGCATCAACTACCTGCACTTCGGAGAGCCCAAGTCCTGGTTAGTCACACGCAGGAGAGAGAGGAGGGGTGGGACGGGAGCCCATTTGGTGCTGGTTATAAGTAGTAATGTGTAAGAATCATTGAATGGCCCTAATCTGTCAAAAGGCATTAATTAACCATGTTCTTTTCGAATACTTCCTTAACTGATGAAAGTAGTTTTAATTTCTATGTCCTGCTGTCATGGCCCCGTCTTGGCTGCCCTCTGGTGGCCATGTATATGTTTGCTATTCTCTGCAGGTGTCGCTGAGGAGTGGCATTGGCTGTGCGTGCGTAGGTCCGACGCACATAAAAGACCCGCCTCCAGCCATGGGCTCCTGCTGGCTCACTTCACTCCCAGACCTACACCTGAGCGCCCACGCCTTTGTGACATTAGTTTATTCCAGCTTTCTCTTATAATAAACTTTTATAATTGACATTTGTTTGTTTGGTAAATCCTTGGTTATAGCCTAGAGCCGGGTTATAACAGGTGGGGGCTCGTCATAGTGGACTTTGGGACGAGAGTGGTTTGCGGTGTATGTTGGATGTTTTGTCATTTCTCTTTGATGTGTGGGCGCAAAAGGTGAAGTTGTGCAGAAACATTGGCTGCACTGCAGGTTTTGGTGGATTTGCCTTTCCTATTTGTTTCACAGAGGGGAAGAGCGTTGTTAATTCTGGGAGAGTGGGAGTGAGTCCTGCCCGTAGTCAGTACATCAAGGTGAGTAAAGTGTTGTACGGTGCACCTAAACATCTGTCACAGGCCGGTGTCCCACAGGCCGGTGTCCCACAGGCATAGGGGCGTTGCTCTTTTGGTTTCGCTCGTTTTGTTTAAGTCGTGGGGAGCGGTTAGTGTTCGCCGTTTTCACGGCGTTCTCGGGTGCACGAACCGTGGTCACACTGGTCTCCCCTTGGAGTGCTTAAAACCCTGCCGCAGAACCGTGTGAAGATTAGGGTTGAGATTTAGTGGGCATCGGTTCTGTTGGTTGGCCTTCTGGTGCGCATGTGTCACTGTCTGCACTTTATCTCTCGTTGATTTCTGACTTGGGTGTGTTTGTTCGGAGAATAATGGTGAACATCTCCGACTTTTTTGATTCTCCATCTGAGGAGTTTTTGTCCCAGTGCACAAAGGATCAATTGATTGAGATTGGAAAGAGATATGATATTGATATTGATACAAAGCAGAGCAAAGACAACGTAAGATCCATATTGATAGCCAATCTCATTGATCAAAGAGTGCTTGAAGAAAAGTCGCATGCCTCTTTGCCTTCTGCAGGTCCATCGGCGGTTTTGACTTATGAACAACAGCTGAGGTTATTAGAATTGCAGTTTGAAATTTAACGGGTTAAGTTGGAACAAATTAAACACGGACAGGAGCAGGCGGCTGTCCGTTCCTCTTTTGGCTCTGATGGTTCTGACAACAGTTTTGCCGTCATTGGTAATTTACGGTTGTTACCAACATTTTCTGAAAGTGACCCGGACTCATTTTTTCTGATATTTGAGCGTTTGGCTGTGGCGCGGGATTGGAGCAGTTCTGCGCGTGCTATGCTACTTCAATGTGTTCTTGTTGGGTGCGCGCAGGAGGCACTGTCTACATTGAGCACGTCTGAGAGCCAGGATTATGCCAAAGTTAAATCAGCAGTCCTCAAGGCGTATGAGCTCGTGCCTGAGGCGTATAGGCAACGTTTTCGGACGTGTTCTAAGGCGGTAGATCAGAGCCATTTGGAGTTTGTGCGTGACCTAAAAATACATTTTACGCGCTGGTGCCAGTCTACAGGAGCGAACACTTTTGAGCAGCTTTCTGAGCTTGTTTTAGAACAGTTTAAAAATTCTGTTCCTGATGTTGTGGCGACATATATTTGTGAACAGAAAGCGTTGACGACATCTGCTGCTGCGTCTTTGGCGGATGATTATGTTCTTACGCATAAGTCATCATTTCTGTCTGAAGTGTACAACGAGCAAGATTTGTCTCCCCGTCTGCGGGAGGCTGATGGCGTTTGTAACTACTGTCGTAAGCGTGGACACTGGAAATCGGAGTGTCCTTTTTTGGTTAAAAATAAGATGAGGACTCCTGTGTCTCATGCGCACGGCACTGGATTTGTTACGCGTGTGTGCGTGATGAGAGTGGCGTTGTTGGATCACCTCAAAGAGAGCACAATTCTATTGTGGCTGATTCCTACTGGCCATTTATTCGGTCAGGATTTGTCAGTGTTTGGGGACGATTGTAAGGTGCCCGTTCGTATTCTTAGGGACACAGGTGCATCTGATTCATTCATATTGTCCGGGGTTCTACCACTGTCTCCACTGTCCGAGACTGGTAAACATGTTCCAGTTCGTGGGATTGGTCTGAATGTTGTGTCTGTACCACTGCACAGGGTAAGGTTGGACTGCGAGTTGTTTAAGGGGGAAGCAGCTCTTGCGGTACGTCCTGCATTACTTTTGGATGGCGTCTCTGTGATTTTGGGGAATGATCTGGCGGGCGCGCACATGTGGAGCTCCACGCCCACTGACACGTCACACGAGGAAATGTCATCCTGCTCAATTGTCCCAGTTTGCACGGTTGCGCGTGTTAGTGCGGGTCCTACTAAAAAACACCGCCAATACGAGCTCCATGTAAGCTCTGGTCGTGGTGGTTTGAGTGCTGTGTGTTCAATGCGTGAGGGGTCACGTACACGCGCAGAGTCATGTAACGTGGGTTTTGCAAAGTATCAGTTGAAGTATACTCGTTTGGAGAAGGAGATGCTGTCTCTTGTGATAGCACTGAAGCGTTTTTGTGTTTGGTTTGGTCACAGCACACCTGTGGTGGTGTATGCTCGCCGTAACCCGTTCACTGTTTTGGGATCTATGACCTGTCCTAGTCCGCGGATGGTCAGGTGACTGGCCTATATTTGTTAATTTTGTGTTCACTAATGTAAGGAGTAAACTGTGGCTGTGCATTCCTATAACCTCCAGCCCTCTCTCCTCTTAAAATGCTTCCTCGGTCCTCCGGTTGCTGGGGACAGACGTGGCAACAGAAGAGGTTGGTGGTTCTTGCAGTGTTTGCTGCATTGTTTATGTCTGTGGTACGTTTATTGTCGGATCTGTGATTGGCCCGGGATACTTGGGAGATCCTCGTGCTTTATGGCGGGGTGTCATGGCCCCGTCTTGGCTGCCCTCTGGTGGCCATGTATATGTTTGCTATTCTCTGCAGGTGTCGCTGAGGAGTGGCATTGGCTGTGCGTGCGTAGATCCGACGCACATAAAAGACCCGCCTCCAGCCATGGGCTCCTGCTGGCTCACTTCACTCCCAGACCTACACCTGAGCGCCCACGCCTTTGTGACATTAGTTTATTCCAGCTTTCTCTTATAATAAACTTTTATAATTGACATTTGTTTGTTTGGTAAATCCTTGGTTATAGCCTAGAGCCGGGTTATAACCCCCGCCCACCACCAAGATAATTTATTTTGTCTTGTGAAAGAAAACCAAACAAAAAGACTTTACCCAAACCATATGTTATGTTTGCCTTTTATATCCATCGTGACTTCTATCTTGTTGCAACATGTGTCGAAGCAAATCCCTAGTTTGTAGCTTCCTCTTACTTACAATGGCAATACAAATCATTCTGATTCTGTTGACGCCAAGTCTCGTAAATTCCGGACGACAAGCCGCAGCTTTTTTCCTGTATTTTGAAGGGTGCGGCTTATAGTCCGGTGCGATAGTTTTTAAAATAGTAAATAAAATATAAGGAGGTTTGTCGGTTCTTTCTATATAGACATGAACGTGAAGAGAAACCAGTAGATGTTGCTTCTTACCTTTCTGCTTAAGATTAAGAACACATTTTTCAATATTACAAAGTGGGATGGGTGAGGCTTATAATCAGGTGCGGCTTATAGTATTTGCTTTAGTGCTTGTCTTGTTGTTTCACTCCACCCACACATCTCACACCAAGCACGTTCTTTACAACTGTGTATAAAACTAAACTTAGCCCACAGCAGTAATATATACTTTCAGAGTAATTCACGTGTGTGTTTGTAGGTACTGCATTCCTCCAGAGCACGGGAAGCGACTGGAGCGTCTGGCAAAAGGTTCATGAAAACACCTATGATCCTCTTTTTTGGCTTTTTATTCAAATATTTGCCTTTTTAAAAACTCTCTTTGCATTTTTCTATTCAGGTTTCTTCCCCGGCAGTGCCCAGAACTGCGAGGCCTTTCTGAGACACAAAATGACTCTCATTTCTCCGTCCATTCTCAAGAAATACGGGATTCCTTTCGAGAAGGTAGTTTGAGCACAGACGTCTGCAGCGTGTGTCAGGTTCTAAAAGGCTGGTTCTTTCTCTTTTGCAGATCACGCAGGAGGCCGGACAGTTCATGGTGACCTTTCCCTATTCGTACCACGCCGGCTTCAACCACGGCTTTAACTGCGCCGAGTCCACCAACTTTGCCACCGAGAGATGGATCGAGTACGGCAAGCAGTCCATTCTGGTGAGAGCTCGATCTAGTTTAAACGCAGACATATTACTGGTTATTCACATTAGGGCTGCACGATATTCGATATGACTGTTTACTACTTCAACGATTTTATTGCAATTTTAGTTTTGTTTTGGAATTGCACCTGAAATTGCAATCTGCATTAAAACGCAAGAGACAAATAACAAAAAATAAGCACAGCATTAATTAAAATAACATTAATGACGTTCAAATGCATATACAGTGCCTTGCGAAAGTATTCGGCCCCCTTGAACCTTTCGCCACATTTCAGGCTTCAAACATAAAGATATAAAAATTAAAAATGTTGTCAACAATCAACAACAAGTGGGACACAATCGTGAAGTGGAACAAAATTTATTGGATTATTTAAACTTTTTTAACAAATAAAAAACTGAAAAGTGGGGCGTGCAATATTATTGTGGCAAACTTTAAACAATACTTTTTATGGATATCTTTGAGAAATGGCTTTCTTCTTTCCATAAAGGCCAGATTTGTGCAGTGCACGACTGATTGTTGTCCTGTGGACAGACTCTCCCACCTCAGCTGTAGTTATCTGCAGTTCATCCAGAGTGATCATGGGCCTCTTGGCTGCATCTCTGATCAGTCTTCTCCTTGTTTGAGATAAAAGTTTGGAGGGACGGCCGGGTCTTGGTAGATTTGCAGTGGTCTGATACTCTTTCCATTTCAATATAATTGCTTGCACAGTGCTCCTTGAGATGTTTAAAGCTTGGGAAATCTTTTTGTATCCAAATCCGGCTTTAAACTTCTCCACAACAGTATCTCGGACCTGCCTGGTGTGTTCCTTTGTCTTCATGGTTCTCTCTGCGCTTTTAAACAGAACCCTGAGACTATCAAAGAGCAGGTGCATTTATACGGAGACTTGATTACACTCTCTCTTGTCTCTCTCTAGTCTCACTCTGGTCTCGCTCTCTGGTCTCAGTCCTGGATCTAAAAACATAAAACAATAAAATGAATGACAAAGAGGTTTAGGTTTTAAGACCATAATTTCATTTCTCTCTTCATGAAAAAAATTGTTGTCCTCGGCTTTTACTTTCACTTTCCCTTCATGGATCTAACAATAGACCAAACCTCACCTCTCTCACAGCTTAACCCTTCACGTTTTACACCTGGAATTGGCAAAACGCTCCGTCCTCGGTGTGTCCCATCTGGTGCGGCACGGTCCAGCACACTTCTGAATGTCACGGCGACATCGGGAAAAAGGAAATATAGAGTCTTTTATTGATGTTCTGAAACCCTCTGAGGATAAGAGAAAGATAAGAAGAATGCTGATGTATCCAAGAGCGGCTTACTCCAGGTCGCTCTCTCTGGTCTCTCTCTCTGGTCTCTCTGGTCTCTCTTTCTGGTCTCTCTGGTCACTCTGTGGTCTCTCTTTCTGGTCTCTCTCTAGTCTCATGGTCTCTCTCTGGTCTCTCTCTGGCCTCTCTCTGATCTCTCTCTGGTCTCTCTTTCTGGTCTCTCTCTGGTCTCTCTTTCTGGTCTCTCTCTGGTCTCTCTTTCTGGTCTCTCTCTGGTCTCTCTCTGGCCTCTCTCTGGTCCCTCTCTGGCCTCTCTCTGGTCTCTCTCTGGTCTCTCTGGTCTCTTTTTCTGGTCTCTCTCTGGTCTCTCTCTAGTCTCTCTCTGGTCTCTCTCTGGCCTCTCTCTGGTCTCTCTCTGGTCTCTCTGGTCTCTCTTTCTGGTCTCTCTGGTCACTCTGTGGTCTCTCTTTCTGGTCTCTCTCTAGTCTCATGGTCTCTCTCTGGTCTCTCTCTGGCCTCTCTCTGATCTCTCTCTGGTCTCTCTTTCTGGTCTCTCTCTGGTCTCTCTTTCTGGTCTCTCTCTGGTCTCTCTTTCTGGTCTCTCTCTGGTCTCTCTTTCTGGTCTCTCTCTGGTCTCTCTCTGGCCTCTCTCTGGTCCCTCTCTGGCCTCTCTGGTCTCTCTTTCTGGTCTCTCTGGTCACTCTGTGGTCTCTCTTTCTGGTCTCTCTCTAGTCTCATGGTCTCTCTCTGGTCTCTCTCTGGCCTCTCTCTGATCTCTCTCTGGTCTCTCTTTCTGGTCTCTCTCTGGTCTCTCTTTCTGGTCTCTCTCTGGTCTCTCTTTCTGGTCTCTCTCTGGTCTCTCTCTGGCCTCTCTCTGGTCCCTCTCTGGCCTCTCTCTGGTCTCTCTCTGGTCTCTCTGGTCTCTTTTTCTGGTCTCTCTCTGGTCTCTCTCTAGTCTCTCTCTGGTCTCTCTCTGGCCTCTCTCTGGTCTCTCTCTGGTCTCTCTGGTCTCTCTTTCTGGTCTCTCTGGTCACTCTGTGGTCTCTCTTTCTGGTCTCTCTCTAGTCTCATGGTCTCTCTCTGGTCTCTCTCTGGCCTCTCTCTGATCTCTCTCTGGTCTCTCTTTCTGGTCTCTCTCTGGTCTCTCTTTCTGGTCTCTCTCTGGTCTCTCTTTCTGGTCTCTCTCTGGTCTCTCTTTCTGGTCTCTCTCTGGTCTCTCTCTGGCCTCTCTCTGGTCCCTCTCTGGCCTCTCTCTGGTCTCTCTCTGGTCTCTCTGGTCTCTCTTTCTGGTCTCTCTCTGGTCTCTCTCTAGTCTCTCTCTGGTCTCTCTCTGGCCTCTCTCTGGTCTCTCTGGTCTCTCTTTCTGGTCTCTCTCTGGTCTCTCTTTCTGGTCTCTCTCTGGTCTCTCTCTGGTCTCTCTCTGGTCTCTCTCTGGTCTCTCTCTGTTCTCTCTTTCTGGTCTCTCTTTCTGGTCTCTCTCTGGTCTCTCTTTCTGGTCTCTCTCTGGTCTCTCTCTGGCCTCTCTCTGGTCTCTCTTTCTGGTCTCTCTCTGGTCTCTCTCTGGTCTCTCTCTAGTCTCTCTCTGGTCTCTCTTTCTGGTCTCTCTCTGGTCTCTCTCTGGCCTCTCTCTGGTCTCTCTCTGGTCTCTCTTTCTGGTCTCTCTCTGGTCTCTCTCTGGCCTCTCTCTGGTCTCTCTCTGGTCTCTCTTTCTGGTCTCTCTCTGGTCTCTCTCTGGTCTCTCTCTCTGGTCTGTCTCTGGCCTCTCTCTGGCCTCTCTCTGGTCTCTCTCTGGTCTCTATAACAAGAAAATGCTGTCCTAATATTATGCTAATATATTTTTGTCCTCACAGTCAAAACCCACACTGGCCTCACCCCTCCCCCCTCCCCCTCTGCCTCCCTCCCTCCTCCCCCTCTAGCCCCCCCCCCCCCCCCCTCCCCCTCTGCCTCCCTCCCTCCCCTCCCCCTCTAGCCCCCCCCCCCCCTGAATCCATCACTGTCGTCTCCAAAACAGCCGAACACATTCCTATCACTGTACGTTACAGTTTAGGAGCCGAGCCGTGAATGTTATAGATGCTGCATTCGATTTTCGGGGAGCCTCCGCCGCGGCCTCATCCATCACGGCTGCCGACTCCACCTGGCACCGCGCATCCATCAGGTGACGGAGGGCAGGGGGGCGGAGGGAAGGAGTTAGGCCAGGACACGTCTCTGCATACGGGGGTCTGTGCGTGACCCTGAAGCCACACCCCCTTATTTTATTCTAAAACATGCATCCCCATAACTTCATACTGTACTTATATAGACTTTCAAACGTACGTGCGCGAGTTATGTCCAAGAACAGTTTTTGATCCTAATGGCTGTGACAGTTTACACCGGACGTGATATATTTATAAAGGAAAGCCGTAGTGGAAAAGCTTGAGAAATCCCAAGGGCTCAGAGAGGAGCTGGAGTCTGAAGGTGAAGGAGACCGTGCGGCACTCGGAAATCTTGGTCCAGAAATGTGCAGACTGAGGTCCCGGGCCGTGGCTGAGAGAGGGGTGGCTGCTGTGGTGAGATACTACTTTTTTGGGGTCCACCGTGACTGTAGGTTTCTAAGTATCCACTCAGCCCACAGTCTCTGCATGTAACCTCTCTGGCCCGGGTTACTCGAGTATTCAAACAGAGCCCTGTTCTCGCATCTCGCCCACTTTCACCTTGTTCCAGTAGCTCACAACTGGTCAGGTGCCCTGGTCCCCAGCACCTGACCCAGGCCTGGTCCCCAGCACCTGACCCGGGCTTGGTCCCCAGCACCTGACCCGGGCCTGGTCCCCAGCACCTGACCCAGGCCTGGTCCCCAGCACCTGACCCAGGCCTGGTCCCCAGCACCTGACCCAGGCCTGGTCCCCAGCACCTGACCCAGACCTGGTCCCCAGCACCTGACCCGGGCTTGGTCCCCAGCACCTGACCCGGGCCTGGGTCCCCAGCACCTGACCCAGGCCTGGTCCCCAGCACCTGACCCAGGCCTGGTCCCCAGCACCTGACCCAGGCCTGGTCCCCAGCACCTGACCCAGGCCTGGTCCCCAGCACCTGACCCAGACCTGGTCCCCAGCACCTGACCCGGGCTTGGTCCCCAGCACCTGACCCGGGCTTGGTCCCCAGCACCTGACCCAGGCCTGGTCCCCAGCACCTGACCCAGACCTGGTCCCCAGCACCTGACCCAGACCTGGTCCCCAGCACCTGACCCAGACCTGGTCCCCAGCACCTGACCCAGGCCTGGTCCCCAGCACCTGACCCAGGCTTGGTCCCCAGCACCTGACCCAGGCCTGGTCCCCAGCACCTGACCCAGGCCTGGTCCCCAGCACCTGACCCAGGCCTGGTCCCCAGCACCTGACCCAGGCCTGGTCCCCAGCACCTGACCCAGGCCTGGTCCCCAGCACCTGACCCAGGCCTGGTCCCCAGCACCTGACCCAGGCTTGGTCCCCAGCACCTGACCCAGACCTGGTCCCCAGCACCTGACCCAGGCCTGGTCCCCAGCACCTGACCCAGGCTTGGTCCGTTGACGTCTGAGCAGCATTTCATTGTTTATTTGTCTCTTCATGGCAGTAGCATGCGCAGCTGCACTAAAGTCTGTTCAAGATTCAAGATTCATGAGCATTTAAGATTCCAGAGTTTATTTGTCATTTACAGATTCAGATCAGATTCATTTATTTGCCATTTGCAGTAAAAAAAAAACTGCAAATGGCAAATAAAACCACATTGGAAAAACTGTGCTTTCTGTATGATAATAGAGCACAGAGCTGCCTCTGGTGGTGCAGGTGCTGGACTCTGTAGGGCTCCTTCTGGTGAGCTCTGTTCAGGGCTTGGTTTCTTCTTTGATCATGTTGTGGCTTTAGTTCTCTCTTCTGTTTATGGGGTGCCGTTTGTAAAAATTCTGTTAAAATTTTTTAGCTGAACATTTTTCTACATTTAGCTCACTTTCCTCACATTTAGCACATTTTCCTCACATTTAAGACATATCTATATTTAAATATTATATCTATATCTAAATGTTAAATGTTATATCTAAATATTATATCTATATCTAAATGTTATATCTATATCTAAATGTTAAATCTAAATGTTAAATCTAAATGTTAAATCTAAATGTTATATCTATATCTAAATGTTATATCTATATCTAAATATTATATCTATATCTAAATGTTAAATGTTATATCTAAATATTATATCTATATCTAAATGTTATATCTATATCTAAATGTTAAATCTAAATGTTAAATCTAAATGTTAAATCTAAATGTTAAATCTAAATGTTAAATCTAAATGTTAAATCTAAATGTTAAATCTAAATGTTAAATCTAAATGTGTCGCCAAGTGTAAAGCTAAATATATAGAAACCACGCCCACTGCAGTGGCTTCAAATCCAGTGGGCCCGCCTTCCGTGCCGTGTGGTGAGTGGGGGCGGTGCCGCGTGTTTTGAACATAGGAATACACGTGGACCGACGTCACGGCTCAAGGCATGTTGGGTCTCCGGCGCCATCGTCCTTGGCCACGGCACAAAATTAGCATTTTTGTGAAGATTCTTGCTTATTTGCTGGAGCCAGAGTGTATTCACTGTAAACTAAGCCACGTGGAGTCCCGTGAGATTCCTGTGTAATCCTGTAGGGTTCTCACCACACGGCACGGAAGGCGGGCCCACTGGATTTGAAGCCACTGCAATGGGCGTGGTTTCTATATATTTAGCTTTACACTTGGCGACACATTTAGATTTAACATTTAGATTTAACATTTAGATTTAACATTTAGATTTAACATTTAGATTTAACATTTAGATTTAACATTTAGATTTAACATTTAGATATAGATATAACATTTAGATATAGATATAATATTTAGATATTAACATTTAACATTTAGATATAGATATAATATTTAGATATAGATATAACATTTAGATATAGATATAACATTTAGATTTAGATTTAACATTTAGATTTAACATTTAGATTTAACATTTAGATTTAACATTTAGATTTAACATTTAGATTTAACATTTAGATTTAACATTTAGATATAGATATAATATTTAGATATGACATTTAACATTTAGATATAGATATAATATTTAGATATAGATATGTCTTAAATGTGAGGAAAATGTGCTAAATGTGAGGAAAGTGAGCTAAATGTAGAAAAATGTTCAGCTAAAAAATTTTAACAGAATTTTTACAAACGGCACCCCATATCTGTTCCTCACTGTTGTGTGGTTTGGGCTGTTTTGCTGTGTCTGCAGTTACAGCCAGAGGAGTTATAGCCACTTATGCTAACATGCTACTGTGTTTAGCAGCGCTGTAGAGGCTAGAGGACGCAGCCTCGTTCTGTGATTGGAGGAGAGCGGGCGTCACTCTAAGTCTCTACTCAGCACTTTTTACGACTGAGTTCATACACAACTGAATCAATGAGCTCAAATTTTCAATTAAATGATAAATTATAATAAAACTTGTATGTAGTGATGAGCATTTTTATCAGAATCAGAATCCTTTCATTGCCATGTGAGTAACAGGAAGTCACAAACCAGGACATTTCTTTGGCTCTCGGTGCCAGTGTTGTGCCAGTTCACAGCTTTTCTCAACTAGTTCAAGTTCAGTTCCTACATGCTCAAAGTGAACAGTTCACGTTCAAAGTTCAGTTCATTTTACTTTTTTCGTGAAATAGTCAAATGAATACATATAGTGTGAAATGAATAGTATAATATATATATTGTTGTCAAAAATGATTTGACCGACGTGTTCAGAATTTGGTACAGAAATAAGGCCAAGATTTCAAGAGTTCCAAAAGTACATTTATTTCTCTTTACAATTAAATGTTGATACAGAACTCCTGGAGCTATTGCCTAAATCTCTATCCCTGTGCTCTAACTTCCCACAATGTGTCCTCCCAACGGTTTTATCAGAATCCCCGATGACGTCACATGGTCTGACGCTGGTCCCAGTCTGGTTTTGTGTCTCAGGCCGCTAGAGACACGCTGTTCCTGAAAATGATACTTTTATCACAGAAGCCTTTGTCCTTGGTGCTTGTCTGAATTCCATTAAATCCAGGCTTTAATATTGCACAAAGACATGTTTGCAAACACCTACTAGAAATCATTAGTATACAACATTATAATTCTACAACAACATATATATTATATCCTGTACACCCACAGGAGGAGAGCCTTTTGACTACAAAATAGACCAGATTTACATGGTTTTCAATGGGAGCAAAACGGAGTCGTTCCATCTCTGCTCATAAACTACAGACAGTAATGTGCTGCAGTGCGTGTGTTTATACTTTATGTCAAATGTAAACTGTGTAAACTTTGTCACTAACTCGCCCTGTGTTTTCATCACGACTCGGGCACATGTGAAAAGCACCAGCTCACAGCGCTGCACCGCAACACGGGGTGCGTTCACAGACGGTGGAAGCCGTGGGAATTTTTAGTTTTCTGCGAAAAAAGTGCGAGAATACAGGAGAGAGGAACTTTCTCTCGTTGCGTTCCAAAAGAGAAAACAGATTCCAGCGTTCATAGTGATGTCTGCCGTTCATGACACATAAAATGAACTAATTCACGTTCAAGTTCTTTAAACAATTTTTTATTGCGTTCAGTTCAACGTTCACAAAAAAATGAACGCGTTCTTTTGAACTCGTTCACGCACAACACTGCTCGGTGCAAACAAGTTAAAGCAGAATAAAATCAAAGGCGTGTGTAAATAAAAATCTACATGAACTCATTAGAAAATAAATCAGGTAAAGCTTCTTTAACCACAACAGTCACTACATCTATTTACCTCAATCATATTCCTGCTTCTTCCCGGTTGCGCGCCTGATAAATCGGTCCCTCCTCGCGCCTCAGATATATGGTTCCTGTGTGTTGTGAAGTTGTCATCCACTGTACAGCCCTGGATGGAGTGTCGGGTCGGTGCTTTTATGGTCCTCCCACAAGGACTCCCAATAATAATGTTCTCTGCTTGGACGCCTTAATGTGGCCGTTTGTTGTCCTGACGGGAGGAGGAGGGAGTAACTCACTCCGGTCCCGACTCACGGCTCATGGATCCAGAGTGAGTTGCCCTTGTTTAGACGGTGGAAGTCAGAGGACGATATTTGTCGACGTCAGAGGTTTCTACCTTTGTAACATTTATACAGTGGTTCCTGGTTATAATGTGGTTTATCTGTCAGACCTCAGTCCTCTCTCTCTCTGGTCTCTCTTTGGTCTCTCTCTGGTCTCTCTCTGGTCTCTCTCTGGTCTCTCTCTGGTCTCTCTCTGGTCTCTCTCTGGTCCCTCTTTGGTCTCTCTCTGGTCTCTCTCTGGTCTCTCTCTGGTCTCTCTCTGGTCTCTCTCTGGTCCCTCTCTGGTCTCTCTCTGGTGTCTCTCTGGTCTCTCTCTGGTCTCTCTCGCTGGTCTCTCTCTGGTTTCTCTTTGGTCTCTCTCTGGTCTCTCTCTGGTCTCTCTCTCTGGTCTCTCTCTGGTCCCTCTCTGGTCTCTCTTTGGTCTCTCTCTGGTCTCTCTTTGGTTTCTCTCTAGTCTCTCTCTGGTCTCTCTCTGTCTCTCTCTGGTCTCTCTTTGGTTTCTCTCTAGTCTCTCTCTGGTCTCTCTCTGGTCTCTCTCTAGTCTCTCTCTGGTCTCTCTCTGGTCTCTCTCTGGTCTCACTCTGGTCTCTCTTTAGTCTCTCTCTGGTCTCTCTCTGGTTTCTCTCTGTCTCTCTCTGGTCTCTCTCTGGTCTCTCTCTAGTCTCTCTCTGGTTTCTCTCTAGTCTCTCTCTGGTCTCTCTCTGGTCTCTCTCTAGTCTCTCTCTGGTCTCTCTCTGGTCTCTCTCTCTCTCTCTCTTTGGCCTCTCTCTTGTCCCTCACTTGTCTCTCTTTCTGGTCTCTCTCGCTGGTCTCTCTCTCTCTGGTCTCTCTCTAGTCTCTCTCTGGTCTCTCTCTGGTCTCTCTCTGTCTCTCTCTGGTCTCTCTCTGGTCTCTCTCTGGTCTCTCTCTTTAGTCTCTCTCTGGTCTCTCTTTAGTCTCTCTCTGGTCTCTCTCTGGTTTCTCTCTGTCTCTCTCTGGTCTCTCTTTGGTTTCTCTCTAGTCTCTCTCTGGTCTCTCTCTGGTCTCTCTCTAGTCTCTCTCTGGTCTCTCTCTGTCTCTCTCTGGTTTCTCTCTAGTCTCTCTCTGGTCTCTCTCTAGTCTCTCTCTGTCTCTCTCTGTCTCTCTCTGGTCTCTCTCGCTGGTCTCTCTCTCTCTGGTCTCTCTCTAGTCACTCTCTGGTCTCTCTCTGGTCTCTCTCTAGTCTCTCTCTGGTCTCTCTCTGGTCTCTCTCTGGTCTCTCTCTCTCTCTCTCTCTCTGGTCTCTCTCTGGTCACTCTCTGGTCTCTCTCTGGTCTCTCTCTGGTCTCTCTCTGTCTCTCTCTGGTCTCTCTGGTCTCTCTCTGGTCTCTCTCTCTCGTTGGTCTCTCTCTGGTCACTCTCTGGTCTCTCTCTGGTCTCTCTCTGGTCTCTCTCTGGTCTCTCTCTGGTCTCTCTCTCTCTCTCTCTTTGGTCTCTCTTTGGTCTCTCTTTGGTCTCTCTTTGGTCTCTCTCTGGTCTCTCTTTGGTCTCTCTTTGGTCTCTCTCTGGTCTCTCTCTGGTCTCTCTCTGGTCTCTCTCTGGTCTCTCTCTGGTCTCTCTCTGGTCTCTCTCTGGTCTCTCTCTGGTCCATCTCTTGTCTTTAGAATTGTCTTTCACCATTGAATACCATAATTGTATCCGTCCTTCATTTCCAGTCCCTCTTCAGCCATAAGCGGAGGTCCTTCTGTCGATTGCATGAGTGCCTCTGTCCTTCAGTGGCCTCTCAAAGTCACCTCACCCCCTCACCCTCAGTCCTTCTGCGGGTGAGGGGCTTAATTAGTCCAGATCACTGCACCAGTGCCTCCATGAGTCCCCTTGGATCCAGGCCACTTAATGTTGTGGGAAATCTTATCCTTTTCCCCGAGAGCAGAGATTCAGAGTCAAACACACGACTGAGCTTTCAATGCATATGTTTAAGACCACGGTTTAAAGGGACAGGACCGGGTTTTTTAGTCTCGCTCTCTCTCTCTCTCTCTGGTAAGTACGTTTTTTTAGTAAGTTTTTATTTATATACCGCCTTTTCACTGCAGATCTGAGTCTCAAAGCGGTTTACAATTGTTAATTTTGGGCATTTGTCTCTCACTCCACACAGAGATGGGAGCGGGGCCAGTACAGGAGGCGCATGCCAGAACTATTGGACATATTTTTAGTGGTAGGGGAAACCGGAGCACCCGGAGGAAACCTACGCAGACACGGGGAGAACATGCAAACTCCACTCAGAAAGGCCCTGATCCGACCGGGATTCGAACCCAGGACCTTCTTGCTGAGAGGCGAGAGTGCTATCCACTCAGCCACCGGTCTCTCTTGTTTCTCTCTGGTCTCTCTCTGGTCTCTCTCTGGTCTCTCTGGTCTCTCTGGTCTCTCTCTGATCTCTCTCTCTGGTCTCTCTCGTGTCTCTCTCTGATCTCTGGTCTCTCTCTGGTCTCTCTCTGGTCCCTCTCTGGTCTCTCTCTCTCTGGTCTCTTTCTCTCTGGTCTCTCTCTGGTCTCTCTCTCTGGTCTCTCTCTCTGGTCTCTCTCTCTGGTCTCTCTCGTGTCTCTCTCTGATCTCTGGTCTCTCTCTGGTCTCTCTCTGGTCCCTCTCTGGTCTCTCTCTCTCTGGTCTCTCTCTCTGGTCTCTCTCTCTGGTCTCTCTCTCTCTGGTCCCTCTCTGGTCTCTCTCTCTGGTCTCTCTCTCTGGTCTCTCTCTCTCTGGTCTCTCTCTCTCTGGTGTCTCTCTCTCTGGTCTCTCTCTCTGGTCCCTCTCTGGTCTCTCTCTCTGGTCTCTCTCTCTGGTCCCTCTCTGGTCTCTCTCTCTGGTCTCTCTCTGGTCCCTCTCTGGTCTCTCTCTCTCTGGTCTCTCTATCTGGTCTCTCTCTCTCTGGTCCCTCTCTGGTCCCTCTCTGGTCTCTCTCTCTCTGGTCTCTCTCTCTGGTCTCTCTCTCTCTGGTCTCTCTCTCTGGTCTCTCTCTCTGGTCTCTCTCTCTCTGGTCTCTCTCTCTCTGGTCTCTCTCTCTGGTCTCTCTCTCTGGTCTCTCTCCCTGGTCTCTCTCTCTCTGGTCTCTCTCTCTCTGGTCTCTCTCTCTCTGGTCTCTCTCTCTCTGGTCTCTCTCTCTCTGGTCTCTCTCTCTCTGGTCTCTCTCTCTCTGGTCTCTCTCTCTCTGGTCTCTCTCTCTCTGGTCTCTCTCTCTCTGGTCTCTCTCTCTCTGGTCTCTCTCTCTCTGGTCTCTCTCTCTCTGGTCTCTCTCTCTCTGGTCTCTCTCTCTGGTCTCTCTCTCTGGTCTCTCTCTCTCTGGTCCCTCTCTGGTCTCTCTCTCTGGTCTCTCTCTCTGGTCTCTCTCTCTCTGGTCCTTCTCTGGTCTCTCTCTCTGGTCTCTCTCTCCCTGGTCTCTCTCTCTGGTTCTCTCTCTCTGGTCTCTCTCCCTCTGGTCTCTCTCTCTCTGGTCTCTCTCTCTCTGGTCTCTCTCTCTCTGGTCTCTCTCTCTCTGGTCTCTCTCTCTCTGGTCTCTCTCTCTGGTCTCTCTCTCTGGTCTCTCTCTCTCTGGTCTCTCTCTCTGGTCTCTCTCTCTGTCTCTCTCTCTCTGGTCTCTCTCTGGTTCTCTCTGGTCTGTCTCTCTCTGGTCTCTCTCTCTCTGGTCTCTCTCTCTCTGGTCTCTCTCTCTGGTCTCTCTCTCTCTGGTCTCTCTCTCTCTGGTCTCTCTCTCTCTGGTCTCTCTCTCTGGTCTCTCTCTCTCTGGTCCCTCTCTGGTCTCTCTCTCTGGTCTCTCTCTCTCTGGTCTCTCTCTCTGGTCTCTCTCTCTCTGGTCTCTCTCTCTCTCTCTGGTCTCTCTCTCTGTCTCTCTCTGGTCTCTCTCTCTCTGGTCCTTCTCTGGTCTCTCTCTCCCTGGTCTCTCCCTCTGGTTTCTCTCTCTCTGGTCTCTCTCCCTCTGGTCTCTCTCTCTCTGGTCTCTCTCTCTCTGGTCTCTCTCTCTCTCTGGTCTCTCTCTCTGGTCTCTCTCTCTGGTCTCTCTCTCTCTGGTCTCTCTCTCTCTGGTCTCTCTCTCTGGTCTCTCTCTCTGGTCTCTCTCTCTCTGGTCTGTCTCTCCCTGGTCTCTCTCGCTCTCTGGTCTCTCTCTCTCTGGTCTCTCTCTCTCTGGTCTCTCTCTCTGGTCTCTCTCTCTGGTCTCTCTCTCTCTGGTCTCTCTCTCTCTGGTCTCTCTCTCTCTGGTCTCTCTCTCTGGTCTGTCTCTCTCTGGTCTCTCTCTCTGGTCTCTCTCTCTCTGGTCTCTCTCTCTGGTCTCTCTCTCTCTGGTCTGTCTCTCTCTGGTCTCTCTCTCTCTGGCTCTCTCTCTCTGGTCTCTCTCTCTGTCTCTCTCTCTCTGGTCTCTGTCTCTCTCTGTCTGTCTCTCTCTGGTCTCTCTCTCTCTGGTCTCTCTCTCTCTGGTCTCTCTCTCTCTGGTCTCTCTCTCTCTGGTCTCTCTCTCTCTGGTCTCTCTCTCTGGTCTCTCTCTCTGGTCTGTCTCTCTCTGGTCTGTCTCTCTCTGGTCTCTCTCTCTCTGGTCTCTCTCTCTCTGGTCTCTCTCTCTGGTCTCTCTCTCTGGTCTCTCTCTCTCTGGTCTCTCTCTCTGGTCTCTCTCTCTCTCTGGTCTGTCTCTCTCTGGTCTGTCTCTCTCTGGTCTCTCTCTCTGGTCTCTCTCTCTGGTCTGTCTCTCTCTGGTCTCTCTCTCTCTGGTCTCTCTCTCTGGTCTCTCTCTCTCTGGTCTCTCTCTCTGGTCTCTCTCTCTGGTCTGTCTCTCTCTGGTCTGTCTCTCTCTGGTCTCTCTCTCTCTGGTCTCTCTCTCTGGTCTCTCTCTCTCTGGTCTCTCTCTCTCTGGTCTCTCTCTCTGGTCTCTCTCTCTGGTCTCTCTCTCTGGTCTGTCTCTCTCTGGTAGTCTGTACCAGTAGAAACCAGCCAAGGACTAACTGGTTTCTCATTTATGGACCAATGGCATTATGTGTTTTTTATAATTTATGTGTTGAATGGTTTGATTCTCTAATCTGTGTTGGCGAATCAACGGTTTAAACTACTGTTGTGACTTAGAGAGAGACCAGAGAGAGAGACCAGAGAGAGAGAACAGAGAGATAGACCAGAGAGAGAGACCAGAGAGAGAGACCAGAGAGAGAGACCAGAGAGAGAGACCAGAGAGAGAGACCAGAGAGAGAGACCAGAGAGAGATCAGAGAGAGACCAGAGAGAGACCAGAGTGAGAGACGAGAGGGAGTCTTTCCAAGATTCTTATAGTTTTGTACCATAAACATAGGATCCGAGTGAGCGGAGATGAACTTGGCGCCGTAGGAGAGTCCGTCCGTCCATCTGACCTGGACCGGCTCTCCTTCAGAGGGGGGTCCCATCGCTACGCAGTCCCGGTCCTGGAACAACAAACCGAATAAAAACCAGGGGTCTCCAAACCGGTCCAGGCAGGGCGGGTGCGGCTACAGGTACCAGACCGAGCAGACTCCTCAAATCTACAGGGTAAGACTGAACTCCCTGCTCCTGCTTGGTCCTCAACGCAACAGGAGCACAGAGAGAGAGAGCCTGAACGCACCATGAGCACAGAGAGAGACCCTGAATGCACCATGAGCACAGAGAGGTCCCTGACGCACCATGAGCAGAGAAAGACCATGAACGCACCATGAGCAGAGACCTTGAACGCACCATGAGCAGAGACCTTGAACGCACCATGAGCAGAGAGACAGAGACAGAGAGAGAGAGAGAGAGGTCCCTGAACGCACCATCAGCACATAGAGAGAGAGGGGTCCCTGAACACACCATGAGCACACAGAGAAAGAGAGACCCTGAACGCACCATGATGTCCTCTGGGAGCAGATTGTCGCTGTAGGAGCCGTCGTCGAACACGACCTCGTAGAAGGTGTCGGTGGTCAGGGCCGACACCTCGCTGTGGTAGTAGCGGCCGTTTTTGTGTTTGCAGATCACCTTCTGGCCCACCTTCAGGTCCTTCTCCGCCATCTTGTTACGCTACAACACATGAAAATACTTTATAAACTTCTGAACTTACAACTGGAAGTGCGACGCTGACCTGGTCAAGTCCTTTTGCCGATCGGGACAAAATGTAAAAAGACAAAAGCTTATATTTAGGTGCGGCGTATGTCTAAACTCTGTAGTTCAATTAGATGCGAGGTCAGATCAGCAGTGTTCGCTAGTTCTCGTTCGTTGTACAGTCTGACAGCAGCAGGAAGGGAAGACCTGCGGGACCTCTCCTTCACACTGCGAGGGTGGATCAGTCTGTCACTGTTGCCACTCTCCAAACAGGAACTATTCAAACTATACAACTGCAAAAAAGGGCAATCTAAGAATATATTAAGTATTATAGTAAAATCTCGAATCAGACCATGTGTATTGTAGTGTATAGTTGTGTACTGTTGTGTACTGTTGTGTAGCTTGTGTTGAATCTGCTTCCAGCTGATAATGACCCGAGTGTGTACTTTGGCGAGCGATGAGAGCTGCAGGTTTTGATTTGTGGCTGAGCTCTGTGTGGGCGGCTGTCGTGTCTCCTTTCCAGAAACCATTAACTCAGGGAGCAGAGAAAATACATTTAGATTTTATTGAATCGTTCGCCGGAAAAATAATGGTGAAACTGAAAATGTGGAAGCAATTTTCCAAACTCATTGTAGATTTTTTTCTCCAAAGAGTCAAGCACTTCATATTCAAAAACAAAGAAATGAAAGTATTTACCGGGATAGTCTGAGTAAGTCAAATAAATTGCAATTTCCAGATTCGTTTTGTCTTTTTTTCAAACTGTAGTTATGTTACTGTAGATCAGGGGTCTCAAACCGGTTCCAGAAAGGGCCATGTGGCAGCAGGTTTTACTTCCAACAGTTCCAAACTAAGCAGGAGCACAGATGACTCCACCCATTTCCTCAAATCTTCAGGTTACAACTGGACTCACCTGAACCGGTTTGAGACCCCTGCTGTTGATAGAGACACACACTGAAACCATTCATAATCTGCACTTTCTACACTCCCAAATCCCAGTTGAAACCAGGCCTTTCCGACTGGAATTTGCATGTTCTCCTCGTGCCTTCTAAGTTTTACCCTACCTCTAAAACCTGTTATAATAGATCATATCCTGCAGCTCAATCTGTGTCTGTGAGCCTCACCTCTGGAGCCGTGGGGGTGCGGTGTCTCTGGCAGGTGATGAAGACGATGAAGGGCCAGTCGTCCGGGTGCATGAGGATCCCGGCGGCCTGAGCGCAGGTCGGGTGGAAGGCGGTGGAGCAGCGGCCGTGAGAGCACTGGACGCAGCAGCCATGGGCGTCGCCGCTCATCCGTGTCCGGCACAAGGCGCACTTCTGCAGGAGACAGAGAGAGAGGACGTTTGATTAACTTTTATTGTTCAAGTAATGTACAGAAGATCAGGACAAGAAAGGACAGGTCTGTCTTTAAATAGTTGCGTCACTGGTTTTCAAAGATTGTATAAACATTATACAATAAGAGAAAAAAAAAATGAGTCTATTAAGAATTTTAGTGCAAAAACATGTGTAGTTTTGTGCATTGGTTTTGCAGGGAAATATCTCTAAAAATATCTAAAACAGTCTTCATCTGCAGCTGTGTCGGTCATGTCCGTTTGTGGGTCTTTTCTCCTCTTATAAATCTACCAAAATTTAGCTCTGAACTTCACACACGCAGCCACAACTTCCCGAATCTTACTACATTTACTTTAAAAATGCGATATTTGACAAAACAATGTATATATTTATGCACTTTTCTGATGTGTATCTTTTGCCCATGGGCATTTTGTGAATGGGCAAAAGATACGCAGAAGTGAGTGGGCAAAACTTCATTCACCAAGACCAACCAGTGGCCGACAATGGGCCTGTACGGAAAGAAAAAACTGAATCTTTGAGTGACCCAGATGTGAGAGAGGAAGAATGGAACTTCCTTTTGCGAGCCGTGACATCACATCCACCAACAGCGGAGAAGGAGGGAACAATGGAATTAGGGAAGCTGTAGTGGTCCAGGCCCCAGACTGTGGAGGGAACTGAGTCATGGTAAGGTTTTATTTGTACAGGGACAGACCAGGAGTCACAGGAGAGAGACTGGGGCCAGATACCAGGCCCTGAAGTGCATCCATGTTCCTCTGTGCATGACATGGGTAATAACTAATAACAGAACAAATATCACGGTTACGAATGGTTACAATAAAAAAATTAAAAAAGCAACCGTTACTGAAAATGGTACTCTTTATCAATTTTTTGTATTCATTTATGTGACAGGGACCTTGCAAGTCAACATAGAACAAAACAAGCTTGTAATTGATACGATGCAAAAAAGTTATTGCCAATTTTCAACTTCAGTCCCTAGTTGGGCCTTTCTATGTTATTATTATTGGGTCTTTCATTATTATGTTAACAACCAACCTAAATCATTTAAGCACTAAGTCAGTGCTATGTACAAATGGGTACAATTCTGTTTCAATGTAAGCGAAGGTGGATGTATTCTGTCTTTTCTAAAACACTAAGAAAGTAAGTATGGTCTTTTGGGTATTAAAATCCTCCTTTCTCAGGGTAATTTGACTAGAAGCTCCCAAATTCAATGTTAAGTTTTTCACTTAAATGCTGTCTTCAGGTCGAATTCACCAAACAGTTATTTAAAAAATACCTAATATTAATGTTTTTCAAGCTGAATGTTGATGACTTTTCGTAACTTGACTGGCCCTGGCTCATTTCGACACTTAAGCTTGTTATCGACACGAAGAAGCCATGGAGAGACCAACCCAAAAAAGATAGTGTGATGTAAGTTTTTAAATCAAAACAGACCGAATACACGTAAAGCGAGAGAGCAGAAGATCTTTGCATCATGGGAGCAACATCCAGAAGGATCCATCTCCTCGTGAAGAGAACGTGGAACCAGCCAAAGACTCTACAAACCTCAGAGCACGAGTGAGGAGTAAGGCTGGATCAGGAAACTTATGTCAGATGGAGCTCAACCAATGCCAATCTCAAAGTCTCACGACCAAAATGTGCTTTAACTTGTTTGCATCGAGAGCCAAAGCAACGTCCTAGTTTGTGATTTTCTGTTACTCACATGGCGATAAAAGGATTCAGATTAATCCCATAGAAAGCTGGCAGCTAAAAACGGTCAGAAATTCTCACTGGGGCATTTTGGCAAAAGACTTATGAAATGTAAACGACACTCGGCCTGAATGATAAAGGTCTAAATCATTGCGTGACACCATTTTGCCCAAACACTTCTCATACACACACAATGGGATGAATATGTAAAGTTTCTCATTTACTTGTATTGTTTTAGTCGCTCTAACCACTTCTCGTTGGTTCCAAAATAACCCTTTCTTCTTAATGCCACAACAGTTGATTGATCTCACGGCCGAACAGTTCCCATTTGAATACTTTACTTCCTGTTTCGAGTCTGCATCTGTTTTATCACGGCAGATGTGCGAACACTAAGTCGCCGTGTTTTAAGCGACGGGCAGACGGCGGTTTGAGTCACAGCGAGCGAGAAGTGAAACCGCAGCTGAATCCCGAGGCGCCACGGAGGCTGAAGACGTTTGGGGACAGGAAAAAGTAAAAAATATCAAGATATTCCGCCCTTTTGAACAAGTTATTATAATGTTTTCCACTTAATTGTGTTTAATTTCTAAAAGTCCATATTTTTGACAATATCACCCTGTAGTAGTATAACAGTAGTCGCTCTGAAACTTTTTTTTTCTTTTTACATTTTTCTATCTGTAAATGTGAGTGCAATGCTAGTGTTCTTGGTGTTGCAGTGATCCAGACCAGAGCTGAGAGGATGCAGAGCTGCTGCAGCTGTCAAAAGCTGTGCATACACTGTAAAATACAGCTGCAGGATGCTAAGGGGCAGGAGCAGGACTGAAGACCAGAGAGAGAGAGAGAAAGACACCAGAAAGAGAGAGGGACTAGAGAGAGACTAGAGAGAGACTAGAGAGAGACCAGAGAGAAAGAGGGACTAGAGGGAAAGACCAGAAAGACAGAAAGAGAGCAAGACCAGAAAGAGACCAGAGAGACACTAGAAAGAGACCAGAGAGACCAGAGAGAGACCAGAGACAGAGAGAGAGACCAAAGACCTCGGTAGCCTCCCACCACCAGGGAGAAAGAGACAGAGAGACAAAAAGAGACCAGGGAGAAAGAGACAGAGAAACCAGCAAGAGAGGGAGACAAGAGAGATACCAGAGAGAAAGATCAGAGAGAGACCAGAAAGAGAAACCAGAAAAAGACCAGAAAGAGAGACCAGATCAAAAACACACAAAAATTGTAGAAACAGCAAAAGATGAATCGTGATGTAGCGAGAGGGTTAGGGTTTTATAAGTGAATGCAGTAGTTGCGTAGGTACCAGTCTGAAGCGGGACAGCGGGATGGCGGACAGGTCGATTGGGCGTCTCTGGATGATGTTGACGAACCGCGCCTCGAGGACAGTGATGGCACAGAGCACATGGACCCACCTGCGAACACACAAACTACAGTCAGGACCCGATGTGGAGGCCGGGACAGGAGGGGGGACAAGGGGGAGAGACTATGAAGGAGTGCCCTGAACCGATAATACATGTATCTTTAGACCAGTGTTTTTCAACCAGTGGGCCGGGGAATGTTGGTGTGTCTTGAGGTGTTATTCAGTGTGCCTCGGGAAATGAGCCAAAATCACTTATTTGGGCAAAGTAATGTGGAAAAATAAAGAAGTAGAAGATTGGAAATACTTCTTTGCACTGCTGATATTCTATATAACAATTACTTTGTTTTGTTAGTAAAGGCTGCAGAGTAACATCAGTATCTATCAGTTTCGGCTGGTGGTGTGTTCTGAGGAAGTTTTAAATGAAAAAGGTTGGGAAATACAGACTTAGACCATGGTGTAAGATGAAGTTACCCAACATATATACTCTGTCTTTTAAAAAAAAAAAAACATTATGCATCGAATCTAGCTTTGTTCATTTTGGCTCTTAGACTTTATTGATCCACAAGGGAAATTGCATCGTCATAGTAGCTTGCATAGTATTACACAATAAAAAAAACAATAATTTAACAATCTGAGAATAATAATAATATTATAATATTGCAAAAATATAATAATCTGGATATAGGTACATATCTGTGAATATGTACACAATGTATGAGGATTTTTCTACAGGGTGGATCATCAAGACTATTGGTCCTCCCAACTGTCAATCATTCTGGTGACACGTGCTCGTCCAAAAAGACCAGAGTGTTTTGGTCAAAAAGTGGAGAGCAGTTCTTTCCTAAAATTTTGGAAAATCCTCCTTTATGGTCATTAGACGATTAATCTTGACAAACTAGGTTTTAGAAGGTATTATAGACTTACGTAGGAAATCTGTGGATAAGTATGAACAAATGATTGTAGGAGGTGAATTTCTGAATGTTGAAAAAATATGTGAGAAATAACATTAAGCTAAAATAAAAAAAAGATTAAACGCAATAAAAATATTGTTCAGAAGTCCTTTTACAGTACTTCCGGGGCTATAAGGCACACCTTCAGACAGGTCACACCAGCAATAATTTAAAAGTAAGTAAATTCTGTCCACATATAGGCCGCACCTGAATATAAGCTGCAGGTTTTCATGTTGTAATGTAGCAGGGAGACGACTGTTTAAACTGGACACATGATTTAGTAACGAGATTTATTATCTTTCACCGTTAGCTTCCATCACTCATTCACCTTCATTTATTTTGACAATAAACAAGTGTCCTGTAGCTGCTAAAACTTTACAATCACAAGTAAACTTTGCTCTGACAACAGCGCAACTCCACCACAATAAAAAATACACATATTAGCCGCATCGCTGTATAAACCGCAGGGTCAAAGAGCTAGAAAAACAGGCTTATAGTCCAGAAATTACAGTGAAAAAGCCATACAAGGTAGCCATTTTAAACATAAGTACATATGATTTTTAATTGTAAGCAAAAAAATAAACAAAACAAGCTCACGTATGGGGTTTTGTAGTCAACCTTTGATCTGAACCAGCTTCCGACTGTAACAACTATTCTGTTTAGTTTTGACAAAGAAATGCATGGGTAATGACTAATGTCCAGCTGCAGGCCCTTCCTGTGTGGTGCATGCATCAACGCAGCAGAGAGAGCACGGCCGCGGACTAATGGCCTGAGCCGAGCGTTTAGCTGCAGGCGTCACCTTTAAAAAGACCAGAGAAAGTGGCGGATCGACGATTATTCACCGGCTCAATGAACCGCAGGGAGGTCTGAGCAGGAAGATCCCTTTCTCTAAGCAGTTCATGAGTCTTTCCAAGTGGCCTTTCACATCATGTCTTTTTTGCCTTTAGCGTGTTTCTTTCTTTTGCACAAATCTTGAGTGATTCTATCCAGGCCAGATGGACATGTACATTTCTCCTGTGTGAGATCAATAAAGTCTATCTTATCTTCTCTATGTGTAGTGTATTCCAACCACAGGGATTTGTATTTTTAGATTGGCCAATAGATGTGGAGTCACGAGACAGACTTAAGCCCCAAGACTCAGACCTAAACTGGGATTGATGGTTTTGTAGTCTCTGGAGAAGCAACACGAGACTTCCATCCATCCACTTTCTTCCCCTTAATCCATTTCTGCCTGCTGTCTGTTACAGCTTAGCCTTGATCTAACAGCGGGGGCTTCAGGCAAAGTGGGGTTAAGTGTCTTGCCCAAGGACACGACAACAGCAGGCATCAGTGGGAATACCTCAGCCCTCAGACTCAGACTTTCGCAAGGAGACTTGAGGAACGACAACTTTTATTTTAATCTTATTTTAGCTCAATCTATACATTTGCAAAAGAACCAGAAAATAGACTGTAAATATTAACGAACGTAGTCACACCTACTGTATCTCCGCCGTTCTAAATAATGTGCCACAACTTCCGCGGTCTATGGGCAGTTTGAAAATGGCCGCGGGCGCTGGAAGATGTGAAAAAACGCATCTGCGCATGCGTCAGCCGGCACGAGCCCCATTCATTTAAACGAGTGACTTCAAAAATTCACAGCGACTAAACTAGACTGGTCCAAAGAAATCCACCCCCCTCAGCATTGACACACATGTGGAACGGAGCTTTGGGCCAAGAGCCAACTTTTGGACCATCCTGTGAAGACGTTTTCGAGAGGTCAACTAATGCTATATGTTAGCATTGGCTAATTCTCATTCTGGGTCCACCCCTACAGGCCCGGGGTGGTATTGCAGCATGTCAGCACACGTTATTTTGGCCACTTTTGAGCCAGAGTGGCAGTAGATGATCATTGAATAATATAAAATACTCCATTATTGTCTCCCATATGAAAAATGTGTCTTGGGACAGGTTCACAGGTTTTACACAGACACCACAGCATTACCCTAAACCGAAATTACAGTCTATGAGTGCACTGTGTACCGGGGTAGCCTTGCACAGCGGGTGATTTTCCTACAAATGGCAAAAAATTATCTAATCTCAACTCTTCATTGTTTTCCGGTTGCTTTTTGATGTCAATCCAAAGTGTTATTGTTTGTATTGAAATAATTGCACAACCTGGCTCCATTGTATCGCACTCAGTTGCTCACTTACTTTGAACACTACAAAGTAAGTGAGCAACACTACATGCAGATCAAAGAGTCCTCTGACCAGCTTCTTCTACACTGTCCCAGGTCTAGACTAAAGACCAGAGGAGACCGAGCCTTAGCTGTGGCAGGGCCTAGACTCAGGAACGCTGCTCCTTATCGTGTCCCCTGCCCCGTCTCTCGAGAGCTTTAAATCCCATACAGCTCTACTCAAGCTGAAATAATTGCAGACCACTATTTTAATTTACGCTGTATATTAATTTGTGTGCAAAATTATTTGTCTGGGAAGCACTTTCCAGGAGTCATGTCTGTTTTTAAAATGTGCTATATACAGTAAATATTACTTGACCCGATCCATCTAAGCCTAAAGTACAATACCTCATCGCACTTGATATAATCGAGACCAGAATCGGGTTATGTCCTCATTCATCATTTTGCGTTTTAAGATAAGATAGACTTTATTGATCTCACACTGGAGAAATGTACATGTCACATTTGGCATGGATAGAATCAATCAAAAAGTGACAATTAAAAAAACAGTGGCAATAGTAGTGCAGGTTTTTTAGGCCTAGTGCAAGTGACTTAAAGTGACTTTTTTATTTTGTTTCTCTAACCAGGAAGTCCCTTAGGAGAAAATCTACTTTAAAAACTACTGAAGAAGTCGTTTGTTGCCGGTGGAAACTTACTTGTCATTGTTGGCCCTTTGCAGTGCTCCTCCTCTCAGCGAACACAGACAGCAGTCCTACAGGAGACACATAAAAACATTGAATTTGAACATTTCTAACCAGCTTCTTGGGTTCGACTCGCTCTGCACACCTGTCTAAATACACGTTTCCTCCGGGCTCTCTTTTCCTTACTTACGCTGACACCTGGTCTGGCAGCTGTCAGAGGGAGTGGGTACAGTGTGCAGCAGCTCCAGTCGAGCGCAGAGAGAAAAGACAATAAAACTCGGTCTCAGCAGTTTTGGCCCGACATCAGACAGAGCTGTACCTGAGCTCGCTCCAGACACTGAACCAAGAGAAAACAGCCGTCTTCAGTCACTTTAACGTGGATTAAGAGTGTGCTTTTTTTTATATTCTGTCCTTTCTATTTATGGTCCTGGGCATTAGAGACCCCGGCAAAACGCAAGAAAGACACTGGCGGCGGCAAAGACTCCTTTCTATTTGTTTCCCTATGACAATAATTATAGTAGGGCTGGGCGATATGGCAAAAAAAAAAAATCTCTGATTTTTTCACACCAAATCCGATTTTCGATTTTAATCGATTTATTTTTTTTCTATTTAAAAACAAACTACAACTGACAAAGAAATAGATTTTCCTTTATGCAGTTTAATCTAAATCCCCATGGAGCATAAGTGTAACAGGAATTAAGCCTTAAAACCTGCTTGTAAACGAGATGGCTCTGCCATTGTAAACAGTGAAAATGTAGCTTAACAGTTTTATAATAACTTCACTTACAATGACACTATGCACCTTCAAAATAACTTAAATCACACAAACAAGGCCCATCGCAAATATATCAATCCTATTAAACACATGCATTGCACACACATGCACTGATTACTCAAAATAGAAATGTTGTAACAGACAGTCTTTTCCAAAAGCCTCCTCGGGTTTTCATGCTTGTTCTTTCAACTGTGCCTGAGTAACTGTGCTGTAGTACAACGCTCGGTCCAGCTGGTGGCGCTAATACTAACTTCAGTGACTCCCGCATTGTGCGAGCTTCCTGTTTACATTCTGATGCTGTAGCTAACAGCTACTGTAGCAGCTACTGTAGCTAACAGCTACTGTAGCAGCTACTGTAGCAGCTACTGTAGCTAACAGCTACTGTAGCAGCTACTGTAGCAGCTACTGTAGCTAACAGCTACTGTAGCAGCTACTGTAGCAGCTACTGTAGCTAACAGCTACTGTAGCAGCTACTGTAGCAGCTACTGTAGCTAACAGCTACTGTAGCAGCTACTGTAGCTAACAGACAGCGGGGAACACGTTGTTTGTATCAGAGCAATGAGAACAATGTGTGAGACGTGTCTTTCCACAAAGTGCAGCGGCTCAGTGGGACACGAGTGTGTGCGCGCCACGGACACGGGAGTGCGCTTTGGAATAACGAGCGTGAGAGAGCGTGAAAGATGTGGCGTACGACCGGAGCCTGTGTGTGTGTGTTTTGGCGATTAAATAAAGTCTGATTCTTGAACGTTTGAAGTGTTATTGCAACAGCACCAACTGTGAGAGCGAGCATCAGGCCAGAGGGAGACTGTTAGCATTAGGTTATCTTCAAAATGACTGCTCAACACCATAGACCCGCGGTTAGCGCGTTAGCGCTGTAGTTCTGCGCTGGAGAAAATAAAAATCGAATTTTAAAAAAAAGAAATCGCCCTAAACGTAAAACTCGAATTAATGATTAAAATCGATTAATCGCCCAGCCCTAAATTATAGTCAAGGCTAGACTGCAAACTACTGCTGCCATTTACTGTATATTTTTAGTTAAAAGAGGGTCCTATTCCAGCGGGCAGAGACCCGGGCAAAAAGCAAGAAAGTCCGGCGGGGAAAAGACAGACTCCGGCGGGGAAAAGACCGACTCCGGCGGGGAAAAGACCGACTCCGGCGGGGAAACGACCGACTCCGGCGGGGAAACGACCGACTCCGGCGGGGAAACGACCGACTCCGGCGGGGAAACGACCGACTCCGGCGGGGAAACGACCGACTCCGGCGGGGGGAAACGACCGACTCCGGCGGGGAAACGACCGACTCCGGCGGGGAAACGACCGACTCCGGCGGGGAAACGACCGACTCCGGCGGGGAAACGACCGACTCCGGCGGGGAAACGACCGACTCCGGCGGGGAAACGACCGACTCCGGCGGGGAAACGACCGACTCCGGCGGGGAAAAGATTGACTCCGGCGGCAAAGACCGACTCCGGCGGCAAAGACCGACTCCGGCGGCAAAGACAGACTCCAAGACAGACTTTGTATTTGTTTCCTTGTATTATAGTAACGTATGTCTTTGTGAGTTTTAATCTTTTTCAACAGCCACGACAACAAAAAGAGTGACTCACATTTATCTTTCTGACAAGTATTAAAAATATATCATGCTTAGTAGACGGCATGTTGTGTCTGAAGTGCGTACATCTATGGTCAGAAGATTCATCAAAGTGTTTTTAGTTTGAGCCAGACCTTCATCTTGTTTTGCGCGGAACTGCTTTTTTGTTTACGAGGAAATCATGTTGTAACCATTTCCTAAAACTTGCCCATTATTACATAGTATGGCTTGTTTCCTACCACACTGTGCAAAGGAAGTCTGTATTCATCATATTCTAAATTTCAGCATTGACTTTTTGATTCCTTTTGTTCCAAACAGAGGAAAAGGGTCATTTGTATCGGTGCCTGTCAGAAGGACCACAGCAGAGGGTTATCGAGGGCTGGAGAGGCTGCTTCCCACTGGTATTGTTTAGTTGCTGTGTTTTTTCCTCCACCTTGACTGTCAAACGTAAATCTCAAGTTTCTTCCACTTTGAGAGCGTTCCTCTGCACGGAACAATGGGCAGAGGTGAAAAATGTGAAGAATGTGGTGCAGGCTTGGATCGTGCACCTGCATCATCAGCGGGTAGAGACAAAAGAGGCAGAGGGTCCGGGCAAAAGAGGCAGAGGGTCCGTGGCAAGAGCTCTGGTGTGTGTCGTCTGGTGCACACTGGGCTAGTCTTGCAGTTTTTCCTATGTGGTTTTACTGCAAATGGCAAATAAATGAATCTGAATCTGAAAAGAGGCAGATGGTCCGGGCAAAAGAGGCAGAGGGTCCGGGCAAAAGAGGCAGAGGGTCCGGGCTAGAGAGTCAGACTCCGGCACACAAGACTCCGGCACACAAGACTCCGGCACACAAGACTCCGGCACACAAGACTCCGGCACACAAGACTCCGGCACACAAGACTCCGGCACACAAGACTCCGGCACACAAGACTCCGGCACACAAGACTCCGGCACACAAGACTCCGGCACACAAGACTCCGGCACACAAGACTCCGGCACACAAGACATATACAGACCATATTGTGATTTGATTCTGCGATATTTTGCGATTCATGTCCCTCATATTAAACAAAGGCATTAGTCACAACAAGAGTCACAGGTACATAAACCTCAGATGTAAATTATCAAATCAAAAATGTTTGGAGTCTTTCGAGGTGACTGCTGCTGTGATTTTGGGCAGAACAAATGTAAATGGATTGAATTTGAAATGAAACATGTCAGAGCCACACTTCTTCACAGGAGTGTGTAGTTACCTGGGCCATGGCTTTGTCCTTGCAGCGAGAGCACTGCCAGTCTCCCAAGTCCTCATCGTCCTCTGAGACTCCGTAACAGCCTGAACACAAGGAAATCATTTGTTGGGATAACATGTCCAAAGTGTCCACCACCAAACATTTAACCAAGTTCAATTCTGTGGAAACTATCAAGGTGATTTTATTTGTTGCAGTTTAAAATAGACTTGGTATCTATACAAAATAAAAAATATAAAAAATCACTAATCACTATATCAGTAGTTTTAATATTAACATTATCCATCTATTGACATATCATCAGAAGAAGCAAAATATGCATTCAAAAAAGTACGTCATCTCTTCTGTCACTTTACCTGTTGATATTATTACTGCATATCCATCTGATACTTCTGCCATTCACTAGTCACTTTAGCAGCAGAGAATACATCAGTAATAACAAACAGATAAAGTACAATATACGCATCTGTAAATACTTCTGAGCCAAGTGCAATAAATAAAAGTGTGCGCGACGATGACACTGAAATTTCTCCACTGAGACGAATAAAGAAATATCTGATCTCAGGTGTCTCCAACCTTATTCACCCAGAGAGCTACTTTCTTGGGATGATAAAGGCAGAGAGCTACTCCTTTAAAGCAGCCTTGAGAAAAATGCTTAAATACTTCTTGGCCCCATTTCCACCACGCGCAACACCGGTAAGGCATACAAGAGTACATTTGATATCTGTCTGCACCATCGTGGGCACTCACTGGTGTGGACGCGGACGCAGCAGCGCTTGCAGGTGACGAGGCGGCTGGTCCCGTCCTCCGCGATGTAGGGGTTGGAGAGCTGGCCCTCGGTGCCGTCGCCGCCTTTAGAGGACTGTGTGTTGAAGCACATCTCGGGGATCAGGGGTTTGGACCATTGGCAGTTCCCACGAGTCACTAACGACAGGTCTCCGTCGCACTCCGCCTGAGGACACAAACACAGATTCTAAAGGTTTAAGCTCAAAACGACTTTCACACAATGTCTCCAAGTCGGAAGTCCAGAGCTTTGTCAGAGAATAATAACAAGTTTAAAAACCGTCTACAGTAAAATCCCTGTCCCTTCAAAGTTATAATTCTGCACAGTATGATTCTACTCTATTAACACTGGGCAGAATGATATCTTTAAAGTAATATCCCCGTACCTTCAGACAGTTTTTCTTCCCTCAGACGGTTTTAAGACTGAACTGAGCGCCCTGATATCTGCTTCTCTTTGTAGTTTCTTAATCATGCTTTGAAGAGTTTTATATGTGCCTCACTGTGTATTCTCTCAATATTTTTATTCTTTTGTCTGTGTGTGTGTGCTTTGTGGTGGTGTTGGTGCCCCCGGTGTCTCCTGTTTGTATTCCAATGTAGTTTTTTCTGCAAATGGCAATAAATTGATTCTGATTCTAAACTCGACTTGGGCGTGGAGGTAACGTAGGCAGCAGGAGTCCCAGTGAAGTCTGCAGTAATATAACACATCCATATCTCTCCATGTTAGCGCTGATTAATGCAGGGAGAGTGTATCCTGTGTGTGCGCCCCCTGCTGGTTCCCTGGTATCCTGTATGTGTGCGCCCCCTGCTGGTTCCCTGGTATCCTGTATGTGTGCTGCCCCCTGCTGGTACCTGGCTTCCTGTGTGTGCTACCCCCTGCTGGTTCCCTGGTATCCTGTATGTGTGCTGCCCCCTGCTGGTACCTGGCTTCCTGTGTGTGCTACCCCCTGCTGGTACCTGGTGTCCTGTATGTGTGCTGCCCCCTGCTGGTACCTGGTGTCCTGTATGTGCTGCCCCCTGCTGGTACCTGGTGTCCTGTATGTGTGCTGCCCCCTGCTGGTACCTGGTGTCCTGTGTGTGCTGCCCCCTGCTGGTACCTGGTGTCCTGTATGTGCTGCCCCCTGCTGGTACCTGGTGTCCTGTGTATGTGCTGTCCCCTGCTGGTACCTGGTGTCCTGTATGTGCTGCCCCCTGCTGGTACCTGGTGTCCCGTGTATGCGCCCCCTGCTGGTTCCCTGGTGTCCCGTGTATGCGCCCCCTGCTGGTTCCCTGGTGTCCCGTGTATGCGCCCCCTGCTGGTTCCCTGGTGTCCCGTGTATGCGCCCCCTGCTGGTTCCCTGGTATCCTGTATGTGTGCTGCCCCCTGCTGGTACCTGGTGGTGTGTGTAGAAGAGCAGACACACAGAGCAGTGCGGCGGCTGCTGGCTCATCCTCTGGTTGAACTCTCTCTCTGCGGTTTGGTTTTCGGGTCGGTACTGCCAAAGCTCGGCCAGCGGCACAGCCCACTGCTCGTTTGTTTTCCGAGGCAAATCTACAAACACACATCAAACAGTTATATATGAAATTATATTATTCAGTCAGAATCACTTTGACTATGAAAACATGTGTGGGGTGTATGTTGTGGAGCTACACAAAAAATGAGAAGAGTTGGGAAGAAAAATGTCACATGTTTAGATCAACTCTTTCAGACAGAAAAGAGACTACGCTCAATTTGTGTGTGTGTGTCTCTGTGTGTATGTATGTGTACAAAGGGAAAAGGGTACATACTGATGTCAGGGAGCACCTCAGCGAACAGTGGGTGTGAGGGAGGCAGAGAGGGCAGCCCCATCTGCCTCTGTCTCCTCTTCACCAGAGACTTACAGTACGAGTCCTCTTCTGCCACCTGCTGGACACAACACACACTCACTCAGAAACCACGAACAAGACCCAGTTCACAGAGCCAAAATGTTTTTTCATTATCTAAGTATGTTCTTTAAAAATGTCTGAAACTTCCCTTCAACCTTGAGCTGCCCACCCATTTTCTTCTGATTTATCCTTTCTCGGGTTGCAAGGGCAGCAGATAAGACACCCAGACTTCCTCCATCTAATTAGGGGAATCCTGAGGCGTTCCCAGGCCATAGTCCTTCCAACCAGTCCTGGGTCTTCTCCCTGGACTCTGAAACTGATGCCCGAACCACCATGCAGCGGCTCTACTCAGAGTTCCACGACCATTACCAACTCCTTACTTGAGAAGGACTTTTCTGAAGCCATAAGACTGCTAAACCAGGCCTAACTCTGTAGCTGCTCTGTTTCTGTGTAATTATTTTTCTGCTGGAGATGCATACGAACTTAACTGCATGTAATGTGTATGTGACAATTAATAAACTAAACTAAACCTAAAGCTCTGTGGCGTTGATGAGGGTGGGAACGTAGATTAATCGAGAGCTTTGCCGGGACCAGCACTAGAAATCCAGCAACCACAGCTACAAGTTATAGCATTGGTGATAAAAGTGGTAAACATGGTCCACTCACTTCACATTCAAACATTGCATGATTAAATATAAAATGAGATTGTTTGGATGTCTGGATAAACAGCAAAGGCACAATCTTAGTATGTTTTGGTCTGAATTTGGCTTTTCCAGTTAGTCCTACTTACATCATGCGAGACCCCTGTGTGTGCTTTGTCTGTGAAGGTGTCAGTCACAACTACAATGTCACAGTCCCGCGCAGACTGGCAGCTCTGTGTGGGACGACAACACCGGGTTAAACCATTTCCGTTCAGTAAAAAAGGTAGGGATGTCAAGATTAAGCCAACAATGGACCAGAGAATTCTCCATAAGACATAAGGAAACATTATGAGCCAAAATTAACCACAAATATTGCATAATCATAGACAGCGAAGTAATATATATTTGCCTTTATTTAACCAAGATAGATATTAGAATATTAGTTACAGCTGTGTCTCGGGTCCAGAGGAGCCCATTCTATGCTTATACAGGATTATTCATTACTCCACACGGAAAAGGGCCATAAGGAATCAAACCCAGTTACAGCCACCCTAATGCACAGACCAGGTCCTGCCTCACTCCGCTCCTGAGACCTGCTGGGATCAGGGCCTCCCCTTCTTTTCTGATATTAGCGCAGGATTTCTCTAAAAGGATTTTCACAAGAACGAAGTTGTAGCACTTTTAAAAATCCATCCATTTTCTTCCCCTTAATCCATTTCTGGGTCGGGGGGGTGGCAGTCAGAGCTGCACCCAGTCACAGAGCACCAGCCCCTCACTGATCCTCCTGCAGGTGCTGAGTCCACAGGAGCTGAGATCTTTCGGTGGGAGCTTCAGGCAAAGTGGGGTTAAGTGTCTTGCCCAAGGACACAACAACAGCAGTAATCAGTGGGAGTCGTGAAGTAGGTCTTGTGGTGGGCTCAAACCCACGACCTTCAGGCTCAAAGGCCAATGCTCTACCAACTGAGCTACTGTCGCCCCTTTTAAAAATCAGTTTTCTAAAAGTAAGTAGTAAGTATTTTTATTCATAGACCAGCGTCACAAACCGTTATACAATTGTTGTGAGCGTTTGTCTCCAACTCCACACAGAGATGGGACAGGAGAGGTACAGGAGGCGCATACTAGACCTGTTCGGCATGTTTTTACCCGGAGGAAACCTGCATAGACACGGGGAGAACATGCAAACTGCACATAGAAGGGTCTTTTACCATTACCAGATTGATAAGAGTTTAAAAAGGCACAAGAAAGGCTTTATATTTGGATTGCTCAGACGCCCAACTTGGCGTTTGTTTTCAGAATCTTCCTAAACTTTGGGATTTTAAAGAATGGTTCTGTATTTAATATTCCACGGTCATTTAGTCTAGTGGGCGTTTTAAAGTCACATCTGTATTCTATATCCTGACATCCCCACGGCTCGTACGACAAAAGCAGAGACAGGTTTGGAGCCAGGGTTGATAGTAGGCCATGCAGAGGAGTCACCAGGACAAAGTGAAAGGAGATATTAAATCATTTAGTGTGAGAACAAAGGCGGCAAAAGCTTTGAAGATTGTTTTTTTTTTTTCAAAAGTACAGACTAAACGGGACAGATTTTAACCTTTACAGCTACTCTTCCAACTGCTGCTCCTCTCTGCATTGTAAGGGGGGGACTTAAGCTCAAAAAACACTTGAATTTCAATGTT